>CM053791.1:479484254-480084254 GCA_028749045.1 Cupressus sempervirens | reverse complement strand
GTCTATGTTCGAGCATATCCACTCAAAGAGGCAAAACAAGTTGTCTGTGCAGAGCTTGAATGATCGTGTATTTGTTAATTACAACCTCCACCTTAGGACAAGACAGATTTTGGCCACTAACTCCTTTCTGATCATTCTAGAGGAGATTGATCTAGAGTCAGAGTGGCTCACTGAGGCTACAAATGCAACAGTCTTCACTGAAGCAGACCATGAGTGGGTTGACCAGGTAGATAGAGAGGTTGAGGATGTGACCATGACAGAGGAGGCTAGAGCACATCCAAGCACTAGCAGACGTGCACGCGCGAGCACAGACACAGGCCCTAGTGATGTTCGTGCACCCATCTCACATGCGAGGGCTATGGCTCCTCAGTCCTCTAGGACCTACCTTAGACACCTTTGTAGAAGGCATACAGGATACTCAAAGGATGCGGTTGAGCTTGAGGATGTAAAGTTTCTGCAAATTCATTGTATTGAATATAGATTAAATTCTGCCCTCTCTATCTTCTTTATACTTGCTGTGAGTAAATTCAAATTATTGCCTTCAACAGGATTAGAAATGTAAATCAGGATTCTGAGTTTTACTTATGTTATTTGTATGAATGTAGTAATGACTAAGGAGCAGACTTATTTGATCTTATGTGTCCTTAGACTTCATCCTTACCCTCTATATGTATAGGAGTCAAGGGACATGTCCTTAGAAAGGACATGTCTCTTCCAAAATTATTTACCCAACCCTTCTAGAAGTCGGCGACTTTCTAAGGATGATTAAGTTTAATTACAAACATTCACAACTAAGTTTAGTTTAGTCTTAAACCAACATCCCAAGGATAGGCGCTGATTTTAAAGGAGACAATGCAAACAATTTGTCCTATATATATCATGCAATCTCAGACCGAATTGATTTGTTCTCAAACCAATATGCATTAAAAAGTTACAGAATTAACACTCCCTCTTGACTTGATAATCATACTAAGAGATATCATATCTAGGAACATCAATGAAGATGAACAACCAAGATTTGATACTCTATATCTAACTGAGACTCCTTAGCATGTGGTATCATAGAACAAATGATACAATGTCATATTACTAAACCTGTAGTATGACAAATCACTACTGCTAGTGATAATAGTATTGCAAAGAATATAATGTATAGGATAAATCTGAAGAGTAGTATAATTTCCTCATTTATCCAAGTTGTAACTCATAGATACTGGTATTTTTATATCACAACATGATCCTGAGTTTAAGAGCTACTAGAATACAAGATAAATCTGGAAAATAATAAAATTCTTCCTTTATCCAAATTGTGACTCATAGACATAGCAATGTCTACATCACAATATGATCTTAAACTCATCTAGAGCTTATAGTAGAACTCTACTATTTAGCACATTATCTAAGAGATCATCACCTCTTATAATGTCCTTTATACAAGTGTTCATTATCTCAGAGATCGTCACCTCTTAAATAATGAATACAAATGGTGGAGCCCATAGCAGTCAATAACCTGACAAAATAAAATTATTTTATTAATAATTTAAAGAGTACAAATGGGTTACAACTCAACCATACCAAGTCTCCTCCTAAAGTGTTCTATCTTCACTCTAGATAGAGGTTTGGTGAGTATGTCTACTGTCTGATCTGCAGTGCAAATGTATTCTAATTTTACAGAATTCCTATCTACCATATCTCTTACATAATGGTAAGGAATTTCAATATGCTTGGACTTGTCATGAAAAACTGGATTCACTGAAAGCTTGATGGAACTCTGACTATCACAATGAATAATCGTAGGATTCATGGCTTGCCCAAATAATCCCACAAGTAACTTCCTTAGCCAAATTGCTTCTCAAGAGGCCATCGCTACAACAATGTATTCAGCCTCTATAGAGCTCTGAACTATTGAAGATTGCTTTCTGCATATCCAAGATATCATCATTGATCCTCAACTGAAACAGCATCTTGAAGTACTTTTCCTGTCTTTGACACTTCCATCCCAATCTGAATCAGTGAATCTATGCAAATCTAGATCAACTTTCTCATATTTGAGTCCAAAATTAAGAGTGCCTTGTAAGTATCTCATAATGTGTTTAACTGCAACTAGGTGAATCTCCTTTGGCTCACACATAAACTAACTTAAGGCATTAACAGCATAACAAATGTTCGGTCTTGTATTTACTAAATACATAAGGGACCCAATCACCTGTCTGTACAGAGTAGAATCTATGGAAGGTGATTTTGTTGCTGCTTCCTTAAGTTTATGTAGATTAGTGTCCATTGGAGAAGACACAGGCTTGTAATTCCACATTCCAAATCTCTTCAAAATGTCTAATGTATACTTCCCTTAATAAAGTATGATACTATCAAAATTCTGTCGTACTTCCAGACCTAGGAAGTAATGAAGGAGTCCCAAATCTTTCACCTTGAATTCTCTAGTTAGATCTTTCTTGCAATGATTTATGAGATGATCATCACCTGTTATTAGTAAATCATCAACATACAATATCAGAATTACCATATCATCTTTATCTCTTTTATAATATAAATTTGGATCGGCTTCATTTTTGGAGAATCCTAAGTCGGTGAGATACTTATCAATTCTTTCATACCAGGCCTTGGGAGCCTGTTTAAGCCCATAGAGAGCTTTCTTGAGTCTGCAAACAAAAGCATCAGGATCATGAGTTTCAAATTCTTTAGGTTGCTCCAGCTTATACTTCTTTTGTAACCTTTCCATTTAGGAATTTGTTCTTACATCCATCTGATGTACTTTCCATCCCTTTGATGCTGCAATTACTAAGACTACTTTTACGGAGGTATATCTGGCAACAGGAGCAAAGGTTTTTTCATAGTCAATCCCTTCCTTCTGAGAAAATCCTTTGGCTACAACTCTAGCTTTATACTTTTCAATGTTACCGTCAGCAGCATGCTTTATTTTAAATATCCACTTGGAAGAAACAACAAATTTTTCTTTAGGTCTTGGAACAATTTCCCAAACATCATTCTTCATAATAGATTGGTATTCTTCTATCATAGCTTCGTTCCAAGTTGTATGTTTAATAGCATCAAAAGAATTGGTTGTTTCTATTTTGGATAAATCACTCGTGTTTGTTGAATAACTAGAGAATCTTTTAAGTCTTTTGCTTTCTCTAATTGTTACGAAAGGTGTAGCAAAGTCTTGTGCTTCTTCTATTGTTTTAATGACTCAAAGTGGTCTCTTCTTTGGATTTTGAGTTTCTTCAAGAATTAGATTTTGAATTTAATCTTCAATTTCTTCTAAGTTCTCCCTCTGTGACCCAGATTCATTATTTCTTTCAGAACTAGGTAAAGGAGAAGGTTTTTCAGAACTTAGGGCTCTTTTGAATGTTAGATCTTCATCAAAAATTACATCCTTACTAAGTTCAATACTTTTCTGTCCAGGTATGAAAATCTTGTATGCCTTAGATGTTTCGTTATACCCTACAAAAATACCTTTCTTCCCAGAGGGTTTTAACTTGGTTCTCTTTTCTTTTGGGACATGGATATATATACAGCACCCAAAAATCCTAAGATGACTTATATTAAGTTTGACCTTAGTAAATACCACTTCAAGAGTTCTATCTCTAAGGTAAGAATGCGGGCTTCTGTTTTGAATATAGACAACAGCACAAGAGGCTTCTGCTTAAAGATAATATTATAGATTTTGATCAAAAATCATAGCTCTAGCAACTTCTATAATTGTCCTATTCTTTCTTTTGCTACCCCATTTTGTTCTAGATTATAAGGAACAGTTTACTCCCTCTTAATTCCTGATTCTTTACAGAAACTTTTAAACAAGCCTGAGGTATATTCCCCTCCGTTATCAATTCTAAGGGTTTTAATTTTATGCCCTGAAAAGTTTTCAGTTAATATTTTGAATTCTCTAAATCTCTTTAGGATTTCTTCTGATTTTTTGTATTTTAAGAAGTAAATCCATGTTTTCCTAGAGAAGTCATCTATGAACAGAATATAATACTAGAATCCTCCAAGAGAAGGAACATAGGTCCACATAAATTTGAATGAATTAATTCTAATACATTATTTGTTTTCCTAGTACTATCATGAAAAGGACTTCTAGTGTTCTTACCTAAAGCACACCCTTTGCATATACTTGAGTGGTTTTTATTTAGTTTACGTAACCCAGTAACCATCTTTTCCATAGTTGATAAGGTTTTGAAATTTAGATGCCCTAATCTTATGTGCCATATTTCATTGATGTCTGCAACTTCATGAATTAAGGCTTGAATAGGTCAACTAGATTCTGTATTCAATTCATACAAATATCCTTTTCTTTGACCAATCAACTTCGTTTTCTTGATTGAGGAGTTCTTTGCCCAAGTTATTGCTTTGTCGTCCACAAATGCAACATTTTGCCCATCATCTTCTAGTGTTGTAATTGAGATTAGATTTTTTTATATCCCCAGTATGTAGAGTACACCTTTGAGAAGAAGAGTATTTCCTGATTTTAGTTTCAAGGTGCAATTTCCAATTCCTTCAACAGAATGTGTTGAATTATCACCAACGGTAACTTCACTGTTAACCTTTTCTGATAAAGAATTTAGTGTTTCTTTGTATCATGTTATGTGTCTATAAGATCCACTATCAATTACCTATGCTTTACTTAAAATTTCATTAGATAGTGATGAGTACAATACACGATTCTCAAGATCATAGGTATCTTCTCTAGTAACATTTGTGCAGTTTGCTTGTTGCTTAGAATTTTCAAGACAACTGGATTTGTAGTGTCCAAATTTTTCACATTTGAAACACTTTATTTTAGATAGATCTTCCTTGGGTTTCCCATTCTTTTGATTTCCCTTTTTCTTCTTGAAATGCTTCTTCTTGCCCTTATAAGAGTTTGTATTAAGAACATAAAGTTCTTCATCTTTTGTTTTCAGTTTCCCTCCTTTCTTTAGTTTTCTGGATTCTTCTTGAAGACAATCGTTCTTAAGTCTGTTAAAGTCCGAATGATTATCCCTGGCACTTATTCCTTGTGCAAATGTCTCCCATGAATATGGTAATCCATCTATAACCATTAGTGTTAATTATGTGTCACTAGTAATAGTTCCTATACTTCATAGTTCATCTCTAATGCCAGCAACCCTTAGGAAGTAAGAATTTATTGATTCTCCTTTCTTTATTTGAATGTGATTTAGTTGCCTTTTCAGTGCGAGAACCCTAGTTGCATTGTTGATCTCATATGCATTTCGTAATGCATTCATCATATCAAAAGCAGTTTAATGTTTTGTAAGCATGGGTACGATATCATTTTTTACTCCATCTAAAATGATTTATATGGCTTTTCTATTTCCTCTGCTCCAGATTGATTTATGAGGTTCAAATGGAGGTTGTTTGGATGCTCCATCAACAAATTGATTTAAATCATTCTCTTCAAGAATCATCATGATTCTGAATTTCCAGGCATCAAAATGTTCTTTCCCATCAAACCTGTCCTCAAGTCTGATTGTGTATGCCATTGAAGATAGAAGATAGTTGCTAGATATATATGAAGTCTGATAACTGAATTTGCAGAGCCTAGGTTCGACTACCAGAGCTCTAATACCATATTAAGCATCTACAAATTCCTTGGACTGAATATGGATTAAATTCTGCCCTCTCTATCTTCTTTATACTTGCTGTGAGTAATTTCAGATTATTGCCTTTAACTGGATTAGAAATGCAAATCAGAATTCTGAGTTTTACTTCTGTTATTTGTATGAAGGTAGTAATGACTAAGGAGCAGACTTATTTGATCTTGTGTATCCTTAGACTTCATCCTTACCCTCTATATGTATAGGAGTCAAGAGACATATCCTTAGAAAGGACATGTCTCTTCCAAAATTATTTGCCCAACCCTTCTAGAAATCGGCGACTTTCTAAGGATGATTAAGTTTAATTACAAACATTCACAACTAAGTTTAGTTTAGTCTTAAACAAACATCCCAAGGATAGGCGCCGATTTATAAATGAGACAATGCAAACAATTTGTCCTATATATATCATGCAATCTCAGATCGAATTGATCTGTTCTTAGACCAGTATGCCTTAACAAGTTACAGAATTAACAAAGGATGATGATGAGGCTTGAGCTAGAGCCTTGTTTTTTCATTTTGTTTATAGATAGACATACGTTTCATGGATATTCATCTTACATACATTTATGATTTGACCATGATGTCATTGGTTTTATGGATCTTCATCTTACATACATGATACATTTATAATTTGACAACACTTATAATTCTACATATCTATGTCATGACTCATTATGATCCTATGATTTCTATTTACTTAAGCTACAATTTACATTTTCCGTATGTGATGGATTTATCATTTATGTTACCTTGTTTATGTATGTTAGCTTCTATTTGATGATGTTATAGTGTGTTCAAATTACATTCAATAAAGGGAGCATGATACAAGTTTTAAATCGTTTAAATGTTTCAATTTCAAGGGTTTTTTCTCTTTGTCAATTCTTAGTTGATTCATACGTGATTCACAATTCGAGTAGGCATTCCGAATTCTAATCTGATTCCAAGTTTTGGTTCTTTGATCCTAATGAAATGCTCAAGGTTATAGCACCCCCCCCATCCCCAAATTGAAGCCCTTTTTCCCCATCCCAGCGTCACCAAGTGCCCATGTTAGACTTTTTTTTTTTTTTAAATTCTGTTGAAGCAAAAAACTGACCGGAAAAACCTTGAAAATCTTCAGAAAATATCCCAATGAAATGCTCAAGGAAAACCAAAGTTTATTCTTGAAAAAATCTGCCGAAGACCCCAAAACTTTTGTTTTAAAAAATATGGGCAACAAATTCTTAAAAATTCCTTGAGATTTCTAGGTAAACCTTACAATTTTAGTTTCAAAAATAAAAGATCAAAAAAGCTCTAGAAATCTCCTCCAAACTTTTGGGTGATTAAACCACAATTTTTATTGGAAAATTTTGCCAAAAAACAAGCTCTTCTTAGATAACATGAAATGACTAGTGATTGAAATATTCAATAATAAATGAAGGAGAGAAACACTTCTTAAATAAGCAATTTCAAGATATTTGTATAACAAAAACGATTGAAAACTAAAAACAGAGTACAATGTTACTAAACTAACTCAACTTAAAGAACAGAAGGTTACTAAAAACTGGCAGGCTTAAAAGAAACTTACATGCATGACCATTGTACTAAATGTTACAATATTACTTTAATAACTTCTAGGTCCTTTAAAATATTTCTAGTCAATCTTTAAGCTGAAACGTGAATACAGACCATGGTTGACACAGGCAGTATTCCCTATTTTGACAATCTCAATGGCTTCATTCAAATCTGAATGAAGACAAACTTCAATGTCAACAGCAAGAAAAGGCGCACAGGGCACCAACCTTTCTGCTGTTATAACCAGTCTTCCATTGAATAAGACTGGCTCACCATCATTCTGCAAATGACGACTCACAGCCCATCCCACTACCTTCTCTGCCACTGTAGTCGGAACAATAAAAAGCATGTTAATGCTTCAGCAGAATAAATAATAATCAACAAACAATGTAATATTAGAATCATGAATATTATTCAAAACTGAACAACGAAAAATTTTAGGCAAATCATATTTAAAACACTTTTCAACAAACTAATAAGCATTTTGATGCTTCATATACTTACTATCATGAGTTAACATCTGGTTCTTAATCTCAAGTTCAGCCAGATCTTTACACATCACACCTGAAGATCCCATAACCTGGTAATTTCCAAATTATTTAACATTCACACCATGATAATTGAAGTTCTATAGATGCATATCAGAGATGAAATAAAAACATGTCAATATAAAATAAAATTAGACACAAACCATGCGAAGCTGTTGCCTATTGGCTTCTGCTTTTAGTATTTCTGTATCTTGCTCTATTTGGTGGTTCCATTCCATTGCCACATTTTCATCCTGAAGCAAATTGTCAAATTAATTAGCAAAACGATTGGACATACAAATCTGTTTCAGATAGAAGAAACAACAAACGAATTCCCCTACCAACATTGAAAATGAAATTTTTTATCATATCATGGCCAAAAAAAACTATACAATACAAAAAAGATATTTAAATTCCATTATTTTTGTATGTCAACAATCTTTGCTAGATAAGATCTAGATAAATTTATTAATGTCCAACAAGAGACCATAAACGGATCTAAGGGACTGAAAAGATTACAAAAAGGCCGCAGCCAGCAGCAGGAGCACCAAACGGTGTCCGCAGAAAGAAAAAAACGGGAAAGCTAAAAGAGAGAGCAAGGAAAACATAAGTACTCCTCAAGCCCCAGGGTAAGCCATCTCTACATGAGTGAGAAAATCTTAGTGAGTGAAAAAATCTTAGCATATCATTCACTAGGGTTATGTTTGTCACTCTAGAATCTATAACCGAACCAGCATATTGAAGATTGTACCATGAATAATGGTTAGGCATGTAAAATTACATGCTAGCACTAGAAAGAGTCAAAGTTTGAAGTCTTTGCAAAATTTGAAATAGCCCTAATGAGGGAAAGTGTGATTGACTACAATTTCATGGATCTTTTCTTGAGAAACCATTAAGTTTGATAAATTTGTTTCTTATATTTGCATATTTACACATTTATTCTAATTTCATTGTTTTCAGACTTAGATACCGATGTGCTCCTGCCAGGTCTGGACATGGAGGCAGATACACTGGGAGCCAGATGCGGAGGCAGAGGCGTTCTGAATGTTGGCAGGAAGCCTGTACTGTTTGATCATCAGTTGAAAAAAAAGCAGGTCATTTCCCCGCACGAGTATATTGCATGCCATTTCCCCCTGCAAGCATAGACTGAAGATATCGTGGCCACGTTTCACAGAATATCGCTGTAATCTCTGCATCTAAATGTTCATGGGTAATTGGGGTGACTGGTCAAAATTGGTAATTTTTTGTTCAGGAAAAGTGCCAAAATTTGGTGAAATTGCGGTCAAAGTTGGTGTAAAAAATGTAATAAGCTTAAACACAATTCTTTTTACGTTTTTTACCATCTGTTATACCTGTGAAGGAGCTTGTTTTACCCACACAACACAAAAACAAAAGTGTAGACCACTGGATAGGAAGGGTGATGTTTATTTTAAATTTATATTGAATCATTTGTTTATTTTATTATGCATTTGTTTATAATTATATTGTTTGTTACTTTTTTTGTTTTTTTAAATAAAAACTGACATGTAAAAATATTAATAATTTATTTAGCAATATATCAATTAAATGTTTTGTATATATTATATATAAATTTATAATAAATGTTGAAGATTGTAGCTGCGACAGAGATCTTTATCACTGGAAATATGGATGTTATTACTGTTATGGTCACCTTCAGCTGAAAATGACATTTTTTGTAAAATTACATATAAATGGCATGTGTCATTCACATGCATTGAGGCATGAATATTCGAAGAGTTGTAATTAATTATAAGAGTTATTAGAAACTCAAGAGACCTTCCGTTGTAATATGAAGAGTCTCTCTTCTTGTTATACATATCGCATCTAGTGATGGACATTGTACACTTGAATTCATACTATCAATAAAATGATCTTTTGTTGTGTGGTTGGATTTTTTCCCTCATTTTCGAAGGGTTTTCCTACGATATCTTGTGGTGTTGATTGTATCTCTTTTATGGTTTCTTTATTTATTTTTTTCATCTGATTTCTAGGCTCTTATCTTTAACATGTTATCAAAGCCAGAAAGATAACGACCTCTTGGAGCTTTAATTCATCTACTAGAGCTATGTTTTGACGGGTTGGGATTGGTGTAGGCTTTGCCTGATCGTTATCATAAGTTACATGTCGTCAGAGTAGGAAATAGAGGTCTATTCTAAATACTTCCAATTCAATCTGAAGCATCTTGGAGTGACAGGATGATCCTACAACGAAGAAATTGGAAAAGGCAATGCAAATAGGCGGGCTACTTCAAGTCTCATGCAAAACAACTCAAAAGCCGACGGTAAATTCATTAGATGTGCAAGCTCTAGCTGTCCCATTGTTCATCGCTATTAGTGATCATTGGTATTGTTAACTAATGTGGCTATTGGGGTCAACATGGTAGTGCTGGTACTGGTTCAGACAACAGCTTAATTGAAAGTTTGCAGAGTGATCAAGTACTAAGTGGGACGAGTGCTTCGTGCATCTATCTGTGCCCACCCTAACATAGTTCGAAAGAAACTCCTTGACCCACGTGATGGAAGATGATAGTGGTCAGTCCTCATGGCATCCATTTTCTTTAATTGATCCTGTAACTGTCTGGCCCTCTTTTTGGCATATAGTAACAACAAACTCTGGTTAGAAAGGATGATCATATTTATGAATACGCTCATGAAAAGATAATGATTAAGGAGTATTGTTTTTAATCGAAGGAAGAAGCAGAGTTATTATAGTTCACGGGATTAATATTATTCCCGTGTTGTGCAACTTTCAACAAGTGGTCTTTCGTTGTCTTTGTGAAAGGCAAATAAAATATTGTTCATAACCAGCATCTCCTTCTCTTCCTACATTGAGGATTTTGGGCAGTCAAGCTTGAAGCAATATCGTAATTCATTTATGTGGATGAATCCATCGAAAGAATCTATCAAGAATGGTGTAACCGTTCACGCTTTATACTCACGGTGGTCGAGAACATATTTGGAGTTCATTTTCTTTTCTCTGGGTCGATAAGAGATGAAAGGAAAATGTTTAGTCATCATCATTGTCTTATCTATCTTTATACCATAATTACACTACCCTAGGCGACGGAGGGACAACACAATGAGGGGATAAGTTTCGGGACGGGCAACAAAGGGGCCTTAATTTGGGGACGGTAGGGGCACAGAGAGGGGACGGCGATGGGGTGATGGGGGGCGAGGTTGTATATATTATACATATGGTACTTAAAATGCTAGTTATGAAAAGATGTTCTGCAATATAAGATATAAAGATGTAAAAGAGTAAATCCTTGGAACATTGCATTGAATAGGAACATCGAACATTGAACATAAATAGTCAAATCAGCAAATAGTCGACACCTGGATGTCCGTCGTCCTTAGCGGAGGTGGCATTATTTGGTGGTGTCGCTAGGGACAGGGGAACGAAGTCCTCGATGCATCCTTGTCTCCGAGACGTGGGGCAAAAAGGGCAAGAACGTGTCCCCGTGTTACTATGGTTTATATCCTTGTTTTGAAGATTTATGCCTATATCCTAAAGCAAAAATCTTATTGCAATAGCTGTCGATCATTATGGTCAATAGGGAGGGTGAATAATTACGAACTTCTAGTGAAGAGAATATTCAAACTGTGTCATTTTTTATTACAAATCTCGTTGAATGGATTGTCTTTCGCCAACTTCATCAAGGAGGCTTTCTTATCGACTCTTTACTCTACGACGGTTAAAGAGTCATGCTTCATCATTGGTGAATGATATTATTGGTCAAGGAAGCTTCTTCATTATTATTGTTGTTTTCTTTTTTATTCGTCATTAAAAGGCACAACGAGCATTTTTATAGTTGTCAAGCTTGCTTAAAAAATAAGTATACTTTTTTATACAGTAGTTGCATATATTATTTAATTGAAATTATTTTGGTATAATCAGATAGAGTCTTGTGTAACAGTCTATGCATTACATCTAATACTAATAGTTTTGTATAGAATTTTTGGTTCATATTTATATGCATGATCAAGAAGATTATATTTGGTAAGTTTGAATATTATTGATTGCAGAATGCAATAAGATAAGGATTCCAGATTCAGAGGGAACTTGTGATTCAGAGGGAGGACTCATTTGCCTACCTCTTCTTGGTGATGAAAGTAGTTCTTGATTAAGACAGAGTCTTTGAATCCCCTTCATTCTTACATATGTTGTTGATATTTTGGGGAAAAGAATTTCAGCTTTGATTTTCTTTATGTTCAAATTTTGAGACTTGTATTGGAAGAGAGTTTCAATTGTGATTTTATGAATTATTATTTTGGGGAAAAGAATTTCAGCTATGATTTTATGAATTCTTACATATGTTGTTGATATTTTGGGGAAAAGAATTTCAGCTATGATTTTCTTTATGTTTGAATTTTGAGACTTGTATTGGAAGAGAGTTTCAATTGTGATTTTATGAAATCAAAAAATGAGATTGTAAGATCAGCTATGATAACTCTTTCACTATGCGATCATGAACATCATGTTGAGAGAGTCCATGATGTCATCACATTGAGAGATTTCGTGATGTGAGTTGGATGTCATGTTGAGAGGTTCCATGATAGTTCATGTTGAGAGAGTTCGTGACTAAAGGCTTAGTTGTGAGTCTTACAAATCTGTTGAGTGATTCCATAATTATTAACAAATTGTTCCCTTAGTATCATGTTGAGAAATTACACGGCAACATCATGTTGAGAAATTACATGACAACAGCACGTCGAGAAAGTTTGTAATGAATGTTGGTTGTGTTTCTTGCAGGTAGTGTCATGTTGAGAGATTCCATGACAACATCACATTGAGAGAGTTTGTGATGAATGTTCATTATGTTTCTTACAGGTAGTGTCATGTTGAGAGATTCCATGACAACATCACAATGAGAGAGCCTGTGATGAATGTTGGTTGTGTTTCTTACAGGTAGTGTCATGTTGAGAGATTCCATGACAACATCACATTGAGAGAGCCTGTGATGAATGTTGGTTGTGTTTCTTGTATGCGTTCCATGTTGAGTGATTCCATGAATTTTTGTGATTATATTTTATCATTGACATTTTGGTTACAGCCTTGTTGTGATTGACAGCTAAAGATCTCTCTCTGGCTAAGAGAGAGTGTTGAAGATTTTCGCTGCGATAGACATCTGTATCACTGGAAATATGGACGTTATTATCATTATGATCACCTTCAGCTGAAAATGACATTTATTGTAATATTAATTGTAAATAACATGTCATTCACATGTGTTGAGGTATGAATATTCGAAGAGATGTAACTAATTATAAAAGTTATGGGAAACTCAAGAGACATTCCGTTGTCATATGAAGAGTCTCTCTTCTTAGTTATATGTATCACATCTAGCAATGGACATTGTACACTTGAATTCATACTATCGATAATATGATCTTTTGTTGTGTGGCTGGGTTTTTCCCTTCATTTTCGATGGGCTTTCCCAAGATATCTTTTAGTGTTGATTGTATCTCTTTTATGGTTTCTTTATTGCTGTTTTTCATCTGATTTCTAGGCTCTATCTTTAACAATACACACACACACACAGAGATATGCACACATCCAAAAAAACCAAAAACAATTGTGCATCTGTGCACCCGATTCTCGAACCTGCATCCACATCTGCACCCGAATCGGCAACTTAACTTTCAGACAAGATTACGTGAGTACACAAGCTGTGGGGTTTGCAGAGATGTGATAAGCAGGAAACGTTTATGCAGCACTGAGTATGAACTCCTAAACATGGATACGGGGATTGAAAGGGACAAGTTAGGTAGGGGTGCATACCTCTAAAATGTGGGTACAATTTGGCTGTTGCGGAAGCAGACAGGCACAATCTATTTGTTTAAAATCTGTCACTTATTAACCCCAGCATTTTCTGAAGTGTTTTCTAGCCTTCGTATATTCTTGTTAATTAGAAATTGCTTTAAATATTTCCCCATTTATTCTCCTCCTTAATTTATCTTTTCCAAAGATATCTAAAGTGAACATTATGTTGTCAGTATGACAAAGGTGAATGTCAGGGGTGCTGTCAGTACGTCTTTCATGTCACGTCAAAGCATTCATGTACAATGAAAAATGGATCTGAATTATGTTCCAGTGTTCTCTTGCAGAATTTGGCTCGGGTGGAGCACACATCTTGCAGTAGGTGCAAGAATTTCCTCCCCAATTACCTGATGAACATTTCTCCTGTACTGAAAGCATTCTGTGATAAATATAGACCCCGTATCCTCATCAGTAATTAGGGAATCAAAGGAGACTTCACAAGGAAATGGGGGAATGAAATCTCTGTAATTGTGACAGTTATACTCCATTAAACACCTCAAACAATTATAGCAGATCAACCAAACTTCTTCTTGCTCACTTTGCACAATCTCATCCACAGAACTACTGCTACTCATTATGATGAGACTGTAGGAAAGAATGCCTAAATAGAGCCAGAAAGTGTGCGGTATCAGAGAGATTTATGAGAAAATACTGCTTTCTTGCTGCAAAATCCCCTATGTGATCTCATTCAGCTCTGCCGCACACGACAAAAAGACTTTTGACATCAACATGATATATTGCATGTCCCAAGAAAGGTTTCCCTTGTCGTGTGCCTCAAGCACTTGGCCAAGCGCATGCAAGACATGCAGAAAGCACCACTGAAGCAGCTGGAAGTGACGGTTCACAAAAGCGAAGAAAAATAAAAAGGTTCCTACCATTTCATGTCATGAATACTTTTAATTAATTCACTGACGATTGGTAATTATGGATTTTTAATCCCATGCTACTCAAGACAAAAATCTGCTTAACCTTATAATAATTGCCAGCATAATACAGCATGTCGTTTAGCATAAAATGCATAGGTTACCGTTTAAAATATTTTTAAGTAGGTTGCCTTGCTGCCAGTGCCAACAGTAACAATGTAGGATCCTAGTTATCGGCACAAGAAATGTTGTGTGAAATCTGCAATGGCAGCCCAAGAACATGGTCAACTTTTGTAAGCCACGATCATCAATTATTTTTCTTGAGTGCCAGTGAGTAATTGTGGAGCAAAGCGATAAACTGTAGATTTGTCCTCCATCAACCATCATCAAACTTTATTATGATGTCATCTCCTTGTTAAAGTTGTAGCTTCAGTTCAATCAATTCGATATACATTATTATTATTGGTAAATCATCATTTCCTATATATACATATTCATGTAATAATAATTATAATATATATATATATAAGCTCTTTGACCTTTCTTCAACATGTAAGTATGTAGTCTCAGATTTTAAGCGGTCTTCATTTGTACATTTGCAACTAGGCTCTGATACCATGTTGAGTAACATGGATCTTTTCTGCAAATGCACAAACATGTCCATTGTGATTGATGTGTTTCAAATTCAGATTTGGATCTCATATAAATATGAGTGGAGAAGACATGTCTCATGAAGAGACATGTCCCTAAGATGTAATCATCCTACATTAGCACACCTCCTAAACCTTCTCCTGATGCATCTGTTATAACTACAAATTGCTTTTGTGGGTCAGGTACTTTTAGTATGGGTGTTGTAGTTAGCTTTTCCTTCAAGTATTCAAAGGCTGATTGACATTTTTCTGTCCAGACAAATTTCTTTCCTTTTCTCTAAAGTGATGTAATCGGGTATGCGATCTTGGAGAAATTCTTGACAAATTTCCTATAAAACCTTGTCAATCCCATAAAACTTCCAACTTCTATCATGTTTTTAGGTATTAGTCATTCCTTAATTGCTTTAATTTTTGACAAATCTACAGCTATGCCCTGAGCTGATATAATGTGCCCTAAACACTGAATTTCCTTTTGACAGAAAGCACATTTAAACAATTTTCCATATAATTTATATTCTCTTAACCTTTGTAAAACTGTCTCCAGATGTTTTTGATGTTCTTCCTCATTCTTTGAACAGATTAGAATGTCATCTATAAAGACCAGCACAAACTTATCCAAGCAATCTTGAAATATGCTATTCATTAAGTTCATAAAAGTTGTTGGGGTATTGGTTAACCCGAATGGAAACACTGTAAATTCGTAATGTCCATACCTAGTTTTGAATGCAATTTTGTGAATATCTTCGTCCTTAATACAAAGCTAGTGATATCCTGACCTCAAATCAATTTTTGAAAACACTGTTGCGCCCTTCATTTGATCAAAAAGATCATCTATTCTAGGAAGTGGATACCAGTTCTTGATGGTAACCTTATTGAGCATTCTGAATCTATGCACAATCTCATGATTTCGTCCTTCTTCCTAACAAACAACACTGAGGCTCCCCATGGTGAAACACTGGGCCAGATCAGTTTCTTGTCTAACATATCTTGTAGTTGTATTTGCAACTCCATTAATTCCATGGTAGTCATTCAATATGATACCCCCCAAAAATGGGCTCTGCTCCTGGTATCAAATCTATGGTGAAATCAAAGGCTCAGGAAGGTGGTAGACCGGGGAGTTCTTCAAGAAACACATCTTGATAATTCTTTAGATAGGGATATTTTCCTTCAAAAGATTCCTTTAACTTTTCTTTGATTTCCCCATGTTCAAAAATGTAGTCATCTCCATATGTGGTGTTTTTTAGTTCTCTCATGTCCTCAACTCTGACTGCAAAGATCTCACAGCCTTTTCTTCCATATTTCTTAAGTTGCATGGCAGATATCTATTTTGATTTAATTTCATGTTTAATCCCTATAATGCTTGTAGGCCTACCTTGATCGTCCAAACAATTTACAATTTTGGCAAGACAATCCACCTTGGCCTTATGTTCACTAAGCTAATTAATGCCTATGATAATGTCATAAGACCCAAGAGGTGCTACATACAAATTCAGTTCCGTTGAGGAATTTGGAAAATCAACCTGAGCCTCAAACACACTGCTCTACTTTAGCCCTTGACTGGTTTGCATATTCGACTATCCATGGTTTTGCCATAAAACTAGATCTCTTTGGAAATCTACTCACTAGTTTAGGCGATACAAAACATTCAGCAGCTCCAGTATCAATTAAAATGGAGATAGGTCTCCCATAGATCTTACCCAGAGTTTCAATAGGGCCTATTTGTTGTTTTGCTTGTCTATTATCCAAGGCCGCATGGATCCTTTGCTTATATACTTGTTGTTGTTGGGGAAGAGGTGGTCGTTGCAGCTGATTGGTGTTGGGTTTGATGGGACATTTATTAGCATAATGATCACAAGTGAAGCATCCTAAAGGCGGCCCCTTCCTTTCATTACTCTTATTATTCTTACTTGTACTAAAATTACTTTTAACATACTTGATTCCGTTTCCTTTTGATTATGGCTTGCTATACTTCAAATCCTTAAGTTGTCCTTTCTGAGATCGAGAATCAGTACCCTCTGTATTCCAGTCTATTCTTTCATTGTCCCAGATGGAGTCATCTTTCTTGATTTTGTATTCTTGCCTAGAGCTTCCTCCATAGTTCAAGGAGTGAGAACATCAACTGCCCCTCCTATTCTGTTGTTCAGACCCATAATGAATTTCCCCACCTTCAGATTTTTATCCTACTGATATGGTGGTACATACTTCAATAGTCAGGTAAATTTCTCCCATTACTTATGTACGGTCATATCTCCTTGTTTCAAGTTTTGGAAGTCTAGAAATTTCTGGTCATAAAAGGTTTGAGGCAGCCAACGATTTTTTTAAATGGTTACAAACTTTTCCCAAGTAATCTCAGTGGGTTTAAATGTTTTGCTCGACTGTGGTGTTTTCCCACCAGGTTGCAACTTCTCCAGTAAAGTGGTATATTCCCCAAACCGCTTTTGAGGTTTCAAAAAAGTTTCTAATTTCAAAATACTATTCCATTTCAGTTAGCGAAGCCTCTGCTTCCTCCCCGAACTCAGAACTGACAAACTTGGGTGGTTTCATTTTCTTAATCTCTGCTGACAGATCAGCCACTATTTCTTGTTTCATTTGTTTTTCAATTTGTATGGGTGAAGAGGATCTCTTGTTATATCCAGAGACTTCTCTCTTTGTTCCAAGATGAGGCGATAATTGTGTTTCCTCGTGGTTATGCCCCATCTGGGCTCATTCATTCTTCTTTCCATGTTATCCAACTTTAGTTGTGTTTCTTGTGAACTCTGAAGTAACAAATCATTGGATGATTGAGTGTTTTCACGGACCATGCCATGTTCTGCAACATTATCGTTGTTGTTCATTTTGTTCGTTTACTATTTTAACCTAATAAGAATTTACAAAAATTGTGTCAATTTATTCAATCTATATTGTTTTTTTAAGTGTACCTACAACAAGAGAGTTTTGCATAGGCATGAAACACATAAATTAACCCAATTGATTTAATTAACTTAAAAATTTGCTGCTATATTCATGGCAGCCTTATTTACGAAATTTTCCTCTATTGAGGATGTTTACATAATAATATCTAATCTTGCTTTCTAGCATTCAGCTCTGACTCGAATCTATACATATCCTACACCATCCGAGATCTGTGGAAATGCAGAAGAGAGTTTCCCTAACGAGCATTCCAATTTTGAATTAATTTGTTCCTATATGCTGCTTTACAAGCAGGAGTCCACTTGACTTTTTCTTTCTTCATTCGTTGCAATGCCTGGTTCAAAGTTTCGTTATCTTGGGGCATGGAGCAGCAAGTATAATCAAATTTAGGCATGTTTTTAATTAAATAGGGAAGGATGGGATGTTGAGCCTTCTTCCGGAGTGTTTTATGTACTTGCACCTTGCTCAATCATTCTAAGAATTTTTCAGGTTTACATGGAAGGTAGTGTGCGCTGGGTTCAATATTGAACCCAACACTCTGATAACATATGTAACAAATGGATTTTCATATCTAAATCAAAGATGGTTTAAACTAAAAACTCTCAGCATTTATAAATAGATAACTGAATCCTTTTCACATGACATTAACTGCTTTTAACAATTGACAAAAAGAAAAAAGAAATTGTAATCATATTCAATTGAAATAACTAAATCAACGATTAACTGTTAACAAATGTATTCATGTTCAATTGAAATAACTAGATTAATGACTAACTAGCATAGTTATTTTTATGGTCAACTAATTAACGAAACATACAAGTAAAGTAAATGCTAAACAAGAAAAGAATGAATGGAACGTACAAGTATCTTCGGAGGATCTTTAGCTGGTTGTGCAAGCCTCGGCTTTGGCGAGAGGAGAAACACTGACATAGGCTTAACCTCCCAACCTCGGACCATACTTATTCCCACACATTTTATTAAATTAGAATGGCCCTCCCTACCTTGGGATCGAGCTTGGAATGTTCTTCAATCCAGCCACCTGAGCATCTGGTGTTCTGAATGTCTGCTCAATTATGAAACGGACATGCTTACATAAATGGCGCTACTGACATCAAGTGATCATTAGATGGCAAACATGCCCATAAACTACCTTGGCCAAGGATTTTTGATGCGTTCAATGACCCGATCAATACAACTCAACTTGACAACAAGTTTATTACAGGGATGAGCATGAGCTATTATCATTTAAGTTATTCATGTATGATTTCTCTTTTGCTTGCTTGCAGATTATTCCACCTCTTCACCATACATAGCTACCTTGCCGGTGGGTCCCAGGTGTATTAAAAGTTTATGAGCATTCTGCCCTTTTTACACGTCTTCACCATTTCATGGCTTCTTTGCGATGAATCCCAGATGTATTGTTAGTTTTATGAGCATTCTACTCTTGATATCTTTTATCATGAATTGCAACATTATAAACTTGTTCTTGAGATTAATAACAATCATACAGGTTCCTGATTCATTTAGAGGTTCGGCTGGTAAAAAAAATGAACATATTTGAAACAAAGAACACTTGACCTGCTAAGGAGTCCAAACTGCTTGATGATCTTTAACTTTTGATCGGTTTTTCTCTAGCAATTTGAGACATCACCTACAGTGCTCTCAACCTCTAAAACTTTGCCAGAAATTTACTTGCTCGGCAAGGAATAGATATCACTGGGTTTGTACAACTTACTAGTCAATATTTTTTGAGGGATTCAGCAGATAAAAATATTGAAATACTAAGATGAAATCGGGTTAAGGGTGTTGAAGATGGTAGCTGCAATAGAGATCTTTATCTCTGGAAATATGAACGTTATTACCGTTATTGTCATCTTCAACTGAAAAGGACACTTAAAATTTAATTTGTAATATTATAAATGTAAATGACATGTGTCATTCACATGCATTAAGGCATTAATATTCGACGAGTCATATTTAATTATAGGAGTTATGAGAAACTCAAGAGATCTTCGGTTAGAATATGAAGAGTCTCTTCTATTGTTATATATTTGCATCATGCGATAAGCATTGTACACTTGAACATTTCATTATCAGTGAAGATATTTTGTGTTGTGTGGCTGGGTTATTCCCTTCATTCTCTAAGGGTTTTCCCAGGATATTTCTGATGTTCTTTGTTTCAGTTTTTCTCTTTCTATTTGCTGGTTATTATCTTTGATTTCTAGGCTATAGTTTCAACATGTTATCAGAGCCAGAATGTTGAGATTTTGAGAGAATTATCAGAGCACAAGTTTCAAGACAGTAGTTTTGTTTCCAATAATAAGGAGATCAACTGGAGGGAGAATCAGAAGTATGAGGCTCTAGTCCTTAAAAGATTGAGTGGAAGGTTTGAAGTTGTGAAAAGTTGTCCACTATTCTTCTAGAACTCAAAGGTTGCTCAAACTCGTCTTGATTTCTTCAATTGCAAAAAGAATTTTGGTGAGAACATTTTTTGAGAGAGTAGCACTCAACGTCTATATCATTTGATGCCTTCATTTTGACAATTCATGGTTATCTTCTATCAAATCAAGAATACTAAAGATACGTATTTTTTTCTTTCCTTATCTTTGGATTTGTTTACCTTCTCATACTTCAATCATTTTTATTTGATGTTTGGAGAAGAAGTGAGTATTAAGTACTCATTATCGTGCTTTCTCAAAACTGCTCTAAGTTTTCAAATATCTGCATGTCTTTCGTCTCCCAGGAAAAGACCATGTCTTATATCTTGCAGAGCTTCATATCTTATAATTGCAGAGGAAGCCATCATAGAATCTATAACCAATGACATTGATACACGAGCGTCTTTAATTCTTTAGCATCTATCATATATGGTTGAATAATATTCAAAGGAGTTTTCAGTTCTACTGCTATCGACTCTTTCATAACGCATGTGTTGGCAGCTATGATTTTGACATGGTCTTTTTCATAACGGTTATTTGATTGCTCCCATGTCAAGCAATGGTTGAGAGATCAATGTTTGAGTCTTTGATTTTATCATTCACAATTGGGTCGCAATACGTCAGATGCATGTTGTCGTAAGAGCAAGGAGGTTTTGATATGGAGCTTCAAGCATTTTTGCTATTCTAGTAATTGTTCGTACGATGTCTTGAAAAAGTCATCAAAAAGAACTTTCTGTTCGGATTCCACCATCATTGCAAGTTGAAAAGGATGACGTCTTGGTCATGGGCGTGGTGATCGTAGCGGAATTGATAATGAGGCACAGGTCAGAGAATCAAGTCTCGGGAGCTACTTTTCTTTTTCCCCGTCTTGAAACCCTCGGGCTTACATTCATGTCAGTATGCATTATTGCATTTATGTTTGTCTTCTGTAAATTTCTTTTATTGACCTCGATGAGTTTAGCGGGCCTTTGTTTATATTTGTATCTTGGTTAGGTGGTTGTATGATTGTTAATTTTGGGGTTCGGATCACTGCAGTTTGTTTCTTTCTGAAGGAATGCAATATCTTTATTATTTCGAATTCGTTTGATCTAGTGGGGAAATGTTGAAATTCCCGTTGACTTTTCTGAAAATAATTTATAGAAAGAGGGATAAATTTGGGGTTAGTTTCTCTCTATATACTATTGAATTCTACAGACATGGCAAAATTTTGGGTTTGTTTGGGTTTGCACAAATGGATTTAGTGAAAGGTTGTATTTAATAATGTGCGGAAGAAAGTTCCGAAGAATTTCATGTTAAAACAGGTAGCAAATCCTCATGTTAGGTGCATGTTACCTAAAAGAATGCTAATTTTCACATGTAAGATATAATTTTTTGTGAGATGATAAGTTTTTTTCACACATGTAGACAGGGATACTCCTGAATAATGATTTTTGAAATGATCTCTAAGAACCTACACACCTATTCTGAGGTTCAGATGAACCAATGGAGTTTTTCATATCATGAACATGTCGTGTTGATCTGGTGGATTCCTATTATCCTATGAGAGGCGAAATTTGGATGCAGATATTCGGAAGTTTTGGATTGCTTACCATTCAAAACTCTTAAGCATGAATGTCATTCTTATTTTGCTGAAAATAGAGATAAGTATTTTATTTACTTTGCTTAAATCATAAATTTTTAACTGGAAATAGAATGATTTTAACATTGATATTTACGATCAATTTGTAGTTGATTTGGTTGCAAGATGCAACAAGATAAGGATTATACTCCAGAGGGAGATTTTAGCTTCAGAGGGAGGCTTCATAATTAAGAGGGGGTGCTTAAGAAATCCCCTTCATTCTTATTTATGATTGTGATGCTCATGGTATATGTTAAATTTGAGACTTAAATGGAATCATGTTTTGCTTTTATTATGCCTATTTCTATTCTTGTGTGAACAAATGAGATTGTAAGATCGGCTATGATAACTCTATCACTATGCGATAGTGAACATCATGTTGAGAGAGTCCATGATGTCATCACGTTGAGAGATTCCATGATGGGAGTTGGATGTCATGTTGAGAGATTTCATGACAGTTCACGTTGAAAGAGTCCGTGAATAAAGGCTTAGCTGTGAGTCTTACAAATCTTTTCATGTTGAGTGATTCGATGAATGTGATTAATTGTTAAGGTTTTCATGTTGAGAGATTCCATGAATGTGATTAAATGATACAAGGTTTCATCTTGAGCGATTCCATGAATATGATTGATGAATCTAATAGGATATATGGGATAGAATTTTATCATTAACATTTTGGTTGCAGTCTTGTGTGATTGTTCAGCTAAAGATCTCTCTCTAGCTAAGAGGGAGTGTTGAAGATAGTAGCTGCGATAGAGATCTTTATCTCTGGAAATATGAACGTTATTACCATTATCGTCATCTTCAGCTGAAAAGGACACTTAAAGTTTAATTTGTAATATTATAAATGTAAATGACATGTGTCATTCACATGCATTGAGGCATTAATATTCGAAGAGTCATATTTAATTATAGGAGTTCTGAGAAACTCAAGAGATCTTCGGTTAGAATATGAAGAGTCTCTTCTATTGTTATATATTCACATCATGCAATAAGCATTGTACACTTGAACATTTCATTATCAATAAAGATATTTTGTGTTGTGTGGCTGGGTTTTTCCCTTCATTCTCGAAGGGTTTTCCTAGGATATTTTTCATGTTCTTTGTTTCAGTTTTTCTCTTTCTATTTGGTAGTTATTATCTTTGATTTTTGGGCTATAGTTTCAACAAAGGGAGTTTGAAAACAATGCTGCAAAATGAAGTCAGAAATGTGGAGAGCATAAGGGATGATGATGTGTCTAACTCCTCTCTCGGCCTCCCTATAAAGAAATGAGCCATGACTTCTTGGCTCCCTCCGTTTTCAAAAGATTATAAGCCATTTGAATTTCCAAGTATTAAATCGATTAAGAAAAGAGAGGGAAAGAAAAATAAAATAAAAGGTTGGAAGCAAGAGTTGGAAAGATTATAATTTCAATTGTTATTATAATATATACTTATATACATTCATGTAAGTATATCAATGGGCTGACATCATTAAATTACGTTATTATAATTTATTGGTGTCATTTCATTTTTATATTTATATGTACGTATATAAATATTTATTATAATAATATGATGAAAGATCAATTAAAAATCTCTTGAGGTATGTTTTATATTTTAATTTAAATTATTTTATGTTGTCTTAGATTATTTTCTTAATAGCTCATGCAGGTCCCATAAATGTATCATGTAATCAAGTCATTGCGTCCTTTCCAAATAAGTTTAAGGTCATACCTACCAATCCTAATGACTGAACTAAGAAAACATTCCATTCCGATGATCCCGTTTAGCAATGCTTCCCCTTTTTTCATCTTCAATGCTTCCCCCCTTTTCATCTTCTCCTGCAATCACCCATGAAAACACTTCTTCCAAAATAATAATTCATATAAACATAATAATTTTTATTTTAAATCAAGCAACTACTAATCATCTATTAACAATTAATGGTTAACGACCATCTTCATTAATTGTTAATACGTATATAAATAATTACCTATTTCACATGATCATGAAAGGATAATCCATTAAATCCAATGGTTATAAACAAGTTTAAAATTAGGTCAAAATTTTGGGATGTAACAGTAATGCCTGCATTAAGTCTATCAATGATAGAACTTAGAAGGTGGCTCTGTTGGACCCCATGAAAAGAGGTATGCCTAGATAAACAGCTAGCAGCTCACCCTGTTGAACCCCAGAATATTTACAATTCTAGGCCTTAGTCCTTGCTTTGTGTTCATAATATAGACAGTAGATTTTTGGCTATTTACCTTTTGACTAGAGACTTGAGTATATAACTCTAATGTCTTCTGCATTTCCATTACCACTTGAAGTGAGGCTTTACCATATAACAATGTGTCATCAAAAAAGAGTGTATGTAATGGAAAGGCTGGTGCCTGGAATCATTATTCCCTACCACAACCCCCACTTGGCAATTGTAAAATATACGACTGGGATTGGCTACCATGATTATGAAAAGAAATGGGGAAAGCAGATCTCTTTCATGCACACCTTGTGTGGCATTGAAGAAACTTGCAGGGTTACCATTAATGAAGACTAAAAAGAAAGCCCCTGATAAGCAGCAGAGTATCCACTTACACCATTTCTCTGAAAAGCCAATTATTTTTTTCGAACCTTCATAAGGAAAAGCCATTGGACTCTATAATAGGATTTCATCGTAAGCTTAACAATGAGGGACGACATGTGTGTTTGTTTAATGGAATGCAAAACCTCATGAGCTACTAATGCTCCCTCCAGTGTTACCCTTCCAAGGACAAAACCCCCTGTTTTGGGGGGAATCTTTGGAATAAGATGTTGAAGCCTTAGGTAAGTTGCATTTGTAATTATTTTGTATATTGAACTACACAATGAAATTGGCCAGAACTCTGCAAACGTTTTTGAATCTTTTGTTATGGGGATAACTGCATTATTAGTGACATTAAAGGACTTGAGCATTGAGCTGCTTTTGTGAGATTCTTCTATTAAAACAGATCCGAACCAATGAAACCCCACCATCTCTGGTAGAAACGAGTAGTCAAGCTATCAGAGCCAGGCGACTCATCTAGATCCATTGAGAAAACCACAGTCCTGATCTCTTCTAATGTGAATGGCCTCATTAATTACCATTCTCTTGTTGGGTAATGATTTTTGGCAATCCATTCAATACGTCATCTTCTCCTAATTGAAGTATGATGTGATTATCTTGGGTTGGGGCCAACAGCTCTTTAAAAACCGAACACCTTCCCTCTTGTATTTAGAAGGGACTTGTGATTTGAGCTCCAGAAACTGCATGATTGACTGAGAAAATTGAGTTAGCTGTCCTCTTTGCAAAAGCAGAAGCATGAAAGAGTTTGGTATTTCTAACCCCATCTTTCAGCCCAAGCTCCCTAGAATTTTGCCTCCAATAAGACTCTCCCCTTTTGCATAACTCCACCCTGTAGTCGGAATAAAGTAACTATTGTGTTTAGCACTTGTTAAGCTAGTCGGGCTAGGTAGTTAGGAGGTGACGGAATGCGTCGATTGGTTTCCAACCAACGAACCCTTCTATAAGTACTTGGATGATTGTCAATGTACGGGTGTGGTTTTTGGTATCAATAAAGAAAGATCATTTCCTTGCCTATTAGTACTATGGCATGAATAGTATCTGCAAGGTTTTACTCCTGGTGTACAAATTGAACTATCCTATGTGGTTAACATAGTTTTGTATTTTGAGATTTGGTTGATATTTCCACTCTACATTTTTGGCATCATTGCCTAAGTCCGGATCTGGAGGTATTGTGCTAGACAGGATGGACTAATGGGAAGACCATTTATACCTTGCATCCAAATTACTAATAGCGACAGAGAGGAGGAAATAACTAGGGAGGATCAGTTGACACGCGACCTAGTGACAACGTCGAAAGTTGCGGTCGAGCAGTACATGCAGAGGGAAGCCCATGAGAGGACAGTTCCTGAGAGCACGATATGCGATGAACTCTCCATGCCACCAACGGTACATGATCTCCTAGGACAGATTCCTCGGCTTTTGGCAAGGAACCTCATACATATTGAGGACGAAAGAGCACAAATCGAGAGGAAAAGAAGAAGGCAACAAGTTCTTCAACGATTTACTAAGAGGGCGTGGAATCACAAAGTAGAGGAACCTAATAAGCCAAGATAGGAAGATAGGCACTGAATTATTTCATGCCCCTAATTCCAAATAAATACCGAAGGACAGCACCAAAGGACGAAACTGAGGAGGAAGTTGCCCTAAGAACCTTACGTCTCCAGCAACAAGAAGAGAGACACCGTAATTGGAGAACACAAGGGGATTCCCACCGAAGTCAGGAAGGGTGGATTGAACATACCATTGAGGAACTAGCCAATTTGGTTATTTCAGAAACACCAGAAAGGCAGTTCGGGTGTCGAAAACCAGAAACCCCTTAATGACGAGAACTTCATCAAGAGGAGATAAGGAGTCAGGAGTCTAGCCCATCAGGAAGTGGTGTTCCATCGGGAGGTAAACTTCCATCAGGAAGTGGAGTTCCATCGGGAAGTGGTGTTCCATCTAGAAGGGGTGTTCCATCTGGAAGTGGGGTTCCAACCGGTGGTGGTGTTCCCTCGGGAGGAGGGATTCCATTGGGAAGGCAGCAACAAGGAAAGAAAATGGCAGTCGATAAACAAAAATTGCCTAAATTTATGGGGGACGGATCAGAGGACCCTGCTCACCATTGCAAAACTTGTATAACTCTATGGCAAGTGAACGGGGAGAATGACAGTAACAAATGGTTGAATGGTTGAAGGCATTTCCTGCCACATTAAGAGGGATCGCCATAGATTGGTATGCGGACTTGGATGCTGGCAAGAAGAACACTTGGGATAACCTGCTTGGAGCATTTGAGGGGGAATTCAAATTGTTAAGAGATGATGATGAAATTGTCACAGAAATCTATAACACCAAGCAAGACAAGAAGGAATCGGTGAAGGCTTATACCAGGCAACTGAAGGAACTCATCACCAAATTGGACAATAAGCCTACGGAAAGGTTAAAGAAAAGATGGTTTATTGAAGGACTCACCCCGTCCTTAAGGAAAAAAATGAAGATAGTCTCACCATCCACTTTTGGAGATGTTTGTAAGCGTGCTATGGACATTGAAAGCGAAAATAAAACCTCGAAGAGAAGATGGCATGGAAGCTCTAGTGAGAGTTTTGAGGAGAGTGAGGAAGAGTCGAAAACAATCCAAGCCTTGAGGAAGGACCTCAAACAGCTAATGAAGGAAGTAGCTGGAACTAAGGATGAGAAGAAGGAAGGTAAAAGCCTATGGTGTACAGACTGCGAAAAAGAGGGTCATACCAAAGGAGCATGCCCGAGAAAGATGTTTTGTGAGATTTGCCAGATAGGGGGTCATGCAATCAAAGACTGCCCTTATAACCTAAAAACAAGGATACCTAAACGATCTTCCTTAAGTTGCTTTTGAATATCATATGTTGGAGCATCCAAACCAAACTGAATGATATGTTCTGATTTGCAGTCAGCTCCCTTGTAACTCTGTCTTTTTCAGCAAAGCTATTCTTAAATACATGTTTATTCCAATGCTTAATTTTCCCTTTAAGATATTGCAATCTCTTATGGAATCGAAACATTTTTGTTCCATTCTGAACTGTTGCAGACAAGTTGACAACCACCAATTTGCTACCAAAGGTAGGGACATAGGGTACCTAAACCACATTCTTTCGAACTTAAAGGCAGGCTTTATTTTTTATATCTGATCACCTTCTGAAATAAGCTAAACTTATTGGAAAATTATCTGACCCAGCAAAAGGAAAAATCTCAGATTGAAAAATATATTTTGTAAAAACCATGTAGATCTAACTAAGCACGAGTCCAATCTGACTGCTATTTGCAAGAAATCCTTTCTATTATTTGTCCATGTATATTGGCCCTTTACTGGATGCACACCATGCATCTTGTTGTCCATGATGAATGCCTTAAATCTTGAATTGTCCTCAATAGGGGGGAAATGCCTCCTTTCTTCTCTGTTACTGATGATATGGCAATATAAAATCAAATTGTGCCTGCTGGATGTATGAGGTAAGTGCATCCCACACTTGTTTCTTCTCATGAGTAGGAGGAGGACCATACATATTAAGGAGAACAAAGCTAAGATCCTAACTTTGGACATTCAAAGCTTTCCAATTGTCAGCTGATTTATCAGACTGAACCTTCACTGTTTTAGGAGTCCATCCTCCCAAGGCACCACGAGCTGATACATGTACAGATTTCCACGCAGTGACAATTTAGTTTCTTGTAAAAAAAAATGTCTACTCCAGATGAGCCAAGTTGCCCTTTGATTCGGGCACTTTTGTCAGAGGCATTTAAACCTCTGACATTCCATGAGACTATCTTCAATGGGCTCGAGAAGAGCAGCATGCTCTTCTCAGCCTTTTAGACACTGAACAATTTTTCCAGTGTACATTGAATCCCAGCTTCAATTTCCTCTTTCGATTTTGCCTTTTCCCTGCCACACTTCTAAGGAGAGGACTTAACGGGAGTATAGGAGGACATTGTTTGGGAAATGTAAAGTGTTTGAGAATTATCAAATTCCTGCTCCAGATCATCTATATTTGATTGCCCATCACAAACTTCCTCTGCCATACAACCTTGGGAAATTGATTGTGGAGAAAGAGGCAGATAATGAGAGGTGAATTGATCACTGGGTAATAAATCTGAAGCAGGATGCAAAGGATCCTCTTCATCGCACACTTCATCAACTATTTGTACCATCAAGATTAATGCCACCTTAAGGATATATCATCCACTAGTTTTTTAAGATAATGGGACTCTTCCAGATGTCCTTTTTGAAAAAGAAATAATGAAACAGTTGTTGTCTCCATCTTCAAATCTTGATCCATAAGGAAATTCCAATAAGGAATTCATGGTTGAGAGTGCTCCATCAGGGAGGTCAATCTGAATATGGTTGGGCTTCATAGTCAACTGAATTTGCTGCATAATAGCTGTCACAAGAGTATCAACTGGACCTTCAAAAGTAAATATCAAGCTTGTAAATTCAGCTAGTTGAGTCCATCCCCTGGAGCTCACTACTGAAACATTAAGAATTGGGAAAATCTTCCAGGGATTCTGAATCATTAGTGAATGATTCTTGTTGCCAGGATGAAGTGTGTTTAATACCATATTTGCGTCAGTAGATTGAAGTCTGGGATCTGTGATAATTGTTTTTGTCCCATTTTCCATACTCAAAATCACAATTGTGATCCTTTTCAAACTGAAAAGAATGACAATAGTGACAAGTATTTTTGTGGTTCTCAACAAGGATAGTTTGATTCCAAATCCCGTGAATTGTTTTAATTTTGAGCACAGTGATCTTGGTAGTATCCAATGGTAGACAAAGCCATACAGGTCTGGAAGGATTACAAAAAAATTGATTATCATGCTTGAGAAAGATACCTAAACGATTTCTCATTCTTTCTATTAGATCATTTTATTTGTATTCAAGGCAGTAAATGTAATTGAACCCAATAAGGAACAAACCTAGTATCAAAATGATCAGCAGAGATGTTAGGGGTCCATGCATTCAAACATAACCCAGCCCCTTGAAAGGCCTGAGCCTTAGATCTATAAATCGTATCTCAATGCATGGCAGTTGAAAACGGGACAATAAAGATTCCCTTTGATTCATCTAAATAGAAAATTTGATTTACACCTTCCCATTCATCAAACAAAAAATTGTGAAGGATTCGCATAGAATAAGTTGCTTGCCTAAACTTACACATCAGAGCCTTGTGACGAAGATCATGAACTCGTTGGCATATTAGGTCTAATGCTAGAGTAATATCGACAACCCCAGTTTGTAGGTCTCCCATATGATTCTGCGAACTTGTGTGGATCCCCTTGGGCAGATTCTGTCACACCTCAAGCTTTGGGAACCCATTTTAACTTGGTTTGGGGTATAGCCTTCTGCTTTCCCATGTTTCCTCTAGGATACTCTTTTCTTTCTCTTTTTGTCTTCGAAGAGAGTGAGACTCGAAGAGGCACAGGCGGAGGTGATGACATTCATTTTCCATTTGGTTTGAAAGGAGCTCTTTTGAGGGGAAGAGTCATTTCCTGATTTCCCAAGGCAGATGTTGAGGCAAACAGGGGGGTTCGAATAGACGGTACCTCACATTCAGTTCAGGGGGCGTCATCATATCATTCGAGCATCTGCCTAATGTTAACCTTCTGAAGATGTTCCACTTCCAACTCATCACAAGTGTCAATAGGGGACAATCATCCCTTAGTTGCAACACCTGATTTAGTTTTACCATGTTTGCAGACAGGCTGGACAATGGAACGTCCTCTAAAAATACTTATAGGTGACTAATGTGATGAAGAGTGAAGAGTTTGTCGTTGCCCTGCATGTACCTGTGTGCCTTGCCAAGACAATCCTGGAATAGCAGTGTACTGAGGAAAAAGCAAACTTGGTTGCTTTGGCAAAGGAGCCCTTCTGATGTTCCACTTGCAACTCATCACCACAGGTGTCAATAGGGGACAATCGTCCCTTAGTCGAAACACCTGATTTAGTTCTACCATGTTTGCACGCAGGCTGGACAATGGAACTTCCTCTAAAAATACTTACAAGTGGCTGTTGTGATGAAGAGTGAAAAGTTTGTCGTTGCCCTGCATGTACCTGTGTGCATTGCCAAGACAATCCTGGAATGGCAGTGTGCTGAGGAAAAATCAAACTTGGTTGCTTTGGCAAAGGAACCCTGATTTTCCGTCTTCGAAGTCTCTCCTTTTTCATTGACCTTGATGCAGTCCTCTGTACCAACAGGAATGCTACTAACTCTGGGAAACCCTATTTAAAGAGGGATCAGATGGGAAGAATGAGAAAAATTCAAAGAACTGTAATCTGATGCCGCATCCTCGTAAGTTTTCTCAAGCAATGGATTTATCCGTTCTGGAACCCGATCTTCAAAACAAATATCAAAAGGAAGCTGCTTGTCCTTTAGTAGCCATCTGTTCTTTAAAAAAAATCATTTCGCTGGTTGAACAGTCACCTTGCCACAAAAAATATTTGTGCTCGATCCTACTCCCTATGGGTGGCCATTACCAGGCTCAGGCATTCACAGGTTCTCAAAATGCATGCTCACCCAAATCTTCTCACTAAACGCAGAGCTCATTTTTCTTTTACATTAGTTGTATTTTACATTTTCACTGGTTTGCTTTTTTTTGCAGAGAGCGGTAGCAATAAAAACTGGAGCAGAGTAAAGGATTTTAAAAGTTCGCATTACTAAGTCTGCACATTCATCCTGTCATGCACTACAAAGTTCATTAAGATCGACCATTACTTTTTCATTGTCATTAAGTCTAAACACTCGGCTAATTTTCTAAAGCAAACAAAATGCACTTTGAAGTTCCATTGAACTATTACACTCATTTGCGGGCATTACAAAACTTCTCAATTGAGCTAATGGAATTATTCTAATAATTGAGCACATAGAATATGTCCCATGACTAAACATTGTCATTTTCATCGAATTCTTGAGGTGTTAAACATGGTCTAATATGAGTGATTGCTATAGCATAATGCAAACCATAGTTTAAAATTCTGCGATATATTGCTAAAATCACGATATATGGCGCCAGATTCTACAGGGTGATTTAATTGCTGCTAAATTCGGCACCAGTTTAATGAATATAACACAGCAAGATAAATACCAAAATATCGCCAAAACACAAGAATTCTGGGGGATTAAATCGACAGTAAAATGAACAAAATATGATATAAAATTTAGGGCTTCGTAAAACCATTTTTGCAGACAATCAATGGAAATGAAGGCTGTTAGAGAAAACATTGCTCCACAGCTGGGATGACAGTTTAGAAAGTCATTAATCAATGCATTCAAATGCCCAGACCTGCGATTAAATTTTGAAAGTTTATAATGTTTTCAATCAAATGCCAAGACTCGCAAATTTTCATGCGATACTGATTTCGCTACCTGGCCGACTATATCAAATAAACTATTGATAGACTTTAATTCACGATACTAATAATTGCTTTATATAATATATAAGTTATTTACTAAAGTATCACATTTATAATTATCTATCTAAAATGTTATTAGTGTCTGGCCGGAAAAGACTATAGTTTATCAAATCACTATCTTGGCGGAGAAGAGCTAATTAATTTTTATTTTTATTTATACTATTTTGATACAAGAGATTATAGTTATATAATTATTTAATTGTCCAATCAATATATGGTCTGCATCACATTTATAATTATCTATCTAAAATGTTAATGATGACTAGGCTGAAACAACCATAGTGTATCAAATCACTATCTTGGCGAACAAGAGCTAATTAATTTATATTTTAGAGTTTTTATATTTTGATTTATATTATTTTGATATTAATTTATATTTTAAAGTTTATATATATTGATTTATATTATTTTGATATAAAAGATTATACTTCTACAATTATAATTTATATTTATAAAATTATTTAATGGTCAAGACTCCAATCAATATATGCTCTACATATTTGGAATTTTGATGTATGTGTCTATTTTTAAAAATTATATGTTTTCAAACATTCAATAAGTGTCGATTTATTGCCGAGTTCTTGGTGAATCCAAGTTTTTCAATTTTTTTGGGTCAGCCGAGTTATTGCCGGGTCCAAGTTTTCAACTATTATGCAAACAATTATTACCAACCATTAAAGTGAGGTCTCTCAAAATGAAACTTGTGACAATCTAGAACCATTAAGCTCTCCTTATTCCACACCTGATGTTCAACATGGGCGCCAGTTGATCAACATGCATCTCTAGTAGATGTTTGTTTATGTAAGTAGCAAATACAAAAGAAGCAATCCTTGACAAGTGAATATGATAAACATTTGACATGATTTTACTCACATTACAACATATATTATGCCTACTCCATCTCCATAATTGATGGCATGTAGGAATATTCCAATGGATAATACAGCGGGATTATTTTATAGAGGAAGTCCTCCAAGAACAACTTGTACTAACATACAAAATTACAAGTGAACAACAACATCAATAATAATAGAAATTCCAACCAGCTGCTGTGGAACTGGACTGGAGTAGGAAAAGACCCTAAAAACAGAAAAGTTGACTAGGGCTGATGCTAAAGTTGACGGGGATAAAACCACAATAGAATAAACCCTAGGTGTGTATAACCTAACTGATATATACAAATGTATCTATTACTAGTCATGTAAGGGAACAACACATGGAGGTAGCTAACTAGATATTGGATAATGAAAGCTAAAAATGAAGAATGCAAATCTTGCACACAACTCCCTACATGCAACAGCTGCCAACTTCTCACAATCAATTTACTCGGAATATTGCTGTTCACATTGCTTGGTGCAGTATAAATGTCATTCCAAAAGAGTTCACATATGACCACAAAATAACATAGACTCTGTCATTAGACTTCGTGGATTTGTAATTACCCATATATTGATTGCATTCTTCATAATTACATGGCCTTCATATGTATCCCAATGCACCAAATTCAAAAGAACAAGTAATTATAGCCCAAGTATGAAATTGTGACCAAATTACAACACTCCGTCCTGAAGAGTAAAAATTTGAAGCAACAACACACACACAAAACCTAGTTCTCGATGCACAAGACAAACCCTGCTAAAAAAACACTTTGTTTGAAGTATGAGTTCTTGAATTAAGTAGACAGTTCTGCAAGCAATAGTGCACTATAAGGTAGATTGCCCTCAAAAACCATTATTTACTTACAGTGCTTTGGGGTAATCAATATAATAATTTATTTTTGCATTTTCACATTATTTGCACATATTCCCGTGTTCAATCCACTGTTGCATCCAGATAAATGTTTTGAGATTTCATTCTTCTTTCTCCTTAAAACCAATGATCGTGTCTCCTACATCAATTCATCATTATTTGCCCAAAGGTGTTTCACTCTTTATTTTATCATACAAAATCAAACTTCGGAATAAATAAGCCCTAGTTCCAAGGAGTTTGTGCTTACTAATACCTTCGGAATTCAGGAAACCCTATGCAAATATTCAATTTTCTTAACAATGTGGCTGTTCTCAAAACTAATTAAGCTTTCTTAAGCATGTTTACTTTTCACATGCATTTTCCAAATGCAAACTTTGCAACATTACATTCTTAAATATGTTTATTTTTCACATGCATGATCCAAATGCAAGCTTCGTAACATTCACACCAGAAATGTATCGAAAAATTGAACCGAACCGTAAATGTTGATTTTTTACATGCATTTTGATTTTTTACATGCATGATCCAAAAGTAAACTTAGTAACATTCACACCAGAACTGTATTCTGTACCATCCCACACCATGAAAAGCATAGCTGAACAAAGTTTTGTTATTAATAGGAAATTCCAAGAAATGCCATAAAAAACCTGCGGCTGCTGCAGATAGATTCTAGCAGGAAAAAGCTTGAATAGAGCTCTGGATGATTTCGAACTTTCTCCCTTAATATCTTCTATCCGAGACATAAAGTTATCCTGACAATTGAAATGGTAGAAAAATATTTCTCAGCAATATATAAGCTGTAGAAGACTGCGCTAAAGCTCCAAATTGCAATATTTATTCAAAACATGAATCAAAGAAACAACAAAGAAGTTATACCAAGAATGGTAAGTCTAGAAGAGGTGCAAGACTATTGCCAGATTTTGAAGTTGAATAACTACCAAAACTTCCCTGCAAATTTACCATGTGATATGATCAGATATGAAAGTCAACAAGTTTTGGGTACAGAAAAGAATTCTCTATTAAATTTAACACTAACAAAATTTTGTTACAAGGTGAATTTCTATGAGTTCAATACTAAATCAAATTGCAAAATAGTTGTACACAAAGTCAAGTACAATCCTTTGGGTTGATACTCATTTCTAGTCAAACAAGGTAATGTTAAAAGAAACTGCAATAAGCTAAAAGTTTATAATTGGAAAGGCAATAGCTTCTTAACTCCCTTGATAAACCAAAGACTAGCTCTAGGGGGTGAAAACAATGACTAGTTTACAGCCTGCAAATTGGATGGCAGAGTACATCAATAGAAATGAATCTGAATCACAAAAACAAGAAGATTTCCTCGTTATTCAAGGATAGTGGACCGCACAGCCACAAGTGCCATAGATCCCTGAAATTCTAGGATATGGAGACTTGTAAGGACTATACTATTAACACAGTTTTAAGAAATTACAGCAAACAATACCTGAGCCAAATCAATTTACAGACTCTAGTGACAGTTTAAACATATATGACTTGAATAGAATCACTTGACATGCTTCTCTATCAATCTCTGACAATCCTATTAGGATTTCAAGGTAAAATATAAAAACGATTATTTTCTTGTCACTGCCATAGTTTTAGACTTTTAGTTGTTGCAAAAGAACCTTCAATGATATTCTACATAATATAATAAGTTGTGCAGGATTCCTTCAAATTTTGAATCTATCATATGTTTTAGCGGGGATATAAATCCCATGAGAAATCATTACTATTGTAATATATGTGAACAAATAAGCTTGCTACTCTTAATAAGAACAGAAAGATGAATTGGGCATAAACCATTAGATTATTAAAATACTAGAATTCTCAATTAGTTATACATTTAGTTAACAGTTATTACTCTGTATATCATATAATCATCCACTTTATTGCTGACTATTTATTTTATGAAAGACAAGAAAATAACAAAATAGGAAGATCTTGAATTACCTTATCCTTTTGGAAGTCCATTGTATGTGATCCAATCATAACAACCCTTGACTCAGTTTTGTCAAGTTGTTCCAACTTCTTGTAGTGTTCCAGGTTGCCCATCATTGATCTTTCAACATCCTTTATAAAAAGGAGCAGAGGCTCTTTTGACGCTTCACTTCCCAAAAGCTTTCATCCAAAATTGTTGACACAATAAACAATGGGTCTGATAAGTAAGTCTACTACCTTATCCAAACAATTACCAGACATTGTTATAGAAAATATTGAAAAACTTACATCAATAAGGGCATCGAACATAATCTTATTCTCGTCCTCGCCAACAGAGTGCTCCAAACGAAGCTCCAACACTGCATGAGAGATCCGTGGGCAGCTGTCAAGCAAACAACAAAATATCCCTGAGCACCCTACAACCACACCATCCCATAGCCTACAGACACCTACAGACCCCCACATATGAAACCCATTCACATATGGCTAGACTTTAAATGGCAAAGCTGGGACAGATGAACAAGGTAAACACATAATATTATAATAAGCTTTTTATCATTAACTTAAATAGAGGCATTAAATTTTCTAGTATTGAAACTTGCAACTGCAGTAACTCACTAGCAGTGACAAACGTCAAATTACAATCCATGCTCAGCAATGTGCTATAAGTTCCATCCTGGATGCTATTTAAGAATTTTCACCCAAAAGCAAATAGATCAAACCAAGTTGATATTCTATGCAACTGGCTAACAGCTTTAATAAGATTACTACATGGTGACCATTTGGCAATATAATTTCAGTCTAGGAATATAAAAGCAAATAGCTTTTGACCTAAGATGTCAATTAAAACGAGCAATTTTCATACAATCCTTCTGGAAATTTGTCAACATAATGGTCACCTACAATTGTAACATAAATCTTCCTGACAACAGATAATCTAAGCTTAGAAATTTATATTGGAGTTTTTATACCTTTCCAAATATGCAAGTAGAGTACCAATATTGTTTTCTAATGTCTACATAAAACTAGAAGTCCATTCCATCTACATCCATGATGCTAACTACTGGATGGGTTTCTTAATATAAAAGTTATGACCATCGACTACTCTTGTCCATGTGATTTTCCCTTCAACTCTTCTACACCCAGGACACTCTCCATAGGACATCACACTCTGCATTGAAAATTATATTATGATTTATAGCTCTACAGGCTATTCCTGTATTCTATTTGAGAAATGTGGAAATTTATCTTGCTCCATATTCAACACATCTACTCCTCTGAAATATCAGTTTGTTTCTCAGATGTATCTCATCGCAACTGTGCTCGTGTATTGCTATTATCTTCTAGGATATTGAGTTGCTATTGCCATATGTCTAAGTTGCTGAATCGTGGGACTTTTCGGATGATTCCAGGTACGAAACATACCGGAATCAAATTCTAAAATCAATCTCCTGTTGGTACACATCTGGGATTTATGTTTTTAAATGCTGAAATGTTTTGTGATTCTATCTTAATCTTTAACATATTTTTGAGAGCTACACTGCTGACACACACTGCATTGAAAATTATATTATGATTTATAGCTCTACAGGTTATTCCTGTATTCTATTTGAGAGATGTGGAATTTTATCTTGCTCCATATTCAACACATCTAATCCTCTGAAACATCAGTTTGTTTCTCAGATGTATCTCATGGCAACTGTAATTTGTATAGCTATTATCTTCTAGGATATTGAGTCGCTATTGCCATATGTCTAAGTTGCTGAATCGTGGGACTTTTCAGGTGATTAAAGGTACGAAACATACCGGAATTGAATTCCAAAATGAATCTCCTGTTGGTACACATCTGGGATTTATGTTTTTAAATGCTGAAATGTTTTGTGATTCTAGCTTGATCTTTAACATATTTTTGAGACCTACACTGCTGATTAGCAAATTCTGAAATTATCTATCATGAGATTCTACTTTGATCTTTTTGATACTGCAATTTGAATTTAGATTAGAATGACATGTTTCAAAACTTGAAATTTGTAATGGTTTTGTTTAGCATATGTATTTGGATATTATGTATTTGCATATAACATTCTAAACTTAATTCTAATATTTTTTAGCTGCATGTCTATACATATACATATGAGCATATATATGTATATGTGTGTGTGTAAATATGTATGCATGCATGTATGTATGAATGTACCGAAAACATACCCGACCCCCAAACAAATCCTGCCATACTAGAATTTCATACCCACATAAACGTCACCATTCCCGTTCCCATTCCGAAATCAGCAACTTAGCCATATATTTTTATCAATTTTATTGGATCTTAAGAATTTACATTTCATTTGTAACCCCCTCATACAGAGTGCCCCAGTCCTTTCTTTTTCATTTCTCTAATACCATTTATAGTGAGATAGAAAAGGACCATCTTTCTTTACTGTTATCATTGGCTATATATCGGCTGCACATGCCCAATTATCTAGTTCATTTGATAGATAACAGAGAATAAATATGATGTTTGCTGGACCTTACCCAAAAAAGACAACAATCAAGAATATAAATTAAAAAATTAATGACATCACCATGACCAACAAAACAAAAATTAAATGTGAAACCTGCCAATGATATGTGCCAATAATTAGGATTAAAGCTTTGTGTGATAGTAAGAATCTTTGTTTTGCAAGAGGATCAACTTCTAGTTACCTGCAGAATAGTATTTCTCCACTCAAACAACTCCTTGATGGATTTCCTCCAAAGCACATCTACATAATTCAAGAAGGCTAAAATTTAATACCTTTTGAACATGTTCCTTTTAATCCATTCCAAATATTATTATTTCATGCACTTGTGACATTGGTTGGTCTTGTTCATATAGCTATAACTCTAGAGACTTCAGTGACAATGGGAGCCAATACTCAGTTATCTGATAGTGTAAATTTTTCATAGAAATGATGTGTCTTCAATCTGTCAATCCTTTGGTCAACTCTATCAGAATGATTTAACAATTCCATATCAATAGTTGAGAATTCTCAGATTATGTTATAGTTTATCAAAAACAATGTAGACGGTATCTTTGTCAAATTTGAGATTTCTGAGGGCCTTGATATTTTAGTTTGTTTAGAAAAAAATCCATATCACAACGATTTTCTTTTTCTCCCTTCCAATAACTCTTGGTCATTTTTGTATTTTCTAAACTTAGTATATCCATTCATGGTTAATGGTTCCTTGCTGTTACCTATTTCCTTCTCTGAAGCTTTCCCGTTTGTCACACATAATTTAAATTTTCATTTTTGTTTATCTCTTGATCCTCTTTCATATCTTTCACAATTTAGTCCCACAAATCAAGCAATGTTTAAGTACTCTTTTTGCACTTTCTTGTTCTTCTTACAAGGACAGGAACCAGTATTTCCCTCTCTAGAACCGCCATCATCATCAAACATAACAGCTACTGTCATTGGTAATCAGGTTAGGTCTATTTTTGAATCTCTTTATATTTTTGTTGTAAAGTACGCATTGAATTTGGAAGCTTATGGCACTCGAAAAGGTGGTTGTTTTAGCAAACTTCTAACACTGACAGCTTCTCTTATATACTAAGGTATTGATCACCCATTATTTCATGGTGACTGAACAACACAAACAAGGGTAAAAGTTCAGTTGAAGATGTCTCTACTAACGTACTTTTTCCTCGATTCCTCATCTCTGTTTGGTTTTGTTTCAATAGTTGGCCTTGGCATACAACAGTAACTCATTCTGATTAAAAATGTAATAACCCCTAATAGCATCTTACTTAATTTGTTCCAAAATTCCCTTTTAGAGTTTGGTTCATATTTAGAGATGTTAATTTGTAGTGTTTCAAGCTAGAAGAATCTTAGTTCTCACTAATTATCATATGTCATTATATTTAGAAATAATACATACTTAAGCATTAATTCTTTAATCTCACTAACCCTAAGGAGGATGGTAGAATTACTGCTGCTCGAGTACGAAAAAAATCAACATAAGGCTCCCTTGTGGTTCTCACCCATATTGGGACTCCTCCTCCCCAAAGGGATTGAATTTTTCCTTCCCCTATGCAAACTACCTATCTGCCTGGTTGCATTAATGAGCGATTAAAGAATTGAATTAGTATATATTATTATCCTTATATTACATATTTGTTGGATGTAATACTTCATAATACATTTAGCAATTAACATGTTTAAGTCTCAATTCCTGACTTCTCTTCCAAACTCAATCCTAGGGCAAGTACACTCTCTGGATTTACTCGGCCTTCCCCTACACAACACCAACTATCGACTCCAAGGCTATAGCAAGAGAATGAGGGGTTCGACTATAAACATTCTAATTCTTTTGCCATACTAAAATATATAGATTTGTATACTATTTTTAATTTATATATATAAGTCTGGTTATTATTACATGAGTATTTCATATATGATACATGTAATAGGTTGTATTTTATAAACACACAGACGTGCATATATGTCAATATGAAATATCTATAACATTTAATAGACATATGACAATGTGTAATCTGACCCATAATTACAAATTCAATATTAAAATTACACATACATACATGCACGCACGCACGCACACACCCACACACACACACACATAAATACGCGCATGGACGCACGCGCACATATATATATATAGTCCCATATGATATTACGATATTAACATCATATTGGTAAATCTCAATTGTTTAATCCTATTATAATATATATACATACAAATAAATCCATATACACACACACACACATATACATCTCATGACTAATTACTATTTTCATACTTGATAATAGATAAATTTATAATTTCCTCCTTATTTCATTAGATTATTCACTTAATAATTTTTTATTGCAAGTATTATAATCAATAGGAAAGTTAAATGGTAAGGGAGCTTTGAATACATACCTTGACTTTCTCCATGCAGTTCAAGGATGTAGTTTCTTTATTAGTCTACCCTTTTATAATCCATGATTATAAAAAAAATTACTGCCATACATTCCTCAACTTCCCGAGTGGACTTCTAACTTTATTAGTGTTCTTGGCTGCCACTGTTATGTGATAATTTTTTGGTAATTTCTCCCTAGTCTGTCTAATGAGAAGTATAGTTATGATATTGTTTCTTCATCATACCATGTGATAGAAGATAATATTAGAGAATATTGTGTGTAAAATAATGATTTCCATATGATGAGAAACAACACCTTTTTGTATATCTTTCAATCAGTTAATTTATCAATCATGTCTTTCCATGTTAAGGGTTGCCGACTAAGATGTTTATTTATTTATTGGCCAACTATTTGCTATAATGTTTATTAACATTATGTGTTATTTTGAATTTATTTATATATGTTATTCATTCATGAATAATCGATATGTATATAAGGATGAGTGAGTAGCCGAGTTGGTGGGAAGGCGAGTCATGAGGCGTAGTGTTATGCTAATGATCCCAGTGCTATGCAATGACACCAATTGGAGTCGCACTAGATTACCACAATTCCTTTTAGATGAAACCTTTTGCTTCCAGTCAGCCCTTAAGTGGGAATGGTATGTGGTTTTGGTGGTGGAGGATGGTAGTAATTTTTGTTGAATTTTATTCAGTTTGTTAAAAAAATTCCGTAGTACTCTAGGAGGCAAATAAGACCCTGTTTCGCAGATTGGTGGCATGATTGCTCTCCCAGCAAGGCATGGCCAAATGCAAGATTTTTTGTGGTGTGAATTTTGATGTCTTCTTCCTGGAGGCTGATAATTACTGATTTCATTTGACTCTTCCAATGGCTCCAGTGAAAGATGGTGTTCAGGCAACAGGGCATGTTAAATTGTATAGATTCTAAAGGCTTGAGGTTTACGATTTATTTCTACATAGTTTCCATGGATAGGCAGCTGGGGCAGAATAGGGGTCTGATTGTACAGGTTCATAATTTCAAGTTTGGTAGCACGTGGTTTTGTGTAAGCTTTTTTGGGTGATCTTCTCAGGGAGGATGATGCTTCCAGCAAGCTTTCGTAATTTATGTTTTATATCCAAATTTCTGCAATTTTGATAAGGTTGCTGGCCTTGTGGCAAGAATGCATCTAAGTGATTTTCTCAGCCGGTGCTCTGAAGTGTCAAGGCTTCAAAGCTTACTCTTTGCAGCTCTCTGTTGTACATTTTGGTTTGCTTTAGTCATGTGCAGATCTCTGTAAAGGAAATTGCAGCAATTTGGTTTTAAGCCTTCAGGCCGGGTTTAGTGGTAGGGCTTATTTTAATGGACTGTCAGCATAATGACTCCATCGTAGCAGGCTTATTAGCCCTCTTTTGTACTTACTTTATGTAATGAACTTATTTCAGTAAAATAATCTTATTATCACGAGAACAGAACAATCGATATGTATATATATAATTTATTAATTAGGTGTAACATTATTTATTATTATTATTTTAATGTATTTACATTCATTCAATAATTATACAACAATACACAATCTTATTTATTTTTCATATAATCATTTTGTTCAAAACAACAAATATTTTCTTACCAATCATATTTACTCATATGAGGAATTAATTAGTTATATATTTTGTATTATCTATGTTAATCATGGCTTGTGACTAAAAAACACCACATCACAAGAAAATTAAGACAATTGTCATCTTTGGATTTTCATTGTCAATTTGGACAATAAGGCACGCAAATTTTTCCTTGCCTCCATTACTTACTACACATCCTTCTCACAATCGGTGGAAGAATCTTTGTATCCATCTGTGCCCCATATACTTTGCAGAAACCTTGCTGCCAAAGTGTCTCTAGCTTATGAAAACTATAATAATCAAATCCAAACTCCTCAATGGATAGATCAGAGCATTTTAATGCACGTCTTTTATCCGTAAAAGAATGATTCCCATTCAATATTGGGTACACAATGGCCAGTCAATTGTTCAGTTTCTCATGAATCTCTTTATGGATGAGCAAGGTTTGTCTGCATAACCATTGTTTTATACAAACTGGCTGCAACTCCTAATAGCCCAGCTTAAATGGATCTAGAAGTTAGTAGCTCAATATAGCCATAATTCTCTGATGATAATAATTAAAACGTCCTCAAATTTATTATTGGTAGATGTTGGGTAGAAGGAACTGGATAGCACAGATAGATAATTGATCATCAAACAAATCAAATTCAATCAGAAGGAATTACATTTGACATATTTATAGAAGTTCAACTATACATCTTATTGTTTGTGTTTTAGATATTGCAAAGATATTATAATTGAACTCATATGATTATCAAAACAGAACCGAAAAACCTATCAAAAAGTTGGGGAGAGGAAATACAATCTCAAATAAGAAGCACATGCATATTTGATGGCTTCTCAAATTGTACCTATTCTCAGTTAAATGCTAAAACACAAGATATGGAAAAGAATGAATTATACACACATGTTCATTGATGGCCAAAATAATCAAGGAAATGTACAAGAGAAAGAAAAGAATTATGTTGATGTTCACAGATGCCTAAGTCATCAATGGTACTTGACAAATAATCTTCATAAATAACATGAGGAAGCATGGAAAAAGCACCACACTAGAAAAATTGGGTGCACTCTTGGAGGCAAAACACACACTCGTAACAATACATTGCATAAATATAATTTAAAAAATAATTACTCTGAAGCAATGCAATTAATGACCAAGCAATAGAAGAAGACAAACCATTGCAGAAATAGCCATATCCATCCTCGCAAAGATCTACCATGTTATTTCCACCATAAACTGGCTTATCAAACCTAACACCAACTTTATTGGGATTTTCTTCCAACAACAGTATTACTCGACCTTTTGAACCAATAGAGGGTCCTTTAGATCTACATTGAAAAAGTATCATAATTATTAATTAGCAATAAATAGAACATTGATAATCTGAGATCTCCATAAGCAGCCCTATTCTTGTCACTGCAAGCATATACACAAATTCATATAGGCAACTATAAGGATATTCAGATTAAAATTCCATCAAAACTATGATTAAGTAAAACTTGATCATAATCCTACATAGCCTACGTACCCAGTAGAAGCGCGGTGGGAAGAAACAGGTAAACCAGGAGTAGTTGGTCCATTACTTGGTCCCACAAACCTGACTCTATCACCTGTAGAAATCAATAGTCTTGTAAACAGTTGTATTTTCAATAATAATCAGTACATCTAAGTTTGTAGCCTTGCTAAACCACTATATTGATAGCATTATCTTAATACATCTGTTTTTAAAGAAAATAATTCCCAAGTATGAAAGGTCCAATGACAACCATCATCACCTTCCAAAGCGTCAGAATTCCAACGTTCCGAATATTCACAAAAATCATTCTTCTCAAATCTCAATAAGATTCATGAATAACCTAAGGAAAAAATGGGTATCTTTCAAAATCTGGGGATAAATCAACAAGCTCATACTCAAGCACAAATTGCAGAATGTTACTAAGATGCATTCCCATAAATAGAACAAACCATTTAACCTTAAAGATAAAAAAAAATCCCTAAATTCAATATTGGCCCTTAAATGAGAATATGAAAGTAATACAAAAAAGATGAGAATTGGCAAAGATAAAATAAAAACACATAAGTATAACCAATTCAAGATTAAGGAAATTTTATGACAATATGCAAGGAAAATGAAGATGCCAGTTTAAATCTATGGTGAACTGGAAGTAAACCGGCAAGTTTAGGTAAAGCCATGCCTTTAAGAGTAAAGAATATAAATGGATTTAAAGCTACAGTAACTCACAAAGAAAACAAATTTTTTTTAAAAATTGTACACCCTGAATTGTATCAGAGACAACATTAATCTTGTTTGACACAAGACAAGTAAAATATATCGGGCAAAATACAGAAATTGTATGCAAATTTATAGAATAAATCATGGGCGAATCAAACACAAATTGTTTATGCATTTGAAAATTACAAATTAGAAAATAAATCTGAATTTACCCTATTTAGCATCATAGAAAAAGACAAGAGTTGATAAATTTTCCCAGGAAATTAACGTCAGTTGTTTATGCATTTGAAAATTACAAATTAGAAAATAAATCTGAATTTACCCTATTTAGCATCATAGAAAAAGGAAAGAGTTGATAAATTTTCACGAGGAATTAACGTCAGATCAGTATAATAAGATTATAGCAAAAAAATTGTAACTTCCTCCTGCTATGTTAATTGACTTTGAATATTTGTATAACAAAAATTTAAATAAAGATGCAGTAACATGAACACGGGAAAATGTGAGTAAAAAATCTTGGTTGACCACGGTAAATAATATTCCACAGAATAGTGTTTCAAGCTTAGCACAAATGGGATAAAAAATCAAGACTGCAAAATCAGTTGAGCTTCTCATGGTGCAGATTGAACTACTAATGGAACAATAAATAATTTACTTGAGTCTTTATGAGATTACAAATATATAAATAATTCTTGCATCAAAAGATTGTCATTCAAAGACTTGTATAGCTTTTCAGATGATAGAGTATCAGCTGCAAAAATATGAATCGTCAAACACAAACAAGAAAAGAAAGGCATAAAATTATTCAAAATTAATGAAATTAAGTACCTGGTTTTAATGGGCACCATCAAAAAAATCAAATAGCGAATCAGCTAACAATAACGAATTCACAATGTTTACAGATGAGATGTGATTAAAAGGTCCCAAAAAATGCTCATTAAATGAATAACTCAATTAACAAAACATTTAAAAGGATACATGGCATTGAAAAATGAGAGAACACATGAACCGACAATTCACCAGGGGAGAAAATGAGTTATTTAAACCAAATATTGAGTTACCAGATCATACCCTTCCTGAAAAGGCGCTTTGGTGGATCCACGGTTGTCCCACTTATAACTGATTGAGAGGGCTCTTTCACCAGCATAGATTTATCTTCAGGGTCAGTATCTGGTTGCTTTGCCACTGACCACTCTGAGACAGTTCTGAGTCCCATATCAGGCTTCTTCTTTCTACAGTTGTTTGAAGATGGTGTGGAGTCCTTTGATTTCAACTTTGAAACCAATATATTGCTTTTATCCTGAAATGTTGTATAAGATAAAGTGCCAATTATTATTAGAGTTGTGAATGACTACAAACCAACCCCAAACTAAACATGTCTAGAAATATTTTATCAAACCACAATACCGAAATATAAAATACAAACAAGTATCTTATTCCTTTAGTTTTTAAAATAGTAAATATTTAGGTTTCTCTAATATTGTTAAAAGAAAATCTGGCACTTACCATCAGAAAAATTATTTAGTTATCACTGAATTATATGGGAATATAAAAGTTGAAATGGTTGAGATACTCCTCGGAAAAACTATGCAAGTTTAATTTTCATAAATATTTCAGATCACCCATCCATTATCAACACAACGAAGAGCTGAGATGATTGCAAACATACTTAAAAAGAAACCTTGTCATGAGGAGAGTGTCTAGGAAACATTGAGAAAACAGAAAAAGAAACATAAATGACAACATTTAATGAGATGATGTTAAAGAATAATGATGATATCATTCAAAATAATAAAGATTATTTTTTATGCGGTTAATTAAAAGATAGAAAAGTACTAAATAAAAATAAATAATACAAAGTGATAGTGACAAAAAACACAATCACGATGTTACTGGTATAATCAAGAAAATATCAATTCATAACAAGATATAGCTGATTTCTTAGAAGACAGATGAGTTAAATTTTGATGGTACTCCCAAAGGACATCCAGGCTCCACATGCACAGGAATTCTTGTTTGTGCATAATTTGAATAATGAAGAAGAAACTTTAGCAGTTCTGCATGGGATTAGGTTGACTATTACATCAGATTTCACACAACTTGAGGTTGAAGGAGATTCTTTATTGAGTATCAATAATTTGAAGAAGGATTGTTCACAAGACTGGAAGTCAAAGAGAGTTCTTAATGAATCTATCATCTTAAAGCTAATCTCAATTTCATTAAATTTAATCCGAGCGGCTAATGCTGTAATATATTTGACATTTCTTCTCATCCACAATCAGTGTTGGTCCAAGAATAGGAAAATAGCCCCATTGTTAGTTAAAAAAATCACTGCCCGAAATGGTTTTATCAACCCTATCTTTAGATCTCCTTCTATTGATTAGAAAATTATTATATTTATAAAGGATAGCAGAAGCCTACAACTGGAGATGATTTTATTAATCCCAACTTTAGATCTCCTTACACTGATTAGAAAGTAATCATATTTCATATTTCAGGTGTGAACCCGATATGGGTACATGTGGGAGTTTGCGGTGGGTTGAGACAGATTCCACACCCAGTCCTGAGGGTCTTCGCGGACCCGTGCAGACTCATGGAGCTGGTTGCGGACCCTGCCCAAACCCAGTAAAATATATTTGAGAATTTTAAAATATACCTATTGTTATGAATGGTTCCCAGGTTTTCAGGATAAATTCCTTCATGTGGTCGTGTGTAGTTCACTGCTCTAATATGAGATGACATGGACTTGTTCTTCATCTCTATCTTATGTGAATTTTCTGATCAATTTGATGTCCTGATATTCTTAGTTTGTAAGCAATCTATAGTTTGTAATATTGATGTATCAGTAATGATTATCAACCGTAAATTTCTCCAAGTCTTAGCATCATATTAAAAGTAGGCTGCTGCATACAAAGGACACAGGTAGACCTTTGTCTCCATAAAAGAAGCTGAAAATGTCATTTACTCATGATTGATCATGAACCAGAAAGATGTCACTTTGATCCAAACTGGATCGCAGTTCTAGAAAAGAAAGTCAGAGCCACATTTCAAGGAGTGATTATTCCAGTGTAACACAGGGACACCCCCCACCAAAACTGGGCTGCACCTGAGACAAGGATGCACCCGAGACGGGGGCAGTATCTCGGCATTTCGGGTGTTGCCACTTAGAGCGCCACCTCCCCGGAGACAGCAAGACGTCTCTGTGTCCCCTGTGGGTGCAGGGGCACACCAGGACGTCCCCTGTGGCAACAAGATGGGGGACATTACAAAAAAAATTAAAATGCATTATTTTAATATTTTTTTGGTTCTATTTTTGTTATAATGGGATGTGGGGCCCATTCCTTCCTCCTATGTTCAAAAGCCTTCTATTCTTCATTTTTATTCACATTTGCATTTCTATATCTGAAGACTGATATATATTATAAATATAAAATTATATAATTTGACACTCTCTCATTTGCTGATGTTCAATGTTCATTGTTTGTCATTTGATCATGAATCATGATGTTCCAATTGAAAACTTCAATACAATATTCAATGTTAAAAATTTTACATCTTCATATCTTATATTGTACAATTGTAGTGCATCTTTTCATAACTAGCATTTTAAGTACCATATGTATACTATATACACCCTTGCTCCCACCCTCCCTCCCCCCGTCTCGGAAACTTGTCCCATTGTCTCGCCTTCCGCCTATCCCGCAAGGCGGTGTAACTATGGATTATTCCCAATTCATTCACAAGTAGATTGTGGTCTATTAAAAAATCATAATCAGACCATCTATTAATGTTTATCTTTACTTTTGCATTTGCCATTTGATCAATGATCAAGCATCATACAATGAGATGACTTAGTTTTACAATTATGTAAATTTCTCTTATTTTTCTATATATAAAGCATATACATAGACACACAAAAACCCATACAAACCATAATCGAATAAATCACAAATCCACGTATTGGCTTCTCGTATCCGAACCTGTCCCCAAACCCGAACTGGTAACTTAGATTAAAAAGTTATCATATTTTATGTTGGAAAAGATATTAGCAGCACCATGCTTGTGTGAATTTTAATCCCCATTCATTTTCTTTATGATTGCGCGTAGTCATCCTTAGCTCGTGAAACCAGCCCTATTGGTCCTATGATGACTCTCCCCTATGGAATGCTTTTTGCAGTTTCATGTTTTGTTTTGTCTTTCTCCAGGTTTTGGTGTTTTGGCAATGTCCAGATAGCAATGAAAAGACTTATGTGATGCACTGTATGTAGGTAGATGGACATATTCAGCAATCCAAATGTTTAAAGTCAAACATTATTAACAGTTAAATTTGTTTCAATATCAGAAAGGTTGGAGAATTTAAGGGTTCATTGCATTCGTGATTCATGTATGATTTATCAGTAAAGAAAGTATCTACTAGAGTTACTGATGTGATAAGTCCAAAGAAAATATTGAGTTCTATAATCACCAACAATGACCCTTTTTCAATGTTTCACCAAGTTTTGAGGACAGGGACACTAGGATGGATTAGCCGGGATGTCAACTTTTTCAAACAAAAATTGGGGAAGGAATGGGATGGTTATACATGTTAATGTTGTAGCTTCAGTCGGATTATATTGATGTAGAGAAAATTCTTCTAAGGATATTGGTCAATCGTCAATTAGACAAACTCTCATATGTGTACTTATATATTTATTATATATAATATGTATATTATATATATTATATATTAATATTAATATTTGTCTAATTAATGATTGATTAATTTATTAACAAAGGGACATGTCTCTTCATGAGAAATGTCACTTCTATGGATATTTATATAACCTTCAAATCTGCATTTGGAAAACACAGAAATAAATGGTAGTGCTTAGTACATTTGCAGAGATACTTTGACTTAACATGGTATCAAAGCAGGCTACAAATGTTAACTATTGAATCAACATGTGCACTAGGATCAGAAATTGGGATTTCAACAATTACATAACATCTTGTATCAAACCTAAAAATAGTTAAGCCAGCAGATATACGCCAAAAAGATCTTCTTCCTCAAGGAGTTGTGCAGTTTGAGTCCAACAAAGGAAGAGACAAGGAAAAATGAAGATCGAATATTACAGATCAACCAAAACATATGCCAATACTATCGTTCGAACTCTTACTCGGCGGCTATAGAGAGGTTAATCATCACCAAGGCGGAAAGAGTTAGAAAGTAGCAATACAATTAATGTAAACAAGTATTCAGAACCTCTACACTGCAGATTTTAGACCAAATAGAGAATGGTAATCGAAGGAGCCAATCATTGCATCTCACATTCCAGACCAGTAGGCAGTCATGATTCCATCCTCCACATAAGGTCAATGCATCTTATTCTGAGAAGATAATAGGATATGCCATATGGAGAGAAAAGAAAGTCTTATCAATCATAGAATGTTGAGTACACAGGGGAACACATGAAAATAATTACGGGAACTGAAGACAAGTGATTGTCAAAAAAAATGAAGTTCAGTTATGCAGAAAGACATGTTACAAACAACCTTAGCTCTTGCAGTGAAACATCTTCAGTCTCCTCTTTGGCCTCAACATCGTCATCAGGTTTTTCTATATCCGCCGAAGGTGCTATCAAACTGCTGACATTTTGAACTGTTGTTTCAGAGGGTTAGCATTAAGGTCAACAAATATCATTGAGATCCCAGGAACATGGAAGATAGATGGTACTGGATACTAGAATCTTACGAAGGGAATACAAGTCAGATGGAGGAGTGACTAAGGATATCAGGTCATCATATATAATAGAGCCAAGTGCAATATCATGAAATGGAGGACACAACTAGCAAACAAAGCAGACATGGAACGGAGGGAGAAAGGACAGAGTAATAAAAGGAATCCATTATATATAAAAGGACGATGAATCAATTGGATTCAATAATTTACATCGAACACTATGTTTTCTGATTCCATTCAGGTGGGGTACTCTAATATGAGAAGTTATCGACATTATCTGATCATATCTCAACCCGCAAGCATAACCTTGCGCAAGCTGAGGAGATGTGTAGTAGGCTATGAATTATAAATTGCTCGACATAGTTATAAACAAGAACTAAAGAGACGAGGGATGAAACGTCCATCATACTACATCCTTCATATATTTCTCAAGTCGAGCAGCAGCCTCCTTAGGCACATAATCACAAATGCTGAAAATTGGAAACAGATATCAGATCATTACTCGGATCTGGTCCTTTGCCTAGACAAATCTGCAACAATTTTGCTTTTTAGCTACTCTGCGAATCAAAACTCATTCATTCGTGATCTGTTTTAAATTGATCAATATTGAACAGAAGAGTAGAAGGTTCCCTTGGGAGGGGGGTAATGAAATGATCAGCACCAAACAGAAGAATAGGAAGACAACCAAATAATATAATTGCGGAGATATTCAGGGAAGTAAAACCTCTGAGATTCACGAATATATACCTCCGTATAAACAATAGTTAGATTTAACATATGGATTGATGACAAGACATATTTCATTCATTATAACTCTTCATTGATGGAAGACAATGTATGAAGGCTCTGAGACTGCTATAAAGAACATCAGTCATTTCCATCGAATAAGTGTAATAAGAGCAATTAAAGGTTGAAAGACAGGTGCATTGGTTATAGGAAGAATACAAATTAATCCCTCATTGTAGGAGAATTGATAACCAATCAGACATAAGTCCTTATAAATATATGGAGCAACATAATATTAATAAAGGTCGTGAATTGGTTGACAGATTTCTTAACAGAGAAGTTATCATATGGAATGTAATCGTTATAGAATACAAACATAATGAATTGCCAACTCAATAATTAAGACACCAGAAAATTCACATAGTGTGCTAATATGGAACAATTGATTGTGTCTAAATTGGTGTGACTAAATTCATCACTGAGCATAAGCAAATTCCTCATTGTTGGCGGAATATCTATATAGCTCCACTCGAGTATGCACATATATATTTGGAGACAGTGATTGACAAAACATCGACAACTTCTTTTACCACGATAGTAGCGTCTCAAAATGACACAGAACTTCCTGCCTGATTCTTTTTCTATTCTTAGTACTAATGTGATCAGGATATGAACTCAACTAATAAGCAAGTTGTGGAGATGCGTACAATGGTAATCATACCTACCTCTCATCTTCATGGAAGGGGTGAATCTAAAGGAGGAATCTATGTAATAACATAAAAGGATTAGGAAAGTAACTATTGAGGGCATATGCTGGGACAGGTCGTAGAAGGCAACATTACAATATTGATTAGCAAGCTTGGTCTGATGATTAGCAGAGACAAATCTATAAGGGTATTAATATGAATGTCTCCTTAGATATATAGAGGTTGATGACTAACAGAATTTGAGGTTGATATCATTTATGCATGATTGTCCCTCTTTGGACTTGATAGTGACTGAAAACTCTATAAAATGGAATGAGTGGGGGGGGGGGGGGGGGTTGGGGGGGAATAATAACAATTAGAGGTTGATATCATTTATGCATGATTGTCTCTCTTTGGACTTGATAGTGACTGAAAACTCTATAAAATGGAATGAGTGGGAATTTTACATTGGGGGGGTGTGTGGGGGGAAAAATAACTAATGTTCCATTCCCACTTGAACCCTCTTTAGAAAGGAAATGTTTCATTCTCAAATGTCTATGGACCCTCATGTGTAGATAAATATTCCTATATTTTACATTCATCTACTCATTGTTGTCTCTATTCTATTTGTAATTCTATACATACTACAAGAATTATTTGCCTACATCATTTTCCTTTATGTAAGGATGTTCTTGCAGGAAAAGAAGGTTGGTACTTTACACATGCTACCAAATATTGTGCAGACTCAATCTTTTGACAGTAACTTTAAAGAAGTTGTAGTCTAGAATTCATTAGTCATCTGATGATAAGGCTAGATAACTTGAGGCCCTTGAAGCAAATATCCTTGATGATTGAGGTTATGAGTATTCTTTGATTAAGAGGGAGTTTGACACTTCCTCAAAGACAACATAGGAGCTTAGAAGATTGGTATCTAGGAGTCTTAAATACATGTGTGTGACTGCATGATTTTGATGGGCCTACCCTTCTGTACATCATAAGGAAGCAATGACTTATCACCAAAAAAAAAGCCAGAAGATCGATATCAGATTCGGATGGAGTCCGACAGGCATCCTTGGGCGAAGAGAGCCTCTAAGGGAGTAACTACAGGACCTGACTTCCAGGATCATTGTTCAGAGGGAGAATTTTAAGGTGTGATCCCTTATGAATGATATCTTCTCTATGAAGGAGAAGTTCTAAGTGAAATTCCTCATAATGCATTTTTCTTTGTGAGAAAGAAGTTGAGGTGAAAGCCCTTATTCCACCCTCTGATTTGGTTCATGGTGGTTACTATTTTGCATAAGTGGATTATGTCATGAAAGGTGACGATCTTTCATTGATATATTTGGAGGGTTGCTATTGTAAGATGACGATCTTATCAATAGCTCGACCTGTTATCGTGACTAACTACATTAAGTTGCTAACCCAGAATGCCAGTAGATAACAAACGTATCATGATCAAACTACATTAACTTATTGCCCCGGAGTGTTGGAGATAATTATACTCGTCATTATAGAGTTCATGACATGTTTGATTACTAGTTATCTGATCGACTTCATTAAGTTGTTGTCTCGGAGGGCCGAAAATCAGATAACTCATATCCTACTAAGATATAACATATTTTTTTAGTAGGCATCAAGGATGTCCACATACCAAAAGAATATAAGTATGATGAATATCATATGATTGATATTTCTTGTTGAATTATACTTCGGATGATATTGAAAGATAACATCCAAATTGATGGATATATGTTAATATTGTCAAATATGTCATTCTAAGAATATCTTATTGAAATGATATCTCTATATGCTTGAGAATGTAATGTGTTCTATAACAATCCTCCCTAGCTAAGAGGGAGTGTTAATGTTGTAGCTTCAACTAGATTAAATTGACATAGAGAAAATTCTTCTATGGATATTGGCCAATCAGCAATTAGAAAAACTATCTTCTGTGTATATATATATATATATATAATTAATGATTGATTAATTTATTACCAAAGACACATGTCTCTTCTATGGATATTTATATAACCTTCAAATCTGCATTTGGAACACACAAAAATAAACGGTAGTTGCTTAGTACATTTGTAGATATCCTTTCACGTAAACAATATATTCCTTTGAGATTCCAATCCAATTAATGCATAAACATAATTTATTACACGTATACAATTTAACCCTACTTTAATTTAATATTGAACATATAAATTTTACAAGCTTTAAAAATAAGTCAATTTAATAAATTATTTAAATACTAATAAATCTTACTTTTTATTATGATATTAAAATGGTTATTAATATATCCTAAGGTCTATGATACTTTTGCATTATGCTCTATCCTTGCCTAGGGTTTGTGAGCGGCCAAACTTGGCTCTGTCTCACGTCTTCCCTGTCGAGTCCTAGCTTTGGATTTTCCCAGAGGTAGATCCCGCATTCCAAGAACAAAACGCCCTAGTTGAGGGTTTTTCGCAGAGACAAGGATTTCAAATTGCAACCCAATTGACGTAAGAAAACGGGTGGACGATTTGTTGTAACTAACTTTGATGAAAGGATCAGACACCTGCACAAAGAGGATTGAAAATGTGATGAGGCTTCCTTTCTTCAGAGGATGCAAACAATGAGCTTTGTGGGTTTTGAAAGGGACACATGTCTACAGATGGAGGTGATATTTTCACAGGAGACATGTCAACTGCCCTAAGGAAAAAAGTTTTGGACTAGAAGGAGAGTTACGCAGAAGCAACCAAAAGGAAAGATTGTAAGAACAAATTGAATGTTACATGGATTGAACCATGTAAGTATAGGCCTCAAGTATGCCTAGATGTGAAGATTGAGGCTGAGATTGCTAATTCAAACAACTAGGATTGATTGGGAGGTTCAATGCCTTTTGACACAACTTGGGGACCCTTCATAAATGGATTTCAAAACATTGGAGTTGTATCTGAGATGAAGAAGTGCAAATTTATTCTGGTGCTCTAGGTTTCTTTGTGGTGGTTTTTATAGCGAGCAAGATCAAAAGAAAATCTTGCATCAATCGCATTAGAGTTGGGAGAACAAGTTTTTGTTGTTGCTAAAACTATGGTATCCAACCTTTAACCCAACTACTGTATCTTTCGACAGAACTCTTGTTTGGGTAAGACTTCCAAATTTGCCTATACAATTTTGGTGTAATTCTTGCTTTTAGGCTACTGGGAATACTCTAGGCATTTTTTAGATGGATTTATCAAATGTCCCACCGACTGAGAAATCCTTAAAATTGTCCACGATTGGGTAAATACAAACTGTGAACTTTAAAGGCAATCCCTTCAAATATAGAAGGAGCTTTCAAAATAAGCACATTGCAGACAAATTGCACAAATAAGAAAACTCATAAGGTTGCGTCTTGGTGGAAGGATTGCTCTACACAACTGTATAATCTAGAGAAAGAGAGAGACAAGGAAGGTGTAAAACCTCTATCATGGTTCCACAAGCACAGCCTGGTGAAGTTAATCTTGAGAAAAATTTGGGGTTGAAGGCTAAACAGGGTTCACAAGGTTTGGCCACTAATAGCCCAGAAACAAACAAAACAACTCATTTTTGCAAAGTCTACCATGTTTGGTCATAAGGTGATTCTCCTATGACAAAAGAAGATACTAAGGAGTCAGACAATTATAAAACTCGAAAGGAAAATTGCAACATTGCTTTGGCTAGTGAAAATGTTCGCTCTTTCGGTAGCCCGTAGAAGATTTTATGCAATGGCTAAAGGAGGTAGATAAGCTTGAAGAGGGTTCGCAAATGGTGAAAGGAAGGACAAGAAAATGGAGAAGGGGAGAGCTTTCAAAATGGCCCTTCAATTACTCTAAGAGTGGGTTACTTAGAAAAATTGAAGTCCAACTTGTTGATGGATTTGTCCTAAGTTTATCTAGCAGTAGGTGGGCCTCAAGTTGTGTTCATCCCTAGTTCAAGGCCAGCAAAAACATGGTCTTATTATAATATAATAAAATACTAAAAAATCAAAAAAATGATTATTAACATATCACATTATTGCTTATTATTTATAGAAATTTCTTTAGAAACATGGAATCTCTTATATAGAATTTTAAAATTAAGATAATAATTCATAACCAAAATAACGAAAAAAGAAAAAAAAAACTTTTCCAATTCTTACTTAGCTATCTCTATATACTTCATCTTGCTTGCAATACTCATCAAACCTTGGATATTAGAGAGTACAAAATTGATGTAAAATTAAACAAAGAAAAACAAAATTGATGGCTTATTGTTGACTCTTGTACCAGCATTTTACAATGCAAACATATGTTGAAGAATTAACATATCTCACAAGGCATGAGTTGTGTCATAAGGAATTGAATTTCAAAGAGTATGGACTTAAAACTCCATAAACAGATTGTTGGTGGTATGAATGTAAGCAGCTGATACACGATGGTCACACACAATTTGACTCTTAGATGCATCATAAAGAATTGATTTCATCAACTATGGAGATAAACTTCATCAAAAGATCGTAACCGTTAATACCTAATGGTCACAAATAATTTGACTCTTGGAGAGGGCAGATTTGAAATTATGGTGCTTGGAACAAAATGGATGAAACCTTTTATCATGAAAATACTTGCTGCTTATTTGAACTCAAAAGGCAGCTCACAACAAAGGGAATTGCCAAGCTCATTAGATTCAATTGGAACAATTACTCAACAAGGCAAGTGGTGGCAATGTCAAAATGTGATATGAATACAAGACATACTCTTGCTCACCTACCTAAATTCATCCTCACAACCAGTTTCCAGATATTGTGTGGATGACATCAAGACATTCCCAAGATGGCTCAGTGCTCCCTTGACATAAACAAATGGGAAACATTCCAAAGGGACATTCCCCTTTACAAGAGAGAATCCTTCAAATGTCTGCATTTGTTTAAAATTCTAGAATAGTGAGAGGAGTTTATATCTCCATCCCTCAATCTCGAAGGCAAGCCCATTTTGGAAAATTTCTTAAAAACAAGGACATATTTCCACGGTGCACTGCCTATTTGTGCTTGGAGATTATATGGATGAGAATTTCAACATTGCAGCTGTAGTATGTTCTTGTTTTTATGTTAATTTGGAACAACTTCAAAGTTTTATTGATGTCTTACCTAAGAAGCATAATGAGCTTGCATTATACAACTAGGATTTGGCACTTTATTGAAATATTTAATACAATGATTAATAGAGGCAGTTTGGAGATATAATGTGAATATCACCTCCCCACTACTCATAAAAGTGAATATTCTAAATGTTACAATAATGTATATTCATAAAAGATTAATTACAATATGGAGACGAAGTCTCCTTATATAGAGAATAACTCAAAAGAAATGCAAACTTTCTATAAGCCTGATAACTAGAAAGTTTCCATATGATTTAGAAACTAACTAAAAGTAAAGCTTGCCTAAAAAAACTAAATATTTAAATTGTCTAAATATATAAATGATCATCAATTTTAAATACTTTATCACCTTCCCTTAACAGTCATTCTACTAACTACCCAAAAAACTTTTGAATCAAAATGCATAAAAAGTTGATTCCTTCTTCTCCTCAAACTGCTCTACAATCATGAGCCTATTGTTGAGACTCTCCTTGGCTGGTCTTTTGATCAGCCAGCCTCTTTCTACAAAATATCTAGATACAACCAAGATTCCCCTAATAGTGGCAGATGATCTTCTTCTTGGAACCCTCCTCGGATGTGTGTTATCCTCTTTGTCATGTGGACATGCCTTTATTTATAGCAAAAGATGTATGCTCTGCACTGACCATGTCACTAGCACTACCAAACTATTGCCTCCACCTACCTTGTTGCAATAGCTTATTGCACAACTCATCAAATTTCAAATCAACATTAGTGGACGTAATGTTGAGCGCTTCAACAAAGTGTTCATAGGACTGTAGCAAACTCTTCAGCATAATCACTACCATGTCCTCCTCTTCCATCTTGCGACCAATAGCGTCAAGTTGATCACGGATATCCTTAATCTTCATAAGATGCTCCTGCAAAGACATCTTCTCATCCATTAAAAGAGAAAACAACATTTTCTTCAAAAAGAAAGCTCGACTTTGATCCAATGTTTCAAGGAGATTTTTCAAGTGCACCCATATCTCCATTGCAGACCTGCTAGATGGCACTTCTAGAAGCATCTCATCAATGACAAATAACTTCATAAACATAACCGCTTCTTTGTTGCATTCAACAAACTTGTCTTGGTCTTTGCCACTATTGTAGGATGAGTAGAGTTACCCAAAACAAGCTGGTCCAAGCACCTGTACTCAAAAATCGAAAGCATCATCTACTTCTAGGCATTGTAATTCCTATCGTTGAACCGTTGATTTCCCTCCAACATGATGTTGGTCAACGACACCATCCCTCCCATTCTCCTATGCACAAAAAATGAGGCACACTCGATCTTTACAAAATTCTGATTTTTCTGTCAAAAATCAGAAGAAAAATCTTCAGTGGAGCTGGCACAAATCCTAAGGAAAATGCACACCATGTACAAAACTTCATTTTTTTAAGAAAAAAATGTATAAAAACCTTTTCTATACCTAAAAACCTTTTATTTTTTATACATATATCACGAAAAAAAAATCTCCAAAATTATAATTAAAAGAGAAACTCGTCTGCACCATAACATATTTGCTAAAAAAACTTAATCACAAAAACCCAGAAAACGGCAGCATGTGAAAAGCAAGAAATCCATGATTTTTTAGAGTCTTTCACAAAAAAATCTGCAAACACCAAAACTCTCGAACCAATGCTTCAAATTTTCACAAAAAATCGAAGGAAAACTTCTGGAAAATTTTCAAGTAGAAAGAGATTCATTTTTTTATAAAACATTCGAAGAAAAGATCCTAAGCTTTGATACCATGTTACAAAAATGAAAAATGTATAATCATAAAAGATTAGTTACAATATGGGGACTCAGTTTCCTTGTATAGAGAATAGTTCAAAAGAAATGGAAACTTTCTAAAAGGTTGACAATAGGAAAGTTTCCATATTTTTTAGAGACTAACTAAAACTTGTCTAAAAGACTAAATATCTAAAATATCTAAATAACCATTAATGTTAAATACTTCACTACCTGAGTTATTGTCTTCAATTGCTTGAAGATCTTGTCTCCACTTTTACTTTCAAGGCCACGAGATTGAGATTGCTTCCTCATAAACCTACCTCGGGGTTAAGTTCGTCAGGCTCCATTTCAATTTGAGATCCTCTATACGGCCCAGAGTTAACAAAGGGTTGGGATCCCTAGCTATGTTGGAGAGATAGTGTTTCAAACATTACTTTCAAGACACTACGTCCAAGTTATCCCTTCTACACTCCTTAATCAAACCGACTATTTTATATGGCTTTGTGGTGTGGGGGGGCCTCTCTCTTGGATTCTGATTGGGCCTCAATTGAGCAGGTTGGGAATCTTTTTCTCCCCACAACTTTATTCTTGCTTAGTTCAGGGCCCATTCTTTCAGGAATGGAGTCATCTTTGATCTAGTTTGGTTCCTTCACTGTCATCAGGGTTTTGCAAACTCTGCTACTAGTAGCCTCTGATACTCCTACCTGACTTATTGATTTGCAATTGTTATCACTGGTTCTGACCTTCCAACCAAGGTTTGTTGCTGGAATACATAGGCCACTGCTTTGTTGGATTTGATTAGGATTGGGATTGATCACTCACTCCCTTTCAATTTTCACTAGATGCTCCCGCTCACCTCCTCCCCTCTCAGTAGGAGTTGAACAGGCCTTTAGACTTGATATTTACAGAGAATACATTATCACGACTTGGAGTAACCCTCCAATGGGGCTACCTCTGAGGATGGCCTTTCATATCGACAACTTCATGGATATTCAAGATGGGAATATTGTGTATCTCGTCTAGTTGACTTGATCTTGGAGTCACGCCCTTTGTATCTCTCTGGGTTCCATTAGAGTTGGCTCCATTGGAACAAACCATCATATTGCCAGAGGTGACCAAATTGTCATCTTTATCCCTTGGCTAAGGAAAAATATAGACTCACTTCATCTTTCGTTGTCCCATCTACTACAAGATCAGGGGGAGGTTTCACTGCCAATTCAGAGAGTATAGATCCCTTTCAACTTTCTTTAGATATATCGACCAACAATGCCTTGCACTTTACCTCCAGGAGACCACACAGCTTCGTGACCATGGTTTGCAACTCTTGTTCCCATCAAGCCAAGCTTTGGATTAGCTTATCACCACCTATTTCACGTACATGTCACCTGCACGAAGCATGAAGCAGTCGCTCAGCACTCCTCTCTCTAATTGCACCAAATCTATGAGACACCACAACAGGTTCACTTGACAACGGCAATCCTATGCCAGCATTACTCAAAGAGGGTTTGTGGTTCTTGGTAGCCCTAAACTGTATCCCTTGGTGTTGGACTTCTTCCCCCTAGAAAGGACCTCTAGTCTTTCATATTCGGTTCTTTTTCTTTCTTGCTTTCTCTTTCCCGGATATCTCCGGAGACCTTTTTGTCGATATCTTCTTGGACATTGATAAATTTATCTTTATCTTGTTACTAAATATCTTTAATGATAAGCTTGCTTCAGCTAGGGTAGGAAATTGGGTTTATATGTGACCTTTAGCAATAACTTCAAAATGGGATTTTCTTTATTTTGCTTAAAATTATTAGCATGCAAATAAGAGTTAATTTTAAAAGCTTTGTAAGAAGGTTATTATTCAGGGCTTTTGTTGAGATGATAATTTTAAAAGCTTTGTAAGAAGGTTATTATTCAGGGCTTTTGTTGAGACCCTATTTTAAACCTAATACATGTTTAGAACTCTTTCCCTGAATTTGTGCAGATTTGTGAAATTCCTATAGATAGTGGTTTTAGAACTTTTAAGAGAATCTAAAGACTTAGAATATAGATGGTAATCATGTAATGTCCCCAAATTATACGTCCTAGTTTTTTGCAAGATTGGGAACCCACAAGCAAGTTAGGAATCATAAGAACTTAACATATTTTGGAAATGCAAATCAAGTCAATAGATTGCTTGAATTAATTTTAAGATGACTCAACCATAGTGATGAGGTAGAGTGACTTGATGAGGTACCCCGGAGAATCATCCTCCCCCCAAGAATGGATATACCATCCTTCTTGGCCTCATATGGCCTGTGACATACATATGAGGTGGTGTCCCTAGTGTGGTGTCCTATCACCGTTTTTTATACCTTCTCACTCCTATTTTGGTTCAAATCAATGAACACCCATTTACCATGACAGAGATTATGAGCGTTATTCACAACAAGGTGTCTTGGAAATCTGTCCTTCCTAAGCCCAAAGGCTGTCCCCTTTGAGCCCATGGGACTCCCTAGTCACATAACATGAGGTGGTGTTCACCATTTACCCACCTCTGATCCCCTCATCCCTTATGATGGGTAGTTCAAGCAGAAAGACAACATACATGGTAATTCACACAAAAAATTTAGATCATAACATTTAAGATCACAGTTATACAGTTATAAAACTCTGCATATATCTACATATAAGCTGTAACATTCAAAATTCATATTCATAACTCCTGAAATCCAAGGATAAATCAAGTAGAGAACAGTCATCGAAGTATTTTATTATGCAATATATGCAATGCAATACTCATACCAAGGATTGTTGATCTGAGTTCTTATTGTTACAATCTGTTCTTCTTAATGTCTTTGCCCCCTCCTCTAATGATTCAAACCATATCTTATACATTGAGAAGGTTGCATTCTAAAGACATGGCTTTCTACCATAGTGTCTCCTCATAACAGGTTATTGTACCTTTCTGTCACATGTTTCCTCTATATTGCTACTAATTGCTTCTTTATGATTATCATGGAAAGTTTCTGCTAATTCCTTATCTCTGAATCAGACTTTTAATTCAGTCTTTAAATGCTGAGAATGGTCTTCTATATATTCTGAATGTTGAGGAAGTTGACACCTATCTTTAATGCAGATCCAATAATCTATAATCGATCTTTGATTGAATTGGAGTATCTCTGATTTAAATTCACTGGATGTAGATGTTTGAAGGAGCAGACTTAATTATGTTTGTGTGTCCTTCAAAACTGCATCACCATCCCTCTAAATATCTAGACCAAAGCACGTCACCCTCCAAGGGCATGTCCCTTTCCTTGGTCGGCTTTATGACTCCTCATGAAAACCGGTGATATGCAAGATAACCCAACATTAACTAATAACTAACACATTGTGTTAGTTTCTATGTTTAATATTAATAAATCTGGAAAGTCGCTGCCTGGAGGAGAAACGTAGGAGTATAAATACAAAGCCATATGTAGATACTTAGAACCTAGAAGATCTAGTGCAATCTGCACTTTCAAACCTGGTGATTATCAGGTTATAAACTTAACACTCCCTCTTAACTTGATAATCACATAGAGAGATATCATATCTAGCAACATCAATACAAATGAATAAGCAAGAATTAATACTCTATATCTGTCCAAATCTTCTTAGTATGTGATATCATAGAACAAATAACACAATGTCATATCACTCAATTTGTGATATGACAAATCACTACTACTAGTTATAAGTTACAGGATAAATCTGAAGAGTAATTTATTTTCTTCATTTATCCAAGTTGTGACTCATAGAAACTGGTATTTCTATATCACAACAAGATCCTGAGTTTAAGATCTACCAAAATACAAGATAAAACTCCTGAAGAAGTATTTACTAAAGTAAAACCCAATATAAATCATCTTACAATTTTTGGGTGCCCTGTGTATATCCATGTTCCAAAAGAAAAGAGAACCAAGTTAGAACCCTTTGGGAGGAAAGGTATTTTTGTAGGGTATAGTGAAACATCTAAGGCATATAAGATTTTCATGCCTAGATAGAAAAATATTGAACTTAGCAGACATGTAATCTTTGAAGAAGATCTTGAATTCAAAAGACACATAAATTCTGATGAACCTTATCCTTTATCTAGTTCTAAAAGAAATAGTGAATCTGGGTCCCAGAGGCAGAACTTAGAAGAAATCGAAGATGAAATTCAAAATATGAACCTTTAAGAAAATTCAAAGAAAAGACCACTTTGGGCCATTAAAACAGTTTAAGTAGCTCAAGACTTTGCTGCACCTTCCGTAACAGTCAGAGAAAGCAAAAGACCTAAAAGATTCTCTGGTTATACAACAAACATGAGTGATTTATCCAAAACAGAGGCAACCAATCCTTCTGATGCTATTAAACATACAGCTTGGAAAGAAGCTATGACAGAAGAGTACCAATCTATTATGAAAAATGATGTTTGGAAAATTGTTCCAAGACCTAAAGGAAAATCTGTTGTTTGTTCCAAACGGATATTTAAAATAAAGCATGTTGCTGACGCTAGTATTGAGAAGTATAAAGCCAAATTTGTAGCCAGAGGATTTTCTCAGAAAGAAGGGATTGATTATGAAGAAACCTTTGCTCTTGTTGCCAAATATACCTCTGTAAGAGTAGTCTTAGCAATTGCCGCATCAAAGGGATGGAAGGTGCATCAGATGGATGTAAAAACAGCATTCCTAAATGGAAAGATTTCAAAAGAAGTATATCTGGAGCAACCGAAAGGATTTGAAACTCGTGATCCTAACGCGTTTGTTTATAGGCTCAAGAAAGCTCTCTATGGGCTTAAACAGGCTCCCAGGGCCTGGTATGAAAGAATTGATAAGTATCTCACTAGCTTAGGATTCTCCAAGAATGAAGCTGATCCAGATTTATATTATAAAAGAGATAAAGATGATATGGTAATTCTGATACTGTATCTCGATGATTTACTAATAACAAGTGATGATCATCTCATAGATCAGTGCAAGAAAGATCTAACTAGAGAATTTGAAATGAAAGATTTGGGACTCCTCCATTACTTCCTAGGACTGGAAGTACGACAGAATTCCGACAATATCATACTTAATCAAGGAAAGTATACATCAAACATTTTGAAGAGATTTGGAATGTGGAATTGCAAACCTATGTCTTCTCCAATGGAAACTACTCTACATAAACTTAAGGAAGTGTTGTGAAGTTTTCACAACATCACCCCAAAATTTTTGGGGACCCCCTTTTTTCTAATCGCCTTGGCAAATTTTTGGATTGTCCAACAATTTTGAGTTTTGAAAATCTTAAGCCTTGGACACCTTCAGGGCCAGTGGGGAGAAGGTTAGATTTATTTTCACCTAGTGTCAACTTGATTTTCTAGAGCCACCAATTTTATCCTTAAGCCGAACAAATTTTAAAGAGCAACACTTGGTAGGATAAAATTGTAAATTTTGTACCTAGACATTTTTCTTTTGAAAATTTGGATGTAATTGTGTAAATTTGGGTAATTTTCAAAAATAAAAATTTTGTTAAATTTGGTCTTTTGGAAAATCTTGATTATTTTTGGTGAAAAAGATTAATTTTTGTGATGGTGAAATAAAATTGCAAAAATCGATTTTTGGCTTTAGAAGAAATTTTATTTTATTTTAGTCAAAAAAATAAATAAATTTATTGGCATAGCAAAATCGATTTGGGTAAGAAATTGCAAAAAATTGATTTTAATAGATTAAAATTGTCTTGAAAACTTTTTGCCTTTAATGAAATTGGTAATTTAATATTGAAAAATGGCTTTTGGTTAGCCAAAACCCTATTTTAATGACGTATTAATTACTAAATCCTCATTAAATGAAAACATTTAACATCTCCAAGGCACCATTTAATTTCTTTTTGCAATTTAGAACTAATTGGCAATTTTAAAAGTTAATTTTCATCATGGCAAAATTAATTTTGGTTAAGTATTTAATTGTGGGCCATAAAATTTTGCATTAATTATTTGTTTTTCTTTCTCCCAGGGTCCAAGAAGAAAGTTGGGTATAAGAGGAGGCCTCTCTTCCAATTCTTCCTCACTTCTCACTTCTCCTTCTCAAGGTGTTGGTGATTTTGCAAGAGCAGATCTGTATTCTTCTTGCTGGGCGAAATTTGTGGGAGCCGAAATTTGTGGGAGATAAAATTCTAATTTTTGCAAGTGGCTACGATTTTTGCCCTAGGTTGGAAAATTTTATTTGGAGGTGAATTGCATGATAAATTTCTAATTTGCAAAGGGATTTGAACTTCTTGAAAGTCATATCCTAGGTTCCGAAAAGTCGCTGTAAGTTTACTGGTTAAGGTGAATTTTCATCATCTAGAGTTGCAAGGAGTGCTTAGGCTGACATCCATCTTTCGTTCTAGTCTACAGATTGCTCTGCTTGGTTCTTCTTGTCTTTTGGTCCACCACTCTACCATCCCGTAATAGGGCGACGAGCATGGAGGATGATAGTGCAAGTAAGAATCCCAAGCGGGCGAACACTAAGAAAGACAAATAGGATATGACGCCCAAAACTTCCTTCTTCTCGAAAATGAAGTGAATAACCGACACCAATATCTGTACAGTGGACATGATACGGATGAGGGACAGACTGAAGGAAGGACAATCCCCCTTGGCAAAGAAGATGTCAATGAAACAAATTTTGGATCGAGGTTGGATGAGTTGGGAAAGGTTGCTATCAAGAAAAAGCATTTGGGCACCCTTTCCTCTCTCAATGCTTTTATTGGATTTGAGAAAGAATATGAGAAGGATCACGAAAGGATACTACAAGCAGCAAGTGGTGTGGCAAAGTCAGTGGAACTCAGGGCAAAGCACACACCCTGTCCTCCTATGGGAGAAGTTAATGAAAGGCTAGCTAAGTTCATTGCCTTAGCTAGGAAAATGAAAGAAAAGGGAAGATTTATATTAGAAGATCATTTGACGTAAGCCCAAGTGGCAATTTCTCTTTCTTCTAGAATAGGACAAGTGTCTATTTCTGATTGGCCACCATTTTGGTGCCTTCTCATTGGTTGCCACTTTTTGCACTTTTTTCATTGGTCCATTGATGAGGTGGCAGCTTCTCATTGGCCAATGGGGTGGCAACCCTAATTAGGGTTTTGAGGATCCAATCTGGATCGTTGATCTTGTTTTGATCTCCACCGTCCGTTGTATTTTTGGCCCCTATAAAAGGCCATTTGCTCTCATTTGTAAAGTGTCAGAGAAATTGTTGCGAAAATAATACCAAAATTGCTCTCTTTTTCATTGTTGCGATTGGCATGTTGATCAAGAACATTGGGTATTATTGCATGTTTTCTATTTCCACTTAGTTAGATTTTCTTTCAAGTTGTTAAAGTTGGTTGCATTTGAAGTTGTTTAAGTGAAGTTAAAGTAGATGGATAGTTGTATGGTAGCATTGGTAAATGTTTGATAGGGATCAATACTAGGCCACTAGCATCCTAGCGGCTGGTTGGGAAGCTTTGTGTGGTAAACTAGTATATTATTCCTTCGAATCATTGCACCTGTGGATGTGAGAGGCCGCTGGTCAACTCTCATTAGGTACGATCCCCGTCCATTTGCTAACCTTCCATTCATAGGAGTAGGAGTAGAATAGTAAGTAGCTGGATAGTCGAAGCTTAGAGAAGCAAGTTAGAGGAGTAAGTATAGTATTAGAACACATCCATTCACCTTCCACAACCATCGCTTTCCCATCAACATCATCACTGGCAGACACATCCTCCATCACCACCACCATCAACATTATCTGCCTCCGCACATTTCACAAACCGAGTCGTCATCTCCATCATTCCACCAAAGTCCAAGTCATCCTCGAAAGAATAGCGTAAGGCCGCCTACGTGATTACCAGCAAATCACATCGATAAAACTGAGCAAGTATTCAACAGTGTAAGGAACATTGGAGTTATTGCTTATGTCTTCATGAGTAATAACTTTTCAAGAGAGGAGTTGCATGTTTGATATCCCATTTGAATATTCAAATCCTAATATGTTATGTAAGTGATACAAAACTCACATCAACAGGAAGCACCAACAGAATCACCTTCCATAGATTCTACTCTCTACAGACAGATGATTGGGTCCCTTATGTACTTAGTAAATACAAGGCCGGATATTTGCTCTGCAGTTAATGCCTTAAGTCAGTTTATGTGTGAACCAAAGGAGACTCACCTAGTTGCGATTAAACACATTATGAGATACCTACAAGGCACTCTTAATTTTGGACTCAAATATGAGAAAGTTTCTTTAGACTTGCATGGATTCACCGATTCAAATTGGGGTGGAAGTGTTAAAGACAAAAAAAGTACTTCAGGATGCTATTTCAAAATAGGATCAGCTATGATATCTTGGATTTGCAGAAAGCAATCTTCAATAACTCAGAGCTCCACAGAAGCTGAATACATTGCAGCAGCAATGGCCTCTCGAGAAGCAGTCTGGCTGAGGAAGTTACTTGTGGGATTATTTGGGCAATCCATAAATCCTAAGATTATTCATTGTAATAATCAGAGTTCCATCAAGCTCCCAATGAATCCAATTTTCCATGACAGGTCCAAGCATATTGAAATTCCTTACCATTATGTAAGAGATATGATAGACAGAAATTCTGTAAAATTGGAATACATTTGCACTACTGATCAGACAACAGACATACTCACCATTCCTCTATCTAGAGTGAAGATAGAACATTTCCACAAGAGACTTAGTATGGTTGAGTTGTAATCTATTTGTACTCTTTTGATTATTAATAAAACAATTTTATTTGTCTGGGCAATTGACTGTTAGGGGCTTCACCATTTGTATTCATTATTTAAGAGGTGACGATCTCTGAGATAATGAACACTTATATAAAAGACATTATGAGAGATGACAATCTCTTAGATAATGTGCTAAACAGTAGAGTTCTACTGTAAGATCTAGATGAGTTCAAGATCATATTGTGATGTAGACATTGCTATGTCTATGAGTCATAATTTGGATAAAGGAAGAATTTTAATGTTCTCCAGGTTTATCCTATATTCTGGTAGATCTTAAACTCAAGATCTTGTTGTAATATAGAAATACCAGTTTCTATGAGTCACATCTTGGATAAATGGAGAAAGTAAATTACTCTTCAGATATTTATAGAGTCTGATAATTGAATTTTGTAGGGCCTAGGTTCGACTACCAAAGCTCTGATACCATGTAAAGTTTCTGCTAATTCTTATCTTTGAATCAGACTTTTAATTCAATCTTTAAATGCTGAGAATGTTCTATATATTCTGAATGTTGAGGAAGTTGACACCTATCTTTAATGCAGATCCAATAATCTATAATCGATCTTTGATTGAATTGGAGTATCTCTGATTTAAATTCGCTGGATGTAGATGATTTAAGGAGCAGACTTAATTATGTTTGTGTGTCCTTCAAAACTGCATCACCATCCCTCTAAATATCTAGACCAAAGGACGTCACCCTCAAAGGGACGTCACCCTCAAAGGGCATGTCCCTTTCCTTGGTCGGCTTTATGACTCCTCATGAAAACCGGCAATATGCAAGATAAACCAACATTGACTAATAACTAACACATTGTGTTAGTTTCTATGTTTAATATTAATAAATCTGGAAAGTCGCTGCCTAGAGGAGAAACATAGTAGTATAAATACAAAGCCATACGTAGATACTTAGAACCTAGAAGATCTAGTGCGATCTGCACTTTCAGACCTGGTGATTATCAGGTTATAAACTTAACATATCACTGATTTTAATTGGTTATGAACTTAAGATAGACATGATTCCTTTGACCTCTGATTTCTTGTGCTTCACAGTAGCTAGGACTACCAATGAGATTCCTGTCCTCAGCATACCAAAAATGCAAATGAGGCGGCAGATCTTGATGGTTTACTAGTGAAGAGGTCCGTCTTGAAAATTAGTCGCAAGATATGAATCACGATAAATTGTTCCAAGTATGAAAGCTATTATATCAATTGTCATTAATGCACAACGAGAATATTTCTTGTCAATAGTTTATCACTAAACAGAAGAATCATTGTATATGAGCTGCAGGGAAAACATGATCGATAGATATGCCTCCAGTATGACTGGATAGTTATCACCATATCAATTAAAATAGAGCTCCCACCATCACACTTCGCCCATACCCTGATGTATTAGAATCATTGACAGTATACCATATAAGAAGATTTTGATGAAATCCAGTGGAAATGTTTATCACATTGCATAGCAAGGAAGATTAATGAGGGATCCTCATATTTTTTGTTGAATAATCAACCCACAGACAAATAATATTATTTGCTTAAGTCAACAGGATATTGCTATCTTTACCACAGACAATAGTAACAATCATATGACTTGCTAAACCTTGATGAGGAAGCAGCATAATATATTAGTATAATCTTCTCCGATGTATCAAATCTGATTACTATAGCAACATTGTCTCTTCAGACACTTGACAATATTGGAGTACCTAGTTATCATGATGTGAAAAGGATAAGAGCTCCTGCTCCAGAGTACATTTGTACATAGTAGTCATTCATTTCTTAGATTCCATATCTGCAGAGAATAGTGAAGTCTTACAAGTAAGACAATTTTCTGACACTTGTTTAGGTGTTCCATGTCAGGAACATGACAAATCAAGAAGATTTTATTATTATTGAAGCTAATAATGTCAAAGTGTCTAGTAAAAACAAGTGTAAAGTCTAATAAGCCCAAGTCTTCCTACACAACAGAGACAAGGGGTTTGGTGGAGAAAATGCAGTATCTACATCGATCAGTGCAAAAGAAAATCTAAAAAGCATACAATTTTTCCTCCGCCAGATGGGTTAGATGTTGGTGTTGTTGCTCCAAGTGGTGCTAATGTGGGTGCTTTTATCTTCCTTCAAGGGAAAGCTTAATTTTAATAGTAGTAGGTTGATAAACAACATTCTCCCTTCTTGGTTCTGATAGAGTGGATTGATGAGCAAAGGTTGTGTAAGTGGTAAAATAACCGTACACCAATTCACAAAACCATTTTCTTTTCATTTAGCTTGATTTGACAAAGTTCTTAAGTTGGGCTATAAATGGGATACAAAACCATAATGGAGAATATTTCGTTAAGGCTCTGTAAGAGTCCAGCTAAAGTTGCATTGTACTATGTTGCCAAAGGTCAAGCATGTTGCCTTTAATTTGAAATTTTCATGCAGACTTATTTTACCAAATGCTATTTTCTTTGATGGATGTGTGCAGAAGGCAAAACGGGGTTAGCTCTGGTTTCCCTTCAAGTAACAAGATAGATGTTGGGAGCTTGGTGCCTCCATCCCCTCTTGGTGAAGGTACCGTTTGGCATAGACCAATGGATTTGTGACATGTGCTTAACTGCCTCCCGTGGATCCTCGTCCCTGGCTGTTGTGACGTTCATTGACAGCTTGAGCTTTCGGTGTAACAGCAGCGGTGATTCCAACAAGTGCTTTCAGAGCACTGGCTTACGGGTTCAAATCCCTCGGGTCATGTTGAGGGGGGGATTGTTGGGAGATTGGTGCCTACGTCCCCTCTAAGTGAAGGTACCGTTAAGCATAGACTGATGCATCTGTGAAATCTGCTTAACTGCCTCCCATGGATCCTTGTCCCTGGCTGTTGTGACATTCATTGACAGCTTGAGCTTTTGGTGAAATGGCCACAGTGATTACAAAAATAGATTGGGTCGAGACAAAGATTGATAAAAATACTTTTTTTTAAATGTTTTATCGCTTCTAACAATCATAAAAAGAGGTAAGTTGTAGAATTGGTTGAGCATGTCTCTCACAAATATCCCTCAAGTGCTTGCTAGAGACTTTTATATAGTTGTATCGAGCAATGGAAGAAAAATAAATGTGTTTGAAATTTGGAATGCTAAGATCAAAAGGAAAACAAACATTATTGACACATTAATGGATTGTAATCAGGATAGCAGGGGGATTTTGTTTGGGTCAGTTATCCTAGCAAAAAACAATTATCATCTCAAAGAAACGAAATTTCACCCTGTCTTGTCCTTCTGAGACTCCTGGATTCAGAGACCTGGACTACTATAAGCTTGATGTGTCACACCTAAAAAACCCTTCTTGCCCCAATGCCTTTTTTATGTTTGGTTTTTGAACTTTGGCAAGAATTTTAAACATTTTATCATCCTGAAATGAGACAAATCCATGGCCTAAAAGAAATTCACAAGAATTTGTGGTGAAGATTAGGCTAAGAAACAAACTGCTAGGTGCAAAATACTTCCAGAAGATTTGATAAGGGTTGAGAATTGTCTTCAAGCTGATACTTTTGATGTTGAATTGCAATAAAATGCAAAGAATGATACATAAAAATTGAGTTGTGATCAATTTTATAAATCCAAAGGTGCTATATTAAGATCTAGGTCGGTTTGGTTACTAGGGGATGGAGGAACCAAATATTTTACAAAATCTTGAAAGTCAGACAAAGGAGACAAGAAAATTCAGCCTTTTTTATGTCCATGGTGTTTCGGTTGCAGATGAGATTAAAAATACACTTAAATATTTTATAGTCAGCACTTCACTTCAGTAAGGATAAGAATGTTTTTAAAGCAAGGGAACTCGGGTCAAATATAATTTTCTGTGTATAAGGTGTAAAGGATGAATCATTCTGCACAATTTATGTCTTAACAGGAGATCAAAGACCCCATATGAAAAGTGAAAAAGCTCATGGGTGTGATGATTTTTCAGCTTAGCTCTATAAGGTCGATCTTAAATAGGTTAGTAAGCTTTTTCTTGAGATTATAATGAAGCTATAATTTTTAGTACCTAACAAAGCTATTATCCAACAAAAGAGATGCTACTCAATTGAAGAATTGGGTTTGATAACTTTACTTAAAGTTTCTTATGAAATTTAAACGAACGTTCTAGCCAGAAAAATTAAAGGGTGTTATAGAGGGGGAAATTTATTTTGGAAAATCTTTTCACAAAATAGGAAAGCATCAATTAGGTAATAGTTTCCAATCAAAATGTCCCGATGGTATTGATCGAATGTTCAAAAAGCATTTAAATGAACTGAATGGCCTTCTGTCATTTTGGTGAAGAAATCTCTTGGCTTTGATGAGGCTTTTTGCAGAATAGTTAGTGTTTTGTTCAACTGCAACAATGATCTTCCCAAGTGTGTATTCAAGGTGAGTTGTACAGTTCTTTTCTATTGTAAAGATCCATTGAGCAAGGTTGGCTTCTTGTATTTACTAGTTTTTGTTTCTTACTGCTATTGAAGCTGTGCCTTTTCCATAAGGATTGTTCCCTAGGTTATCCTATTATTGGCTTGATCCTTCACTAGGGAGACTCCCTAGTTTAAATTCGTTTTCATGATCATACTGCTCTTTCAGCTGAAATGGAATAAGAAAGTGTTAATAACCTTCACAGGAGAGGGATATATGTTGTAAGGATTCATCTTGAAAATCGTTGCTCATAAATCTAATATTTTGTGCCAGAAAGATAACTGTGCTGATTGGCTAGTAATAATGGTTGTAATTGTGCTGGGCTTAATGAAATTATCAAAAAACGTGGAATTACTTTGACCTTGTTTGAAAGATGTTGAGATGGTTTACGTGACAGATTAATAAGAAGATATTTCTTTGCACAGTAAAGTGCCCTATAAACAGCTTTTCCAAAAAAGTCTCCTCCTTGGAAAGGTCTCCACATATAAGATAATAAGACATTTTGTTTGATGGAACTTTAAGGTGAAACATGTTGGATGCCCTCTTTTCTGTAAAATGTCATGAAAACCTTTTAACTCTTTTCAACATATTTTAAGTTGTCTACGTCCCGGAAACGTCTCGGAGACTTGGGGACACCTAGGGGGCTTTGACTTTGACTTATAGAACAAATTAGAATTTTGACTCTCAAAGTAACAAAAATTTGGCATATAAAGTCTGCTGATTCTTATATTTTAAGGTTCTATTATGTATACAGAGACGATGGAAATGCAAATTCTACTTTCCACTTTCACAACAATCTATCCATTAAGCAAAACAGTAGTCACTAGTAATAACAGTACAAAAGAACTCGTTTTTGTAGAAGACAGTCACAGCTCCCAGGTCGAAATGCAAAAGAAGCCACGCAAAAATCAAAAGGTCACAACATCCAATTGCAACAAAAACTCTGGTCTAGTTGTGCAAGACTAAAACCTTCATTTTTGTGAAAATACCAAACATGTCAGCTGAGAAAAAAAAATGGTGGTATCTTCTTGTGTTTTTTCCTTTTTTTACGAGCAGAAACCCATGGGAGAAGTAAACTGACACAGGGTGCAGAAGGAAATCTCAGCGGGAGACCTTGCGGGCTAGACAACAGATGTACAGACTGCAATCAAAGAGAAAAAAACTGCCAACCTTGGCTCTAAAAAAAAGACGCAGGAAACCCTTAGAATGCAACCTTTAACCCACAAAATGATAAACAAGACCCCAGAAGCAACCGTCAGAATTATAGACATTTTTTCTATGTTGCCAGGTCGGAATCGGGTTTGGATGCTCGTTCAAAATTTCTTCAATTTTTTTGGGGGTGGGTTCATCCACACAAAAAAATATGTTTTATATGTATGTATGTATATGTGTGTGTAAGTACGAATGAATGATATTAGAGTATAGGCATATACATGCAACAACAGATGAGTTCATACACCACTATGCTAATACTAAAGCAACATAACAAAATAACATATGTTTTATAAATTAGCGATAAAAATGGCATCTGTTTTAGCCCAAATGCCATATATTTAATCTTTTTGGCCTTTTTGGCAAAATTTGGCCTCAGTTGTGCCAGAGATTTATAAATTAGCAATAAAAACGACAAAATTTATGTCTGATTCGTCTAACAGAATTTGGACAGACTTTGAAGGTCTGCAGCAGACTTTTGCAAGAACCAGACCAGAGATTGGGTCGCCAAGAATCCTGACAAATTGAACAAGAAAGCTAACAAATAATCATAAAAACTCTTAAGATCTACAATCTCATAAAACCCTGACTATTAGGGATGATACCATGATTGTGCGTAAATACTAAAGAGGCCTCAAGCCAAGGCACTATTTTGGAACTGGGTTCTTAGGATGAGGAGCAAAGTTATCATCCTGTTAATAAGACTATTAGTGTTAATAATAAGCCTCTCCATGATTCAAAGATGAGGTCATTCCCTCCTCCTCGATTAGTAGCCAAGGATATCTACCAATGGTGGGTTTGTCCTTGACATTGGAGGGAATGAGATGGCCGACCTTGAGGAGAATAGAGATGTTAATGATTGGGCAATTGTGCCTTATAGACCTGCCTTGTTTGAGGGCCTCTTAAGGCTATCAGGAAAGGGAGCCACTAAAATCCAATAACAAGTTTGGCCCTAAAAGAAAGAAGAGGTTTGGGAAAGATAGCACTTCCTCAACAGGGTCAAGGCATGTATTCTTCCAAAAGGAAAAAAGAGATGGACCCAATGGATCAATTGCATCCAAGGCAACTACAAGAGGATCTAGATGGCAACTCCATAAGTTTTATCAGTCCTTCCAAAGCCCAATGGATATTGAATCCTAAACCATGCTTATGGATCTAAACTGCATTTCTTGGAATATCCAAGGGTAGGAATCCCCTAACAAAAAATATGTTGTTAAAAAGTTCTTGAGATCTCTTGAAGAATATTGATGTTTTCTTTCATAAGAAATGACGGTTGTCCAATTTTCACTTGAAATCAACTTGAGATGTATATGGCGGGCTGTGGTATACTTTAAGACTAACCACTATAAGGGTAAGGGTGGTGTGGCCATTTCATTTAGTTACAAAAAGGAGTCAACAAGTAGTCAGGTGGAGTTGCTTGCCCTATAACAGAGTGATATGGATCATTTTATGGATGAATAACAAGGCAATGAGCATATGTTATGTGTACACTTCCAATCATTATTGGGAGAAAATTGAGCTTTAGAAGTGGATGACTTGGTTGGAAGAGTTGCCTTGGATCCTTGGTGGTGATTTCAACATGATAGAAAATTGTGCAAAGCTGGAGGATCAAGATATGAATGAAAAGGTGATAGAGAGAGATTTTTAGAATAGAATGGTTAACAAATTGAGGTTGTTTGATCCTATAGCTGTCAAGAAAGATGAGATCAAAATTTTGTGGTATACATGGTGCAATTTTCAACAAAGATCCAAGAGGATCTATAGTAGACTTGACAGATTTTATGTTATGCAAGATTTGTTTATGGATTTGATTATGTATTTTATTTTTAGCATCAACGTTTTGGATCACACTCTGTGATCCATCATCAGGATGAGAGAATGCAAGAATAGAATGGTAAAATATATACACAATCACAATCACATACACAATCGAATCCACAAACAAATCTTGCATTTCAAAAATGGATTGTGGAAATCTGATAAATTTAATAGATTTTATGTTAACAAAGATATGTTTCAATATAAAAAGAAGCCAATGAAATAGAAGTCTGGTTGACTCATTACACTCTGTCAGACCATCATGTGCATGCTATTATTGCATTACGTAACCCCAAGGAGGTACATAGAGGGAAAAGGAAGGCATTTGCCTTGAATACCAAGGTGCTCCCATATGATGACGTTTTGCAAGACGTTGGTATCATTAGGTTCATCAGTAGAGAAAAAGAAGACCCTACACAATGCTAGGAATAGATGGAATCAAAATATTGATAGTCGGAAAGGGCTTTGTCAGTTCTTCCTTCTAGAAAGAAACCCATCAGATGCAAATCAGTCTACAAAGTGAAATACAAGGCTGCTGGTACTTTAGGTAAGTACAAAGCTCATCAATGAGAACCATCATAATAGTCTTCGCCATGGCAGCTCAGTGTGTTTGGAAGGTCTATCAAATGGCCATACAGAATGACTTCCTGAATGGTTAGATTCAGGAAAAAACATACAAGACTTAACCTACTGGATTCAAGGTTGTCAATTAATAACACTATAGACTCAAACTGGCGAAAGTAATCTGTAGCATCAAACAAGCTCCTCAGGTATAATACATGAAAATTGATAAGTACCTCACAGATCAGGGTTTCCAAGAAGTCCTGACACAAATCTAGATGTCAAGACTACTATCATCATTCTAGTTATTTATATTGATGGTTTGACCATCATTTGCAATTCAGCATCTTTGATTCAAGAAATGAAAAAGAATTTATGTCAATCTTTTGACATGACCAACCTTGGGCTTCTACACTACTGCCTAGGTATAAAGGTTTGGCAATAGTCACATGGCATCTTTGTCTCTCAATCAAAGTATGCACGAGCTTCCTGCTGTTTTCAGCTTCCTGGTTGTAACCTTCCAGTCCCATAGACCTTTGATGGTCTTTCGTTGGACATTAATACTATTATCTTATCTTATCTACTTGACAAATTCAGAACGCAAGACTGCAAAACCTACATCTACACCTATGGAGTTGTCTAAAGTTGTCAGTCAAATCTGGTTCTCCTTTTGTGAATGAATCTGCATTCAGGCAACTAGTGGGCAGTTTAATCTATCTCACCACCACTAGACCTGCTTTGCAATGAGTTACACATCTCACTTTGTGACAGCTCCTACTTCAAATCATTGGGCTGCACCTGCAACAAAGTGCATCCTATGTTACCATTCTTTGGTATCCTATATGGACGAACCAAAGATCCTTGACTCATCAGTTACACAGGCTCTGATTTGGGAGGCTCTGTTGATGACAAAATATCTAGGTCTAGGTGTGTTTTCAGTTTGGGCGCAGGTGCCATTACTTGGACTAGTAAGAAGCAGCGGACACTCTCTCTTTCCTCAACTGAAACTAAATATCAGGGAACAGGTCAACACAAGTTGTGTGTTAGTTTGGCTTCGAAGAATGCTTTCTGACATCCATATGTCTGAGGCAGGCCCATCACCCCTCTTCTGTGACAATCAAGGGGTGCTCAAACTTGCCAAAAATCCAGTCCTCCATGAGCGAGCCAAGCATATTAACATTTACTAGCGATTCATTCATTCAACAGCTGGTTGAAGATGGATCCACAGATTTGTAGTATATTCCTAAAGCAGACCAAACTGCAGAAATTCTCAACAAGTCACTCCTTCCAAATAAATTTGTCAAGTTCAGGGGGTTCCTTGGTGTAGTTCACATTTTGACCGTTAAGGGGTATTAGAACAATATCTCTGAATATCTTATTTATTATTTCTTTTAACGGTCAATATTGTGTATCTTGTAAATATCAAAATGTTTTTAATATTCTTTTATTCTTCCATTATTAGAATGTTTCTAATAACGTTGTCTTCATAAACTATATTCCAACATCTTACTCATTTATTAATCCATCCAATATTTTACCAATTGCCTCTCTAACACTCACAAGGCAGACTGCAACTTGGTCGGTTAATGAAAACTAGCATACTCACTACAGTAACAAATTAAACAAGAAAACATAGAAGGGACCACTTAGGTCTCCCCTAAAAATATGACTACACATGTCAGCCAAACTATAAAACAAAACAAAGATAACAAAAACAATACTCAAAATAAGACAAAAAAATGTCTGTACCCACAGCAAAAGCAAGGACATATGTGGATGCCCGCTACATCTTGGACTGCAATATTTTATCTAGAGTGTGAAAACAAGACAAAATACGAAATGAATTTACCAGAACAACCTACAATTAGCATTCAATTATTAATAAAATATTTACCTTCGAATTAACATCTCCATTTGTTTTACTTGATACTAAAGGCGCTTCTGTAATTTGATTTGTTGTTTTCTGCAGATTGCTGGGTTGCAATTCTCTTGCCTGAATTAGCAACCAAATTGAAAAGTCCAGTGAGTTTTTCTGTCATAATAATGCTAAGAACAGCACACTCCGTGTAGGTACATAATGCCCAATCATTATGGAAGTGATTCCCAAAGTCGATATAAAAATTAATCACATCAAACAAAAAGGAATGAAGAGTACCTCCAGTAGGATATCTGTGCAATCAAGCACTAGAATGTTGACCTGCAAACTACGTGCCAAACCTTTCACCAGAGTCTCCTGATAGATTTCAGAACCTGAAAACAAGTGCCAGTCTTTTTCATATGTTTAAAAACAACTATCAATCACAGACAATAAAGAATCTATGTGCTAAAGCCCAAAACCTTCAAAAAAAATCTCATGTAAAGAGCAAGATAGTTTGGGCCAAAGACAAACATTGGTTTCTAATAATTGAGCAGGGCTGTTAATTGGTAAGCATAGCCTACAAAAATTACAAGGTCACAAATAAATCAAACACGTTGCAACATGTGATTCCGAGCTATGCAGTTTGAGTCTAGCCCTCTTCATTAAGTAAACCATGCAAACAAACCAACCATGGACCAAGTAACTAGCAAGGCACACTTAGTGTGTTCTTGTTATTAGTCCATGCAACGAGATTCCTCTTTATACCATAACTCAAGTTAGTTGGACTAAAAAAGTTCTCAGATTCTATGCAACAAACAATTTGGGATGACAAGAAAATCATTATCAAGTCGACAGAAGTCTAGAGCCCCATCCACTGTCACCCAATCAGATTGTCCTGACCTATAGTATGCCATACTGACCTTGCTTATTTTGCATTAAATTGGCACTGGAGATGAATGAAAATTGTCAAATCATCTGTCCTCATTCAAAATGATCACTTTCTAAAAGCATCTTTAAACACATCATTTGGCTAATATCATTCATATGAAGACTCTTCTAGGCCTATTATACACTATAATAGATTATCCCCATGAGAAACCAAAAAAGATTATCTGTTCAGCTGATCCCACCTTTGTTAAAAGATGGTTTTTTCTTCTGCATAGAGAAACACTAAAGTGGGCTCCTCCTAACAATGCAAGCATTCCAACACACTAACAAATTTTAACAAAATTCTACTAAGACAAACTTCTACGCCTGATGACCTACACTATGGGACCTAAGAATGATTTTAAGTACCTGCAACTTGCTGGTCAATCATTCTTCAACATAGATATCTTCAATCATCAATGCCACCAAATATTGATAGGTAATGTCTTGTACACTTCAAGCATCCCTTCCACTAAAAGTACTTCCGTGGAAATAAACTGCAAATAGCTAAGTATGGTGATGCAGAGACACATCAGTGTGACTACAATATCCTGTTACAATGTAACTTAGTGTATTGTGCTATTTACTGCACAAACACAAAAATGGCATCCATAGAATAGGCCTGCAGAATTTTAAATTAGCAGTCATGTTTTGCAAGCTTCTGCACTATTTGTAACTAAACAGTATACATTTTCAAGCCAATGCTCCAGTGGCATATCAAGCCTTGATGCTTAATTTTCCAACAGGGTTGTCCTCATCTTGGTTTCACACAGAGGTATGGAATCCATGTTACAATTTGTTTTCCTACCCTAATAACCAAACAATCTTCATGATGTAATTTAGTGTTTTGTACTATTTAATGTGCATACACAAGACATCCAACGAATATGCCTGCAAACTCTAAATTAGTAGCCAAACTTTGAAAGCTTATTCACTTTGTAACTAACCACAATGCCTTTGGAGGCCTGACCCCCAACTCATCCACAAAAAAATACATTGCAACTCGTCGATTTCTGTACGAAGAAATAAATGAACAGAGCATCCATCCATGACAGTATCTGATGAGCAATATTCATCAACCATCCATAAAAAGTTGCAAGAGACTGACCTGACTGCCATGTTCGATTGTTTTTTTACCATCCCATTCTAAGCGTACATATTTGGGATAAAAATCAGTTGAATATTTATGTACACAAAGTCACCATTACTATTACAATCAATAGTGAGAAGAGAATATCATAAGTTATTTCCCAATTCAGTGTATGTGCCTAGGAACATGTTCCAAGGATGTTGGAACACAATTCAGTGTATGTGCCTAGGAACATGTTCCAAGGATGTTGGAACAAGGCAGATGGCACATTAATCCTAATCAATGTTGAAAAACTAGGTGAGTACACACACTTTAAAAAACCCTCAGCAAGTCACTCGCCATATTACTTGGCCCTAATTATTTACAATATTCAAGGTGGATTTTTCCTTAAAACTCACAAAATTGAAGAATTCAAACCCTAAATCACTTTACAAACTCGTAAATACAAAACATGATCTTCTTTTCAGGTTTTCATATCGGGATTAAGATGTCTCAACCTTTGCTAGTCCTACAATTGGTAAATGGTTTATTTATTAGATATTTGATTTAATTTTACAAGCCTCCTAAGTAATTTTGTTTGAACATGCTATTTTGTCATCTTGTAGGAGTTGCATGTTGACTTATCACCTACTCAAAAGGTGACATGGAGTTTTTATCCTCACAGAGGAAGTCGGCAATCCACAAAGGACTTTAGAAAATTGATAAGCAGGTGGTACATGTAATGTAATAATATAATGATGACAGAATCTATGACAATTTATGTCAAATTCTATGATAGAATGAACAAGCATCAAGAGCCACCTTTGCATGGAGATGAGTGTCCAAGTTGTGTAATGACGAGTAGTAAGAAACTCAGTTGTTGCTTATTAGTTATTATGGATTCTCTTACAAATGTAAGTGTTGTCAGTTATGTATGCTTTCATTACAGTTGTAATATGAGTAAGAGCATTTGTCATACCTAAATAAAGCAAAATTTTGCACTTGAACTCTAGATATTTGAATGAGGAGTCAAAGGATGATGTGCATGTGTCATTTGCATGATTACTAGTGGATGTAAAATGCACCAAGTGGTTTTGGATGACCCCTCTTTTGTCTTCATCTACAAGCTTTGTTCTTTGCTTTATTTCTCCATTTAAGGTTGTCTTGGAGAGCATTATGCATTTTATGTTTTGCAGGTATACCATTTGGCTACTAAAATTAATCCAGATTGTGGGTTGTTAACTGAATATTCTTGATGAAAGAGCTCAAATTAGTACGAGGAAGCATTTTCCACACCTTTGCCTCCATTCATTTCATTTGTTTTATTCAAGAATATGGGTGAGCATGGAAGCAACAAGAAAGTGAAATTTTGTAGTTCATTTTCAAATCTAAAACTATAGGTTTGTTGCAACTGCACTGTCAGTTAGCAAAACTTATGGGTTCGTCTGTTAAAATATCAATGTGCATCCTATTCAATGTGATATTCTCAAAATAAAAAGCAACCCAAACTACATGTGAAAATGTTATAAATCCATCATGGTCACACTCATTATTGTGGATCGATGTGATATAATCAATATGTATTAAGATGAGCACAAGTACAATGCACTCATCCAAAATTCATAACTGTATACTTGAACTTATTGATGTCTAAATATTTCCAAGGAAGATAATTGAAATTGTAATACTACAAAAGAAAAAAATTGTGTGCACTAGTATTAGCATTCTTGAAGACCAGACATTTTCCTTCCAACGATTTCCTATGATACCATCTTTGGCATGTCCTCCATGTCCATAATCACTTAATAAAAAATTCAAAACGGAGATGTAGTGACACCTTTCAACTCGAATGTTTAATCTAATTGAGTTCCTCATTATCCATTTCCTTCCTCCTTGTTTTCTGCTTTCGTGAATGATGATTATCTGAATTGATTCTTCCATTACCACTGGCCTTTTCAGACACTAGGATGTTTTGTCAAAACAATTTTTTCCATGCACTGAATGGGCTTACACAATGTGTGAATTTAAATCGATAATTGGATTAATCAAGTAAGTCAAGACTCTAGTTAAATATTTTATCATTAATTGAAATTAACCCTTGAAGCCAGCACAATGTTGGTCTGTTATTTTCTTATATTTTAAGCAGAAATTACAAATCAAGCAAAAAAAATCTTTTCATGATTCATGACTCCAGGTGATTGTTACCAGACATTTGTTATATGGAGATGAACCATATAAATATTATAGTAGAATGAAAATCACATTTATATGCATTGCACATTAAGTACCATTTATTACATCTCTCAAAAATCATATTACATTTTTTCCATTGAAAATCACTCAATTGTCTGATCCGCAACACTCTTCTTGCTACACAGTATTAAAAAAATACATTGGATAGCTGTTAGATGTTACCTTAGTGCATTTATTTTTAAAGTTTAACCTTAGGTTGCAGCAATGCTAAGTTGCTACTTAGTAGCTTTTGCTTGGTCTTATTCCTATTTTCTTTAAAAACAAGACTTCAGCAACTAGAACTGGTGACAAACCAAGGTGTCCCTGCTGGAAACATGATACACCATGTACAATTTGAGGAAAGATTATTCAAAAGCATTGCATTAAGCCTATGAACAGTTGCATAAGTTGACTCAAATATCACCATGTACTGATCTGTTACAAGATGTTATGCAATTTGAAAAAGCTACTCAAGAGGTTCAGCAGGATGCAAAAGCAATCCTTGCTGCATGTGACCAAAGAAAAACAGACAAAAAGTGTGCATGGCGACTTCAATCCTTGCTGCATGTGACCAAAGAAAAACAAACAAAAAGTGTGCATGGCGACTTCAATCCTATATTTCAGTTCTACAAGTACAAGGTCACTGTAAAATATTGTAGGAACTTCTTCCATTAGGCCACAAATATGAGGATCAAGGAGTGTGGGCAAACATATTTCTAATGCTTTGTTCCCTGAAACACTCTGCGTCCACAACCTTCATTGCAAGGTACTACATGGAATAGAAGACTACAACATGAAGCAAAGTTGGCATGTACAATATTTTTGGGACTACAATAATATTCCATTCAATGTTGCTTCTACTCCGAAAAGAGAATAGTTTGTGACTGCATTCAAAATGGCAGGTAAAGGGTTCACGGCCCCAGGTCATCACGAGTTGTGTGTGCCATAATTGTGAGATGAGTTTCAAAATACATGACAACTAGTGAAAGAGGAGAGGAAATTTTGGGAAAAGAAAGTTTGCACCATGAGATAGTATCAAAAGAAAATCTTTCACTTTTCTAAGATTCTGTCCTTATTTTGGTTTCTCAGGTCAACTAGTGTTGTCTGAGAAAGGTTGCACCATGAGATAGTAGCAAAAGGAAATCTTTCACTTTCCTAAGATTCTGTCTTTATTTTGGTTTCTCAGGTCAACTAGTGTTTTCTGCTTCAACTTTATTTCGCATACACTTAACATCATACATAAGACATTGAGGTAATATTTTCTGTTTTTCAAATAATGAACCCAACTTGGTCAATCAAAGCACATTGAAAAGATTTGTGTTGATGGATTATGTAGTAGAGTATCCCAAGTTATTATTAATCACATTAAATTATGACTGTTTAGCAAAGTCCAAGTAAGATTATATAACAAATAGAGGCTCAATATTGCAACTTTTGGTCCAATGTATCATGCAACTTCAATTCTAACTAGCAATGTCAGCTAATCTGCAAATAATTTCAGTTTTGGAGGCAAATCAAAAGTTCTATGAGGAAGATGTAGACAGTGCAGAAAAGATACTCACCTGGTGGTCCAGTCACAAGAATTCGAGGACTCACACTCGCCAAATTTGATACATACTTAATGTATTCTGGCCTCTTCAGAAATGTATATACAGAATCCAGAAGTGCAGTCTTAGTACTATCCCTGTATCCCACAGCTAATGTTTAGATATAAACTTTTTTTATTATAAACAATTTGTATGAAAAACGATTAAGGGAATCAAGAACATGATTCCTACTCAAATTATCAAGTTTTTAACATCACTATATCTAAATTTGTTTCTGTAAAGTAAGAAATTGACCAAAATGGATAAGTTACGTCAAAGCTATAATAAACAGATTTATCTGCCCACCAAAAGGGACCATATAACATAGTAGAATAGAATGAAATGCTCAAGTAATAGTATAATTAAATTCAAGTTTGAAGATCATCGTTTTAGACAATGTTTTTGTCAATCATAGACATTGGTAGTGTACACAAAATGCTCAAGTAATAGTATAATTCAATTCAAGTTTGACAGTCATCATTTTAGACCATGTTTTTGACAATCATAGACATTGATCAAAAAGCTACTCATAATTTCTCTTCAACACATCAAACAAATTTACATGTCCCCTTGGCACTTGGTATTTTGACCATCATCTAAATCCTACATGAACTAATCATGATATTTGTCATCTCCCCCTTTTAAATGCAATTTGATGAAATAATAATAAATAATCATTAAATAAATTATACGAAATCAATAAATGAAAATAAAATTATTCCATGATCCATGATTAATTAAAATGGTTTAATCTATTTATCCCCAGCTAACATCGTTTAAATTAAAATTATTAAATATATTTTTATTGTTCATTAATAAAATGACTGACTAATATAACACAGCAACCGATTAATTATAGCAAACATTGATTGATTATTTTCATACGAAAGGGTGTGATTAGGAATACTTTGATTTGAAGAGGTATCTGCTAAAAGACACATGTTTCTAAAGAGATGTTTTTCATTAGGATATATCCTTCCGATAATCATGAAGACATAAGTCGCTTATAAAGTGTGTGTGAAGGGGGAATGGGCTGGTATGGAGGAAGAGGTCAATATTCAACCAATATTACTGGTGAAGGATCACAAATTACTATTTATTCATGAAAGAAAAGACGGGACAATATATGTACTCCACAAGAAAGAATTCACTATATTAAGTTATAGTCTACAGCTGTGTTATAGCTTATAAATGTATACCATACTGATTTCCAGATTAAGAATAAGGAATTCATAGCAAACATTGATTCATTATTATCATATGAAGAGGTGCCATTAGGGATACTTTGATTAAAGAGGAGTGTGGTAAAATACGTGCTTTTAAAGAGATGTCTTTCATAAGGATATGTCCTTCTGATAATCATGAGGATATGTATAAGTTAGTTATAAAGTGTGTGTGAAGGGGAAATATGCTGGTATGAAGGAAGAGGTCAATATACAATCAATATGATCCGAAGGATCAGAAATTACTATTTATTCATGAAAGAAAAGATAAGCGAGTATAAGTACTTAACAAGAGTCCATTATATTAAGTTATAGTCTATGGCTGTTTTATAAATTATTATTATTTGTAAAAGCTAATTATTATTATGTGTTAAGCTTGGGTAGACTCAAACCCAAGACATCCCACATGAAAGGCTCACAAGTTATCATTATGTTGTAGCCTCTTTGCCTATATATTAGATCATTCTTATTATATATGTATAATTATGATTATTACTATTAACAAATCTATATATAATAGATATAGATATAAATATTGTGTTACAACAGGACTACTTATATCTTATTATATAGGTACAACTCTGATTGTTATTATTAACAAATCTACATATAATACATATAGATATAAATATTGTGTCATATCAAATCTACATATAATACATATAGATATAAATATTGTGTCATATCACTGATATGACACAATATTTATATCTATATGTATTATATGTAGATTTATTAATAATAACAATCAGAGTTGTACAAATAATAAGAATGATCTAATATATAGGCAAAGAGCCTACAACACAACAATAACTTGTGAGCCTCTCATGTGGGATGTCTTGGGTTGGAGTCTACCCAAGCTTAGCACATAATAATAATTAATTTCAACAAATAATAATATTTAATCTAGGCTTCGGCCCATTGTCTATCAAAAAATAAAGAATGATCTAGTATATGCATATATATTATACAGATAGAAGGTATAAGTCTATATTATATATCTGAGATTATAAGGAAAATGGTAGAGAGGAGATCATACAAATGGAATGGGGTTATATTTAGTGGGGACGATAATCATCACAGAGGAAAGTAAGACTATATATATAATAGTAAATAAGAATTACTTATATTACATATTGCAGATATACCTATAATAGCAATCAGAATATTATATACATATGTTTTGTACTCACGTATGTATATTTACATACACATAGTAAGATCATTAATGTATAAACAATATATATTAATATTAAATTATTTATACATGTGTGTGTGTGTGTAAGATAATAATGAAATATATAGTGGTGATACCTAAGATATTAATCATACATGTCCATGTTCAAATTCATTATTATTTAGTACCTGAAGAGGAAGGGAGTGAAGTGTTCCCAAGGAGAGGCCTGTCTAAATTCAGCCAAAAGGTTGATTCCCAAGATAGGGTAGTGATGTGCATCCCTTTGAACCTTAAGGGCATATTCCCAAGACAGGATAAGGGCTTGGATCTGTAACCCCTGAGGAAACCTATTGTGATTGGTATCTAAGCAACTTGGCTATGTCCTAATCCTCTTCTTCTCGGACTCAAATGGTAATAAGGGTAGTATGGAGTCTGGACATTAAGGATCAAAAATACTAAAATTGCTTAATATGTTCGATGTATGTATAACTTTCCTTACATTAAATGAAGGAATAGCATAGATTTGATTCAATGCAACTTAGTCCATTCAGTTTAGGCCACAAGAATATTAAATAGGGCTTAATTCTGGTTATAACAAGCCTAAGCATAGTAGGGGACATTAAAATATTTACTAAAATGAGAGACTGTACTAGATCATCAAAAAAGAGCAAAAGCAAGAAGAAACTCAACATATCAATGTTCACAAGTGACCAAAGTAGATAAAAAGGGACACGACATACACAAATCCACTCAAATGAGCATAGAAGAGCCCAACAAAGGGAGAAACAAATTCCAGAACATTGTACACACTACGATCTAACATGAGTGTGAATTTTATCAACTAAGGATGAACACCAAAAGCTACACCTGCACTGTTCCACATGTTATGATACATATATGCATGAATTAAAGATGAGAGAAATATTGTATGAGAAGAGTGATCTAGAAAATTCTGCATTATCAGATATATGTCCAGCTTTTGAGGTCTCCCTACTGGAAACACATCAACAAATAGCCAAGCTTCTGAACCGTGGAACTTTTCAGGCGACTCCAGGTATGATAAGTACCAGAATTGGATTCTGAAATGAATCTCCTGTGGGTACATATCTGGGATTTGTGTTTTTGAATGCTGAAATATTTGTTATACTAATTTGATTTTTTAGATATTTCTAAGATCTGCACTGCTGAATAGAATTCTCTGAACTTATTTATCATGAGATTTTAGCTTGATCCTTTTGATATTGAAACCTGAATTCGATGTAGAATATGTTCCAAAATTTGAAATTTGTAATGGCTTTGCTTATATGCTTATAACATTCTAAACTTAATTCTATATTTTAGCTGCATACCCATACAAAACTTAATTCCATGTTTTGGCTGCATATCCATACATACATATGTGTGTGTGTGTGTGTGTGTGTACTGAAAACATACTCAACCCCCAAAAAAAATTCTACCATACCAGCATTTTGCACCCACATACCCATACCAATTCCCGTTCTTGATTCAGCAACTTAGACAAATAGTACTGGAGCCAAGGAATTGTCGAGCAATATTCAGAATTTCAGAATGGTGGGGAACTGGCTAATCAAAGAGAAATAAAAAGACAAACATACAGAACATAAAAAGAATTAGAAAAAATTATTAAAGAAATGGGGTTTTATAAGGATTAGAGCAAATTGTGCACAAGATCTGGTCTTTGCACGAGTGTTGCAGCTGATGGTGAGTAGAGGCATTCGGATGATGGAATGCAAGGAAAGCTCATTGCATAGAGGCTTGCAGATGTGGTAGATGCTAGAAGCACTCAAAAGGGGTAATCAAAGCCAACTAAGAAGAAATCCACACAAATTAAATCCCCGCAGCAAGTCTCAAACCTATCTAGGGCATCAAGGGAGGTTCAGCCCTTCCTCCAGCAAATCCAATTACCGCTGATTCTTAATCTCCGATTCCTTTCTTCATCAAGGGTTGCAAAAAACAGTAAAATCATACAATGTTTGCACTATTTTTTGCAAATCATAAGTTGTCAAGGAAACCCCTAAGCCACCATCAGATCCGTCTTTGTCCAATTTGATTCTCCATATGCAATTCGAACAAGTCTGCATGCCTACACGATGGGGAATTCAGAAGTTTCATATTTCAGACTCAAACATTGACGATGTATTTGTTGAAATCGAGAGCAGTTCACTTCAGGGTCAAAGCTTCAGAAGAAAGCCACTGGTCGACCAGTTTGTTGAAGAAAACTTGGGGCAACCTTCCCATCTGGACATTGAAATCTAGATTTTGTTTTCTTCCTGCTCTGTTCCACTTCTATGGAGGATTGATATTTTGTAAGCAGAATGGCCCTTTAGTTTAATGGCTGGTCGGACCTCTTCTTAACGTCTTGGTCTCCCTTCTTTGAGACTGCTGCTACTAAGATTACTTCAGAGCCTATTTGGATCAAACTGCATAGTCTCCCATTGATTATGTGTGTCCCAGAGCTCATTAAGAATGTGATTAAGCAGACTGAATCCTTTGTGAAGTCAAACTGTGCTTCAGTCTTAGTTACCGATTTAGGATACGAATCCGATTCGGGCATGTGAATCGGATTCGTGGATTCGTGATTTTTAAATTTTTTCCATTAGGATTCATGAGTGTATATATATATAAATATATATTCCAAGTTTGGCCTGTCGGTCCTTGGCGATTCATGACAGATTCGTGCAGGATCCTGACATGAATCCGAATCCGGATTGGATCCGAATCCGAGTCTGGCCTCCTAGGCACAAATTTGGTAACTAAGGTTTCAGTTGCTCCCCACTGTGAATACAGCAAGGTTTGTGCCATCATCAACATATCGAAGCAAGCGTACCATTCCAGTTTGATTCATTCTTCTCAAGACACTTGGGACCAATACCTTTATTAAGGTCTCCCCTTAAAGTTCTTTCAATGAAACAGGATTAACCACAAGGTTACAGGTTGCTCTTCTTACAGCTCAGTCACTACAAGGAGATTCAATGAAAAAAATGGGTCAAGAAGCCTAGTAATACAGATGCTGATTTTATATGGTGTAATAAAGGGAAACTTATGGCTGCTCAAGAGGACTGTAGCTGATCCTAAAGGCCTGTTGTCGTTTCTGCTCCTTTGGAAGAGCCCTATTCTATGCCCATTGGTGTTTCTTCTGAGCCACCTCCCTCTCAAGACTTAGCAGACCCTCCTGGCTAGTTGCAGCTTACTAAGGTGGCTGGAAATGGTTTTGATTCCACGGGATGTTTCCCCTTCATGGACGATCTAGAGGAGGATTGCTTGGACTATTTGGATTTAGATGTACATTTCCCAAACTGCAAATGGCATCTCCAAACCAAACTTACCAACCAAAAGGAAGAAAGAATGCAAATTTGAAGCAGAAAAGCTCTATACCAAAGGGAGAGATGCAGTTGATGAAGGAACTAATGAATGCCCTCCTCACTAGGCATGAAAAAGAAAATAGCCAAAAAGGCTAAACAGGATGTTCCTAATTGGTAATTGATTCTACAGTCTTCGTGATGAGAGCAGCTTTGTCTTCCTGTCAATTTCTTTGCCTTGAGCTCTCTTTTGGTTTTTAAGCTCTTTAAGATTCTTCAGCCAATTTCATTAATCTTTTCCTCCCTACTCATGGGTTTGAAGCAATCTCTGTTGTCTTATTTGTTCTTATAATCTGAATGTTCACCCTATAGTTTAATGATCAACAAATGGGTTAGAAAAGGTTCACAAGAAAGTACAAAGGTCTTGTTGAAGTCGCAAATAAACTAATCAGTACATTAGTTAATAAAATTATTTATTAAAGTTAGTTATATAACTAATTAAGCTAATCCCATATCTAAATTATCCAAAGATCCCAAACATTGCCTAAATACATGAAAAAAATGGCTTGCGATAAGGACTAACTTTTCAACTGCCATCCCTTACCAATTTTCAAAGCTATTTCCAAATCTCTGTGATTTCCATTGGTTTGAATTTTTGAAACTTGTTCTGCTTGAGCCGATTCTTTCATCATCCCTTTTTTCTAATGATTATCATTTCAGTCATCAATCTAGGCAATAGAAAATAAGCATAGAGTTTCACATACACTTTTTTGAGTTCAGATTCTCAATGTTCATTAACACTTGTATGTTTGTTTCAAAGGACTATAAATTATTTTAACTTACATTCTAACATCTTTTTTCTTAGTATTTTGTACACATTTCTCTAAGGTACCTTTAAGGTAAGGTAATGTGACCTCCTTAAATTCCATATTTCTATCAGTTCTAGAAAGGCCCTCTCTTCTTACAATTGTTAGTAATATTACAAACATTACAACTAAGAAGGGAGAGACACATCACAACAAAGACCAAACAAAAAAAAGCAAAAGGAGGCCTCCAGTTAGGGAGTCTCAAGTCAACACTAGAGGTGTTGAATGAAAGCATATATTATCGTGTGAAGAAACCAATGCAAGACCTTACAAAGACCATCAATGCTTTTGGTCGGTTAAAAGATTTCACTTCAATATGCCAATACAATTGAGCATGAGCTCATAACGCAGGAGTTGCTGCGAGACCTTGTGATAGGGAGGTTCAAAGTTCAAATCACGGGAAGGTTCAAAGTTCAAATCACGGGAATTGCACTCAATCTAGATGGTGTATGTTGAGAACGTAAGTCAAAAGGAATCGTTGTTCATCCTGAGTATATGGCTTGAATCTCACCCAAATTGCACTCGGAGTTAACTACAATAAGTTGGGGACAGAAGTTGGAAGGAGTCGTCGATCACTAGATTTGAAAGGAATCATTGACCAGGAAGTGTCGTGTGCCAAATAGTTGCTGATGCAGATGAAGATAGTAATGTTCATGTCAATCCAGTTGTCAAAACCTCATTGGGCTAGGAGTGCTCGTGAACCTTGTGCCAAACCCATGTTGGGTGTGTATCTCTTGCACCCCTCAAGCACAATTTCCCTGTTGGGCTTTCGTGCTTGTGGGTTTGGGGTGTTGGTTTTAGGGGATGAGGTTGTGAAAATTCCTATTGCAGTCACTGATTATTAATCTCCTATCTTAAACGATTATTTCACTGCCAAAAATTAATTCACAGCTACTATCGAAAAATAGCACAACTGCAACTTCACCAATTAAATACTGAAAGAAATAAGCAACACAATGAACACAAAATTTTCAGAAAAGTTGTCCCCAGAAAAACACCCAAGGGAAAACCAATTCTACAAATTTGGAATTATATTAAACTTCAGCAAATCAAGAGATACAAAATTCCTTGCCTCTTACTGACAGAACTCCGATAGCCTTTCAATTTCTCTTGTTGATATTCTCCCACTATTATTCCCAATGCTGTCACTGCGCCCTTGCTCACACTGCAAGACCATTTTCTATTACTGCAAATTCATTTGCTAACACTGCAAATGCTTCTCAAACTTATGTTCTCCAAAGGCCCCCTAACCTCCTTTTTGGGAAACCAATGGCCGAGATTGATTCTCACTCGACAGTTGAGATTAAAACAATCCAACAACCAATAACAAAATTGGTTTCTAGTTGCTACTAAAAGTAGTCAATTACTTAACAAATAATTGTCCCTACTCTAACAAATTAGTTAGCAAAACAATTGTTTACTAAATAATTACATGTGGGCAAACAGTTGTCCATGCTAACTCAACTAACAAAGGTCCCTCAAATATGTGGCCTCGCCAGTTCATAGCTCCAGTCAAAAGCAAATTGTTACTCATCAAATAGAAAAATATGCCAATACAATTATGTGTACTTTACACACCATATTTTGTATTGTTTTCTCCCTTTTCATTTTATATCAAATTTTGCAATCTTTATTGACTGCATGTTATATACTTATATACAATATACTTTTTACTTTAAAATATTCTTTATATATTGTTATTATGCTTGACATATTAATACATTATATAACCTATTTATTATTCTTAATATGCTTGATGCATTTTGTACTTTATATATAAATACATACGAACATATATGCATACACATATATGTAAACTGCAACCGGAGATGTGAAGAAATTTTATTAATGATATAAAGTTTACATGTGATTTACATTACAGATCCAACTGTGGTCGATATAGAAAGTATTCCCAATGCTAAGCCAAACGCACCAATTCCCAAACAGACAGACAAAGGTGACACTACTACCATAAAGTACCCTTCGTCCCATGGCTATGAATATACCAAAGCCATCCAATTGGCAGGGTGAAACAAAATAAATCATAACTCTGCAAACAAGAGCAAGGCCTCGAGGGCCATAGTCGGAGTTCAAACAAGCAAATCCAACCCATGAAGACAAACCATATTAACTAGTAGGAGCTAAGGAGGCTACCCAAAACACCAAAAAAGATCACTTTAAGCAATATTCAACTTCCCAATAATATTCATTAGTGGAAAACACGTGTGAACTCTTTACTCCTTGGGACAAAGGTAGGTTTCTCGTGATGAATGGCTGCCATTGTGCACATTCTACTTATTAATAAGTAGAATTTTAATTATTGGTTTGCTTTATTATAAATTGGTTACATGTACATTTAGAGGTTAGGATTTAATGTTTAGTATAGTAGGGTTAGGTTGGAGAGTTTATTTTATCTAAATTTTGGAACTCTTTTGTAAGGCCACCTTTTGCAATAGTCATCTTACGTGTCATTCGGATCTCTTTAGTGTCTTCACTTAAGTTAGGGATATCCTCTTGGCGACGTTATTTTCTTGTATTGGCTAGGAAGAGAGGTTATCTTCATTGGTTCTTTCCTCCATGAACTCTTGAACAAGGTATTATTAATATAATATATTAGTGGCTTGCCACTTTCGCCCCAATCAAATTTAATGGCTTGCTGTACTTAAAAAAGATTCCATTCGAGATAGTTTTCATTATATTTATAGTTATATATTACTTATCCATAGATCTATTATATTATAACATCCCGACTTTATTTCATTATTTTTAATTTTAAATGTTAATTGTAGTATTGTTAAGCAATTTTTGACTCCTATGAATTATTTTGATTTATTGTTTATTCTTTGTTTTATTTATTGTTTGTTCTTTGTGTCCCTCACTCGATGTTCCATCTTCTCAACGTCTTTTATTTCGGGAGCAAAACTGATCTGCAATCTACCATTTGTTCTCTTCAACTTGATGATGGATTGTGGAGTGTGATCCAAAACATTGATGTGAATAACTTTTACATGGTTGAGTCCAAAAGAACTCATGATCACCAAAATGGACTATCGAACTATAAAGACATGATAATGTCAATCATTGACTAGACTTGGAAAAGCAAGCCTTATTAGCAATTCTGATTTGATACTCAAGTTTTAATATTCTAGTCGAATCAATTGGTTCACTCTAAATTTAGTCTATCATGACATATTTCAAAAGCAGCTTCCTTAATACTAGTTCCAAAATATCTACTAGCATCATCAATGTAGAAAACACCTCACAAGAATGCAATCTCATGAGCAGCTTTTTGAGTCTAGGACACAACATTCCTTTACACTTCTATAGTTGTTTCCTAGAGATGGCTTGAGGACCATTTTAGTGCCCTTTCTTCTTAACAAACTTGTGAGTTTCTCTATTGTACCATAGAGATAAAGTACAACAGCCAATTGCAAAAGCTAATAGAAAACAATATTTTGTTAGAATAACTCGATTATTACAAAAAGTTTCATCCCTTATATACAGATTTGAGAAGAAACCATCCAAATGGATATACATTATATGACTCACTAAAAGGTGAACTAAAAAATAGAAAGAAAATACTTGCCACTAAGATTACTTATTACATCTATATGAATGCTCACCAAGGCTTAACTAAAAACAAAACATAAAAAATTTAAAACTCTCTGAACCATGGATATGCCATTCTTCAAAGGCTTTTCTTTGATAACAGACCATACACCAAGTATAAATCCATCAAGATGCCCCAAACCTTCATTAAGGTGTATAGCTCTTGAGCCGAATTCCCAATTCCCAATTTACCACCTCCCTAAACTATCAAATTGCTTATCTCATCAACCATCACACAACAATAAATCAATGAGCTCCATCAAGTTGTCTCGTAACCCTCAAAAGAGTGTGATTCCCAAGATCACATGCACCCAGCTAACTAGGAAACCATCCATTTTCAGCTATCTAGATTGGCTTTCTACCTATCTTCAAAGAGTTAGACTTCAACTTAAATGCACAAAACGAAGCTTCTCCTTCGCCATTTTCAACATCTAGACAATCTTCAATGACAACTACGCTAGCCCCTTTGAGTTTTCCTTTGAGAACATCAGTTGCTCGAACTCTACAGTTGCAAGTTTGTTGTCTATTTTCAGAATAATAACATTCTATCCCTCTTTTGCCCTAATTAGATCCTCCTCTACTATTTGAGTACAAGGCTACCTCAAGTTGAGGATCGTATCTTGTATCTCCTGCAATAATTCTCTTTCCTTTATCTTGAACAGTTGAAATCATGTCATCCAAACTTTTAGAAGAAAGCTCACTTAGTGTGAAGATTACATTGCTGAAATTTGAAGGCAAACTGTTTAGTAGAATAGCTTTAGCATCTGCATCCTCCGCAAAAGTATTGACCACTGCTAGTTGTTGAAGTAAACACATTAGATTGTTTGCAGGGCTTGACATGGTGACTCCGTCAACCATTTTAAACTTGAACAGCTGAAGCTTTAAAGTTGGATTAACCATTGCTGCTCCAATTAGTGTATTCGAATTCTCCCAAATTTACTCAACTGATTTTGCAAGATCTACATGATGTAACTCAAAATTGGAGAGGACAATACCAATGATTGCTTTGGCTTTATCATCTGTGTTCATCCATTCTAGTGCTTTACTGACATCTGTAGGAAGTGTCTCATTGCCATTAACTGTTCCCCACAGATTCTTGTGCATCAATTGCATCTAGATTTTTTTTTCCAAGTGTGTAAATTGAAACAAGAATATTTATCCATTGGAGGCAAGAGCCTACAACACAATGGTAAATTGTAAGCCTTTCATCTTGGAGGTCATGGTTTCGAGTCTAATTGAGCTTAACACAATAATAATTAATTTCAACAAATAATAATAATAAATAAACAATAAAAATCAAGGCTTCAGCCCATTACCTATCAAAAATAAAGAATATTTATCCATTGAAATTTCCATTTCTGAAAATATAGAAACTCAAATAATCAAACTGGAATATTTTAAACCATAACACAATTCCAAAGCATAATCTTGAAATTTGTTTCCTTTTTAACATAGGCACAAACCTAGATGGTGGTTTGCAAAAAATTGGCTTGAAAATCTGAAAAATAAATAAAACCCATTGGTATATTCATGCACAGTGACCCCAAGTTCCTGTAACTTCTTCCCATGAGCTCAAAAAAACCTAAAAGAAACAACATAATTTTGCAGATCTGCCACAATTTTGTTAAAAAGGGCTTCAGATAAAAGAAATCACAACCCACTCCTATGACAAATCATTACAATTCTAAGGTGAAATAGTCAATGCAGTCTTTAGTCAAAAACGTACAGGATTTCAAAAAAATATTGATGCATTTTTCAACCAAAAAACTGCACAATTTTCCAAAAAAACTAGCCATCAGGAATTGCAGTTCATATCCCTCTTCTTTAGAGGTAACAGACCACACTTTTTCCATTTTTGAACAATGATTGCAGTCACAGTTTTTTCTTGCAAAAATATTGATCCAACTTAAACCTCCCATAGCTGTCATCAAAATAACCAAGGCAGACAATGTGACTTGCACACAATACAAAAATCATAGTGAATTTAAGAAAAAATCAAGCAAATTAACATTACTGTCAACAACTGATTGAACTCCCTACGTAATCCCCTTCATTGATACCATATTGCAAAAATTAATGGAATACAATATTTTTTAGAGTGGGCTGATTATTTAGAAAAAGTTTCATCTTCTTAATACAGAGATAGGAAAGGAAACCACATAAACAGATAAACATTACATGACTCATTAAAAAGCATAATAAAAAATCGAAAAAGCATACTTGCCATAAGCTGTCTTTTTTACAACCATAGTTTAAAATTTCGGCAAAATATCGCTGATGTCGCAATTTTTCGCGAAGCACAGACCTGGTCAAGTATATCAAACCATAAATCATCAACGAGATATGGAAAAAAATCGATCACCTGTTTTGGATTATATCGCGGTAAAAGTGAAAAACGCAAGCAGATATAGTTCAGAAGTCATTGCGCAGGCCATTTTAGGTTTCATATTATCAAAATATTTGCGACCTGGCCTCCTGACTCTCATTTGTCTACATTTGAAACTTGCTCCCTGTATTTGACAATAGTGTTTGGACTTTGAGTTGGCATCCGACAACATGAAAAGGGTCCTTTGAGTTGGTATTTGACAATGGGAAATGAATCACAGACGGCATCACAATATAAATTTGTCTGCATTGATTTGGACTGGGGAATTTTTTGGTAGCTTGCAGATTTGGAGGTTTTCACTTTCCAAGTATGTTCAATAGTATTTTGGAAAAAAAAATTAATCTTCAATACATTTTATTTTTTATAACTTCAATATATTTTATTAATAATTTTTGTTTAAAACTAAATTTATTTTGTAACAGTAAAATCAAAATATATTTTATTTTGGTAAATAATTAAAAATTAAAAATACATAAATAGACTGTATTTTAATTTTAAAAATTTCTTCTATACCTATTTTATTATTTATATATATAATTTAACAATTACTATATACTATACTATACTATAATTCAAATTTACCGTATTTTAAATGTACCATAATACTAAATTATTAATAACTTTGATTAATATATGGTGGATATCTCAAATCATTATATGTTCTACAATTTTGGTGTGTATATGTGCATTTTTAAGCATATTTTAAGAAATTATATATTTTCAAATGCTCGATAAAAATGCTGATTTTTTTGCCGAGTTTTTGCCGATTCCGAGATTTTCAAAATAATTGGGCCAACCGAGATATTGCCGAAACCGAATTTTTTAACTATGATTACAACTGTAAGCCTTATCTTTAATAATTCAATATTATTCTAAGACAACCTTCTTAGATAATAAATTCCATAAACTATCTTAGATAATAAATTCCATAAACTATCTCAGTTCAGGGAGGGCCCTATATGCAGTACAAGTATTATTGAAAATATTATAATTGGCAATGGAAAAAAGATGCATCACCACAAACATCAATCAAGAAGTGAAAGCAAACAGATTCCTTAGTTGGCAACCCAGCTAGAAACAGAGTAGAATAACAGAATTGGCAACTTCCTGAGAAGGGACCAATACAACATCTGATGTTGACATTGGAGTGACCTCAGCAAGGCAAGCTTGGCTGATCAAATCCTAAGAGGATGCATCACTTGTCTTTCAGAAATAAATATCTTAAAATCATACACTCCATCACTCTCAAACCTTAAATTTCGAAAATAGTTTACATTGACTTTGAATGAGAAAAAAAAAGACTGCTCATTCCTGCAGCTTTAGACCTATTTTGCTGAGAAAATTTTCATTTTCTAGCAAAAAATACAACTTAATGGATGACTTTCATCATTTTCTTTTTTTATTGCAAGGAATACAATCATAAAACAAACAAGCAACTGTAGCTAAAATTTTGATACAGACAATATCAATCCTATCATAGACTCACAAGCCATCCTCAGAAAATAAAACCAATGTGCTCATTTCTGCAGCTTTTGACCTGCTTTAGTGATAAAAATTTATTTCTATAGCAAAGAATACAAACTTGAGGGGATGACTAGAATCATTTTCTGTGCAATGGAAAAAGAACAGTTGATTAAATTTAAAAAACAGACAATATGAATCCTATCATAAACTCACAGGCAATTCTCAGAAAAAGATACTTTGCATGAGGATTACAGCAACTGATTACTATAAATAAGTGAAAAATCTCGCCCAAAAAAATTAATCCATTGCAAGTTCCAAAATGATAGAAACCACCCCTCTACTTACGATAAAAAATATGGGAAATCATCTAGTGAAACAACAATATCCTTCCAATCTATCAATGCTCTCTGAAGTATCTCTTTATAGATCTGACTTTCTTTAGGCTTTCCTGGTGACTTTTTGCTCTTTTCAGATTTAAGACGATGTCTTAGTTCTCTTTGTTCTCTTTTTCTTCTGACTTGAATAGCATTAAAAGCAGCACCACAAGCATATGGAAATCCTATAGAAGTAACTGTTGCTGCTGTTCCTGCAGCGATGCCCACCGCAAGTGCTAAAAATAGAGCTTTGTCAAGCCTTCCATCCATCAGATTCTGCGGCCAGAGATATTAAGCAGTTATTAAATAAAATTGCTAAACACAAGTATACAGCTGCTATATTGTTAAAGTAAAAATGCCAGTAGGAAAAAGAGAATTGATCAAGCAACTCTTAAGTTCTGAACACACACACCGATCAAAGGCAAAAGATAAATAGACAAAAAAAATTGTCACATCTAAGGTCGCAAGCTGTTCAAAACCATTAGCTATTTGATTTCTTTATTAGCATCCATTATAGTTCAAAATGTAATGTCCCCTTTGTGAAATAGAATTTAATACTTATAATAATGAAAATTAAAATATAAATAAATAGATAAATAATTATATTATATAATACAATTACAGGTTATTTAAGTTAATGAAAGGTCAAATACATAATGCAGAGTTGTGGACTCCCTCAAAATAAGATATAAACGGGAAGACGGTTGATTTAAAAGAGAGAAGGAAGGAAGAAAAAGAGGAGCATAGGAATTAAAGAAGAACTAATGCAAGAAGAAAGGAATGTAAAGGAACTAAAGAAGTGACTCATTCAAATAGCAGAAATGATGAAGGGTTGTCTCTTCAAAATAATTGTAATTAGGGAGGACTGTGACTCTTTCAAAAAGGGTTGTAATAATTATGAAAGGTTGTGACTCTTTCAAAGCGTAGAATTATTGAAGGAATTAAAGAAGAATTAATGCAAGAAGAAAGGAATATAAAGGAACTAAGGAAGTGACTCATTCAAATAGCAGCAATGATGAAGGGTTGTCTCTTCGAAATAATTGTAATTATGAAGGACTGTGACTCTTTCAAAAAGGGTTGTAATAATTGTGAAAGGTTGTGACCATTGCAAAGAGGCAGACATGATCAAGAGGGATAACTGCCCCACACATTGGAATATATAAAGGGGAGAAGGTTTCATTTGAGGAGGATATCAAAGGGGAATCATTTTTAGGGAATAATAAATTGTTCTCAAAGGCAACAACGAAAAGTTTTGACTCAATCCTTATGAAATGTGATCACCCTTCCACCAATAAAGCATATACTTATGAAAGGTGGTGACCCTTCGACCAATAAAGTTTAAGGGAGGATTCAGTCCAAGCATTGAAAGGGAAAGACTGCAGTTAAGGGAGAAATGCTAAGGGCACTATGTTGCAATGACAATTAAGGGAGAACTGCTCTAAGAGCACTAAACTGCACTATGAGAGAAAGAATTGCTGAGGGTGCCCTGTTGCAATAACAATTAAGGGAGAACAGCTATGAAGGCACCCTATTTGGAAGTACCTTTCAACTCCTACAATGGTGGACTATTGGTGAATCGTACTTAACAACCATCAAAGAATGGAGGACCGTATGGAGGGAGAACCCATTGTCTTAAGGTATCATGCTATGCCTCCTTACTCAACATCTTAGAATTCACATACAATTTAAGTACACAACATAATGCTGAAGATATATTTTCTTTATTCTAACCTTGATTTATTCATAAGTAATGTTCACAAATGATTTAATCGTAACATTATATATGTGCCCATTCGTATGTTGGCATCATGTTCATGGGGCCATTAATAATGTTCGCACAAGATTTCATCTTAATATTATATATGTCTATTTGTATGTTGGCATTGTGTTCATGTGGTGAGTGTAGCAATCAAGTCACGGATTACATAATTAAGGAGACCATTTAAATTGGTATATCCTAACCCCAATTTGTTGTAATTGTGATCTAGGGAAAGTTTCTAGGGTAAATTAGGAAGGAGATATCACACCAAAGCTCAAATAATCTTAATTGTTACTCATAAAGCATAAAGAAATATAATACAAAATATATCCACTTGCTAAGCAACAGACAACGAATTCAGCCTATATAATATCCAAAGATAAAAACTATAACTTTTGCATGCACCAATAAACATTGAATTAAAAATAGTTCTACAAGTAGCCTTATCAAGCAACTTGAACCGTCTAGTTTTTGTGTGTACAATATTTTCTATTAATCCTATTTTCATGTGAACAATGGAAATTTCAAAAGACACTCAGGAATACTTGTGTTAGATCAGCTTATCAAAACCTCAAATTCCTGACAATGTAAGCATCCAATACAAAATAAAGACTATGTAGCTGCTATGTAATGTTGCCATGACATCAGTCCCCTATATTTTTCAAGATTCTAGGGTTTGAGTCAAGTCACATGAGATGTCATATCTGTGTTTGTCTAGGTTGCCATTAGGGTTTCCTCTCTCATCTTTCCCTCTGAGTTGCCTAGGTGGGAATAAGAGAACAATGTAATGGATTCAATCAAGCTAGGCATCTAGGATTTGGGAGGGTAAGTTTCTGCATATCCTAGATGAGAGAGAGACAGTCATATTCATAAAAACTCTAACTCTATGATCTAGTGTTCCATTGAAGACATAATTCAAGTCGAATGGAGGAGACCATACTCATTTTTAGAACAAAAGAAAACAGAGAACATCGAGGACGAGGCCAAAAGATGATATGCAGATCATATGAACATCACGGAAACAAGATCAATTCAATTCGCATGCAAGAGAACCAGATAAATGCAAAAATGCCAAAGAAACACGGTCAAAGGTGGCAAAGACCTGAGTGCAAATTGAATCGTTGAATTAAAACACGTCTAATCGTCCACATCACCAAGCTGGAAAGTCAATTGAATGAAAGAACGAAATGCTATTGGCCAATTGAAAGTCAAATGCTTACCTGTCAGATCGAGTCCTATTTAAATATTAAACGAAAGAAGAATGCATTAAACCGTTAGATCAAAGAAGATCGACGTCCATCGCTTTACTGCATTTTAAAGTTGCACGAAATTTATATAATGCGAGAAAGTGACGATTCAACACGTGTCCGGTGGGCCAGTATGTTCAGCAAAGTGCCATGAAGCAAAGAGGTTCAACGTTAGAGTTTCTAAGCAATAAAGTGATACCACATGTATGCCACAGTGTACCTAGCTCAAAAGTGGTCCCGTGCCGCAAATTAAACAACAAAGCACAGTCTTTTTCGCAAGCCGTTAGATCTTGTAACGGACGTTGCTTTCTCGCTTTTCAAAGATGCGCAAGGTTTAGACAATGCGGGGAAGCGACAATGAGACACATGGAATGGTGAACCCACGGAAGGAAATATAACGACGACAGTAAAGGTTTAAAATGCTTTAATCACAGCCGTCAATTTAAGATCGATGGTCAGAATTCAAAACTACAATGACTGTCGAAATATGAATTACACGGGTTTGGCGCGAAATAGCAGAATATGAAAGATTAAAAGGTTTCTACAAGATTTGTGAAATCGCAGGAAGCTGAAAGGTCATGGGGTGTTTTTAGGAATATTATGGATCGTTAGTAGAAGAGATACCAAGTGCTCATATCATAATAATTTTATATTTTATTCTTTTCTATTATATGATTGTTGCTCTGCCAAAATTAGAAGAGGATAACAACAAACTATAAATGTAACTTCATTTGAAAATGAATGGGTCGGCAAACTTATTAGTGAATGAGTCTGTAATTCCACTTAATTTCTGTTTACTGGTCATGTTTTCTTGCCCATTCTTAGATTAGTTCTGCATAAAGAGTTGAAGGACAACTGTATGTGAAACTATGATAATCAGAAGGATTCCATTTCATTTTGATGTTTGCAGTGAAAGTGATTCCATTTACTTTCCTCATATATGAATTTGCTTCCTCTCTTGTTCATTTCATATCATGTTAGATAGTTTCATTGGGAAATGAAAGATAAATGTATATGAGGAAATGAAAGATAAATGTATATGAATATATTAGTTATCGGTTGGATTCCATTTCATTCAAGGCTGATAGTGAGAGCAATTCCATTTGCCCTCGTGTGCTTATCTCTTCATTCCTCTTTTGCATTTAGATGGTAAATCTGAACTTAGAAGTAGGAGTAGATGTTAGAAGAACTTCAAGGTAGCTTGTGATATCCATTCCATTGGGTGTTATAAGTTGCCCAAATCTATTTCTGCCTGGGGTGTTTGTAGTTATGAACATCTTGGTATATCCTTTTTTGCTCTTAGGTTAAGAGCATACCCCATATCCCAATGATCTATTAAAAACACAATTCATTGCATATATTGCATATAAAGGAGTTGTACCTTACAATTCAGAGGGCAAGGATATAACACATACACTAACTCATTTGTTGGTAACATCCTTTTATTTCCTCACATTTTAGGCATCTAGAGTCAAGGTAAAGCCAAGTTAGCAAGAGGGACAAACTATTAACCAACAGTATACTAAAGACGAATGTAAAATGTTAATTTTCATGGATCGTTGCAAATGTACCAAGCACAGCGGGATGTATTGGTATATGTTTTCCAATTGCAGATTCGAATGCATATATATGAGTAGAAGAGACATGTCTATATTACATATATGCATTGAATCAGATATAATCCGACTGATGTTATTTCATCAACACTCCCTCTTAGAGAGGGAGGATTTAAACAACAAAACCATCTCACAAAATGGTGATCCGATTCTGAGCAATTTTATCAATCTCGCATTCTTGTGATATGAGCACTAGCATCAACACCAATATGCCTATCAAAAAGAATATCATATCCTAGAAAGATATGAGTTATCTAATTTCTGGCACACTCCGGGACATTGCTGAATGTAATCTATCAGATAACAACCTTGATCTCAGGGACAACAAACTAGACTCCACTATGACAAGTATCACGATCTTCAACACACTCCACGACATCAACTTCGTGTAGTTGATCGTGATATGTTAGTTATCATGATCTCTGGCACATTCTACGACAAGTTATTGTAGTCTATAATGATAATAGATCAAGAACTCACGAACAACAAATGCAGTATCACGATCTCTAGCACATTCCGAAACAGCAACTTAATGCAATCTATCATGATACGTTCGTTATCACGATCTCCAACACATTCTGGGAGAGCAACTTAATGTAGTCCATCATGATAACAGGTCAAGCCATTGTAAAGATTGTCACCTTACAATAGCAAACTCACAAAACAAACATCGATGAAAGATCGTCACCTCTCATGATGTTTTCCAACAAAATCATGTAGAAACTCACATGATATCCACCATGAACCATGTCAAAGTGTGGATCCACCATAGCTGCTCCTAGAGGGTGGAACAAGGGTTTTCACCTTAAACTTCTCTCTCACAAAGAAGAATGCATTACAAGGAATTTCACCTCGAACTTTACTTTTGTAGAGAACTCATTAACAAGGAGTTGCACCTCTAAAACTCCCTCTTAACAAAGATTCTGGGAAGTCAGAGCCTCTAGCTACTCCCTTCGAAGCTCTCTTCGTTCAGAATGCCTGTAAACTGTCGGAGTCTCTCTAAATCTGATATCAATCTTCCAACTTTTTTGGTGACAAGTTGTCACTTCCTCGTGATGTACATAGGGGTAGGCCCATCAAAGTCATGCAATCAAACACATGTATTTTTAGACTCCTTACTATAGAAGGATACTCATAATCTCAATTATCAAAGATATTCACTTCAAGAGCCTCACTTTATTCAACCTAATTATCAAATGACTAATGAATTCTAGATCACAACTTCTTTCAAGCTACTATCATAAGATTGAGTCTGCACAATATTTGGTAGCTGTGTAAAGTATGAACCTTCTTTTCTTGAAAGAATTTTGTAATGTCCCCTTTTTGGGACATTAGAAAAGTTAAAGACATATTTGTATAATATTAAAATTGACATGGAGAGTGTGGACTCAAATTATAAAAGGTCAATTGAATATTATAAAGTGCACTAAAAAGGGAAAAAGAGAGATAAGACGAAAGGCCAAGAAGGGAGTCGAAGAGTCACAGCGGTGAAGATAAAAAGAGATGAGTCTCATTCATTTGGATATGCTTGATTTATGATATGGATTTCAGTCTCTCTCTTGCGAGAGTTATTCAATAGGCTTCAGCATTCATCCAGTATGAGGACGTAGCCCCTCGTGCTGACAGATAATGGAAGCAAACCCATTGTCTGTGGAGACGTCACTTCAGGTGTCTCATACGCACTTACAAGTTCTTCTCTTAGTATTCCAATTTCACCGTAAAACTGTGTTTAAGATTAGATTCTGAATGCTGGTTATTGTATTGCTGTTGTATAATGCAATAACATGTTTTTGAGAAATTTTATGAGTTTTACTGGTTTTATATTGTCGGTTGTAAAGCATTTTCATATGCTTGAATCCTAAATATTATTATGAAAGAACGAGTTAATATCTATTGGAGTTTCTACAAGGTTCTATTGTGTTTTGTAATACATCTACATATGTTTAAGATTTGAATATATTTTGAAAAAGAAATCGAGTATATATCCGAATTTCAGTGCTATCAAAGTTGCACATCCTGCCATCCTGTGAGGTTATTGATTTTATCAAATCTGAGAGTTAGCATTGATTTGCTAGATTTAGCATGAAATTATTTTGAGATTTTGGCCAATAGAAGAGTACAATCGACTAAGAGGAGATTCTTGAGACATGCTATTGGCATAAGGCAGTTGACAAAGTAGTTGGGGTTTGGAGACGGTTGTAAGGAGGATAATCTGGCCATATCCACATGACAAAAGTTACACTCACATCTGCATTGTGGCCTTGTGTGAGAGTGGGCTGGATCAAATCGTGACTTCCCAAAACAAAGGGGATTACATTTCAGCTACCATGGGCATTGACTGTCACCATCCGTGCCCACCTTACTTAGCCTGCAAGTGAACTTCTACATCACATGAAACTCCCACAAGATAGAACAATAGCAGCAGTAAATCCATTGGTCATAGGTGTGCAACATTTGGACTAAGCCAATAGACAGCTCGAATATAGCAATGACAGAGGACGAGTTACGACAGTGACCAGTATGTCTTAACCTTCAACCGCAGCAGTCTTTATTGATGAACTTGGGGCAGTATTCTAGACAAGAGGCTATTGGGATTATTGATGTGTCATCCTTGCATAAAATATTGTCGTTGTTTCCAACTCAAATTACAAGATATGTTGGGCAATCTTATCTTGTAAACCCAAATTGTCGAGAACAATAAAATTGGAGGTGATTATATTTAGGAATGTTAAGCCATACCACTCAATGTTATACAATGACATAATACTCACTCAACTGCAGTCAGAAAACTAATAAAACACTTGCCAGATACTCAACATGTTCGCTATGACTTTCATCGATATAGTATTGATGAAGCTGAAATAGTTATTCACTATGACTCTAGGCAAGAAATTGATATCTCATGAAAGATTACATAAGGACTAGCAATTCTTTGATAGGGCTACCCAAGCGGAGGGATACACATTCTATAGGGAAGTTAATATTGAAAACTTGGCGAGCAACAAGTACATCAATAAACATTGTTTGAAGGACATTAAAGACTTCATCATAGACTGGGAATATGCTTGTGGAAGCTTGTCGAGATTATTAAAATTGTCATTCAAAACTTGGAAATTTATTTTTGTGCAATCACTATAGTCACAGGATAGATTAAAGACATTGATTATTTGAAGCTTGAGTTCAGCATTGTTAGTGCCAACAATACTTCATATCCTTAGCTAGACTGCAGTGGTTATGTTCCGTTATCATTGAGGAATATTAAGCCATCTGAAGAGAGTTATCATTGCAAGGTGTTGCATGAGATCGAATAGTTCTTCATTTTCTTGTCGAAAGATTTCCTAACTTGACATTTTGACTCCCCATTTTGTATTGCAGGAAGATTGAGCAAGAAATGAAGACGTTTGTTACTAGTAACGCTCAACAAGTGACAACGTCAGAAGCAGTTACCAATTGACAGTTGACGGGAATTGGACAAATGCTGAAATAACAGTGAGATAGCTGAGCTTCAACCCGAAAGGACAGATGGTGGACCACTAGTGGAACAAAAGAGGATCAACATATTAGGTTCTCGGGAAGAGTCAGAAAAGAAAGGAAACAAAGCAAAAACGAGAGTCATAGTTTGTGCTCGAGTTCTGTTTAGCTCGCATTCTAGATGCAATATATATTGCTTCAAGAGAGCTTAACAAGCAAGCTTTACGACAGAATTGGGAAATCGCTTTCATAGGTCTTCTCACTCACTGGCAACGACTCTTATTCAGTCCTAAGTGGGGGATTACGAATTACAACATGACATTACAAAGTATATTGATGTCATGTGGAGCTTCAATGCTCCTGCGGTTATTCTTATCGATTTGAACAGGGAACAGTTTTCTTGATGATTGGGGAGTTAGCGAAGCATCTAGTGCTATGAAAGTTTGTGCAGGGAGGAGGGTGGATTAACTGAAAATGTCGTGAGGAGGCAGTCTTCTTTTAGCATAGATTTTCGAGTCTTATAGAAATTACTGCAGAAAATATATAAGAAGTTATGATAAGATAATCTGGAATTATATGTCTACCGAGGCTGTATGTGTCCAACATGGCAATGGTCTTATAATTTGAAGCAGGCAGATTGCTTACAGAAGTTACAGTACTTGATACAGGTGGTGAAACACATCAAAGAAACTCTATTGAAATACTACCCCCTTCAGGCAGCATGTTGAATCATCGACATAATGAAGGAGCAGATAGAACACTTGAGAAGCATGATTTTGTTGTAGTGGCAACCTCATCCATTATTTCTGCACGGCCTAAAACAAGGGCAGCCCATAGCAGTCCAACTACCCATGGAACCACAGTTGGAAGGCAATCTGAGGGTATGATGAGTTCAAAACTAAGTCCATTACAGAGCAGCTTGAAATTTAGAGCCATAGCGTCTATTGATTCTTCTGACGCTAAGACACTTATTGGAAATACAATTGGGGAAAGTACCTCTGATGTTGATGAGGGAACAAAGGTCTTGCAACAACAAGAGTTAGCATCTACCCAAACTAAGTCTGGTTCTATAAACAAGGGAATTCACTCTTCTATCTCAAGGCCAAATTCAAGAGAAAGTGTTTTGCTACAGACAAAGAACCAAAATGAGGATGATGCTCAAATAGATTCTATGTGGGCACCAAGTCGAATTGCAAAGTCATTAACCAAACACGAGCCAAAATTGCAAGGTGCACATCGATTGTTAGCAAGAGAAAATTTGTCAAATATTTCAATTTCATTGGCAGCCACAAACGTCATAGATGCATTTACTCACAAAGATGGCAGAAGTTTGCAGCAAAGTGATGTTGGTGATAGAGTAGGGAAGGTAGGAAAAGAAAAGCATCAACTATCACAATTTCCTGAGCATTCAAGGATAAAGGAATCAGTTCCTTTTCAGTCACCAGTGTCAGATTATTCGAATGAATTTCTCTTTCAAGCTGTCTCTATAAGTAATTAAAAAGGGATGAAAGGCAAGTCAATAGACAACCCTTCATCGGTTATAGCAATCCTGAGGAAAGAGTTGAATATTCTAGACCATGGGTGCCCCAATCAGCAAATATAAGAACAAAAATACTCAACATTTACAAACAGTATCAAAAACTTCCTACCTAAGTTTAGAATGACTTATCGTTCAGTGATTATATGGATTTTCACCTAGAGCAGCAAAATAAGATTGATATGGCGAAAAGAAAGTATTTGGAATTGGTTCAGGATCTCCTTGCAAAAGACTAGTGCAAAAATGTGTATGAAGAATTTCCAACAAACCAAAATCATCTAATAGAGGGTCTTGAAAAAGAAGAGCGGTCAACTACCATTGATTTGTAGCCTTCTCGCGATCACGTAGAAGATGTTACACAAGGTGCAAATTTGTTTCTACATTGCTGAGTTGGAGATTAGCTTTGACAAGCAAGTTGATGAGGTCAGTTACACACGAGGAAATAGCAGATTGGAATCTTTGTATGATGAACCATATATTCCTAATGCCCATGACATGAATTCAGAGGAACAATCCAAGATGATACCACAAGACGATGAACCGCCTCAACATGACAATAATGAAACCTTAAAAAACCAGTTGAAGGTTAGTAATGACATGGTTGTGGCATCGTTATGACAGCACTCACAAGATGGTTAAAGATCTCTACAAGAAGGCTCAAAGGGAAGTGGAAGGAGATTGGCCTGTTGTTGGTGGTCAAAACAGCTCTCAAAACTATGAAATCAGAGTATTTATGCTTGCTTTCCGACAGGGATTATATTCTTAAGGTTGCTGAAATATAAGCTGATCAGTCAAATAGAGAAAGGAATGAGATTAAGGAGCTCAACCAAGAGCTTAAGAATGCCCATGAGGCATTGGATGATACTCAGACTTCTCTTCAAGAAACAGAAAATCAGATCAGGATCATGAACCATTTTTGGAAACATGAGGATAAAGAGAGGCAGGAGTTTTTTCAAGAGGTAATTGAGGAACTTGATAGCATTCAGCAGACGTATGACTTGGACAATTATCCCAAAAGACCAAGTATCAAAGTTCCAAATCACATTCAGCTTATTAACAACCCCCCTGTTTGAGGTGGATGCTAATTGGACTTCCGATAATCCCCTTTTTGAGATAAATGAGGGAACTCCTTTTCATTGTCATGAAGAAGATGATTCTGATTTCAGAATATGGAATCCTGGTACAATTCTGATTTTGATGTATAGTACTTGTTGCTTCAATGTTAGCAGTCTGCTGGTATTGTTAATTTCGAATGTATTCGTAATAGTGGTGAACATCTCATATGCTGTTTTGAGGCTTGATATTCATGGGAGTATATAATCTTTGACAAAATCTATAACGATCTTCATAGCTTTATTATTATGTCTTTAGTTTTGTCTAGATCATTCTCAAACATAGACTTATTTTCCTCTATGTATCCTTCTAAGTCCATTTCTCGAAGTATGATCATTACTCGTATCTTCCATGATGCAAAGTTGGAGGCCCCTTCAAGTTTGTCTTCTAATTTTACATGATTCACTATCGTTTCAGATTAAAGATAATTTAATAGATTTAAATCTGAATAAGGCTAACTGTGATTCTCTATCAGTTAGGCTCTGATACCATGTAGAGTTTATAGGATCCCTGATAGAGAGATATGCAAGATTCAGAAATATTTTGATGTATTCAAATATGCCTGAATACCATAATGTATTTATAATATATAGCAGAGAGTGATGTCTTAATATATATATTTGTTACAGCAATGACCTTGACTGATCACATGGACTCTTAATAAATCTGATACAATTGTTTATACTTTCAATCTGCTGTAAATGTTAAAATGTACTGACTTATGCAATGCCAGATACGCTATGTCTTAATATGTATATTTGTTACAGCAATGACCTTGACTCACATGGACTCTTAATAAATCTGATACAATTGTTTATACTTTCGATCTGCTGTAAATGTTAATATGTACTCACTTGTGCAATGGCAGATATGATTTATATTGCAGAAAATACTTTGGGATTGCTATAGTAATTGATCTTGTTTCTCATCGGCATTGAGAAATATATATGACAAGCAATAGTCATGTTATGTAGAGACATGACTCTATGTAGCAATGTCATGTCCCTACATGGCATGACCACTGGTTTTATTAGCCACTTGAATGACTACTAAATGAGGCATCAGTTAAGATAATAATGCCCAATCAATACTGAATTCTATTTCTATTCACATACGTAATTATATATATGTGTATGTGTGTGTGTGTATGTATATATATATATATATATATGAGAGTCTTTTGTAATTTATAAGAAGGTTATGTATATATATATATATATATATATATATATATATCCCTATAGAATTTAGTATATATAAATTACATATACAGTAAAATCTAATGATGACTCAGTTCGACTGATGCTATAATCTTTAACGGAGTCAAGTGTTTCCTTCTTCAAAGATGCACAATCAATCGCAACAACTCCTCTCACAACAAACAAAGAATACATGTTTTACTGGATTATACAAAATTATTCCATTGCTCAGTCTTGACTTTGAAAGCATGTCTCCTTTCTAAAAATCACCCAACCGAAGACATAAAGGCACAAACTATTATAACTATACTTAGTGAAATGCACAACTTCTATTACAAATTGTTGCTTTGATTCATAAAAGCATTCCATTCTACATTTGTCAATTCCTTTTCAAACACTGCCCAACTATTAATGGAATTCTGGTGAGAACAAATAAAGTTCATTTCAAATAGACCTGCCACAAAAATCGACCATCCCACACAAAGCTTTGATTCTTCTAATTAGTCTTAGCAATATTCAATGCAGCTCATTAATACAAATCATAGACTTTGTCAAGCACCCGGCAAAAATATATTCCAACACTGATATGGCCTAAAATCTAACAAGTCAACAAGCAAGCAACTGATGTAGACACATAAACAAGCAGTTGATGAGGACATAACCAGCTCATGCATATTAAGCACCTCAAGCAAGCAAGTGACTAGCTCAACCATTTTTTGTTTCTTAAAGCAATCCTTTATGATTTATACAAACTTAATTAAACCTTTCACATCAATGACAACATCTTCGCCCCACATGTTTGTACTCTTTGATTATAATGCAGCTTGGCCAACCCTAATGATTAACAATATATAAATATATACATATATTACATATGTCTTTCATGTAGTGATTGGAGGATCCAAATCTTGGGTTGCACTATTGAGGAAAGCTTTATTTGGTAAAATGTAACCCTAACCCTGATTCATTTGCAAATGTGATTTTAGGGCAAACTAGAAAGGGAACATCACACATTTTCTTTCTTGTGCAAGTAAATTTTGAAAAATAGAGGAATTCAACTTACAAAAATAGACCTTAAGCTTAAGTGTGCTACTTATATAAATGGTATTTGGTCATTGTTATGCAATTGATCTAGTTGCTTGCATAGTTATGTGGACTTGATATGTTTAAGTTCATTAACCTTATCTTTCTTGTCTTTGTGAATGTAATTTCTGCACTCTGTGATTTATTTAGAAATCCATACATATGAGTTTGTTTTACCAAAAATCCTTAGAAAGCTTTTACATACGGTGTCAAATGTCATTTCAGCTTAAATCTTTAGTCTTACTTTATGTGAATATGTCTTTTCATTTAGAATAAGGAAGCTTCCCATCGTAATTATCAACCATAGTTTATTGCAATGGAAAGCACAAAGATGCAGCTTTCCAGCTTAAGCTTGTTCTACAAGTGATAAAGCATTATGAAGTTTGAACCCTCCAATGTTGTGCATGTGTTTATAGATACAACAACGGTTTTCTTCTTGCTCTCTATCATTCATCTTGATGATGTATCATGGAGTGTGATCTGAAACGTCGATGCAAAAAATACTCACACAATCAAATCCAGAAACATTTTGCAATTGATTTCATGGATTGTGGAAATCTACTTGCTCTTAGATACATCAATATGTCTAATGCTTTTGGATTAAAGATTGGACAACACAATGAAGAGGCCAGAAAAGCATTTTTGCTGACTAAAGAAGGGAGTACAAACGAGATCATCAATCAATACTCTCAGTGGCATTCATGAAATATCGATCCCTCACGCATGCCAAAGATGGTAATTATTTATTGGCACCCCATATAGAGAAAGTGTCCAGATTGTTCCAAGTGTGTGAAATTAAGGACGAGAGGAAGGGCACTCCACAGGGTTTTCAGCAGAGCGACGGAAATGGAGGCTAATTTTGCGCTTGAATCAAACAATCAGATGCAATCATATGAAGGGAAGATCACAACTAGGCATCTGAAGAACATTTTCATGTTTGATGATCAATTCTTGGAAGGCATCCAACAAATGTTTGGAATGGAGTATCTGGAATCTTACCAGAGAAGACAATCCAACTTGGATGTGGTTTCGCTCTTTGTGGCGTTGGCGCTACTGGTTGTGAGACCAAGGAGGAAGTCTGTAGGGTTGTGTCAACATGTGTCGACTCATAATGGCTGTAGGGGCTGGAGGAGATTGTGGACAGAGTTGTTCTAGGTGTCGGGTTGGAGATGGGACAGGAGCCATGGAAGCTGATTGGGGGAGGTGATTCTTCGGTTCAACCCTTGATCGTCTGGTCATCGACAAATCCACGAGGGGTGCACATTCGGCAGGCAAAGAAAGGATGGACAAGGATTATCGAATTCTTGCCGGTGAAGATATGGGTGTCGAGTGAGGAGAGCCAGGGGTTTATGAAGGCAACGCCATGAAAGAGTGTGACAGCTCTAGGACTGCCCCTGCGACACTAGCTTGAAAGGAAAGCCCAGAGGGATGTTGGAGATTCAATGGTATATGGTATGTGGCTAGATATATCATTGACTGAAGAGACCGGCACAAGTGAGGGCAAAAAGTATCACCAAGGAAATAGTCCTCTCGACATGCCAAGGTAAATTCAAGACAACCGGACCATTCCAAATTTCACGAGTGAGGAGGTGACACAGTGGTTTAAGGACTAAGCATAGGTGGTTGGCAGAGGTGGACGGTGTCTTAGCCTTAGGCAGCTAAATCGTCTCTTTTTTGTGGGTGAGGATGTTGTTGTCTTTTGGATGGGGTGTTCATGTCCTTTTTGTTGTTTACCATCTATACATGTATGTGGGGTAGGGAAGATATATGGTTGTAATGCTTTGGGCCAACTTATACAAATGGCATATCCAATGTAATTCCTCTTCTTAATATCAATGAAAAACCAAAATGTTACCTATCAAAAAAAATATGTGTAATGTTGCTACTTTACTATTCAACAATTACAACAAACGCATTTATTAAACCCTATGATCAAAAGGCTTCCTAAATTCCCATGCATCTCAAAAATATAGTTGTACATTTCAAAAATATAGTTGTGCATTAACAAGTATCAAACATCCCAATTTATTTGCAAACAAGAAATTCACTAAATTTGATCTATATGCTCAATACATTGTTGAAATTATAGATGGAACACTCGGCGAGTGTTTGAAACACGCGCCGAGTTTTTAAGCTTGACGAGTTTTTCCCAGTTTAATTCACAGGGTCAAAAACTCGGCACATGTGCAAAAAATTGGCAAGTTTTAATCAAAAACTCGTGGATCCTGTATAACCCGCACGCTGTGATGGCATTATAGGGCAAAAAACTCATTGTTTTGCATTGTTTGTTGCATTTGTGTTCTCTAGAGCCTTAAGGTGTGGAGAAGGTGGTCTTGAGGTATTCTTAGCTGATTGCATCTTCTCATTAAATTTTGCAAAAAAAATCTATTTTTAATTAAATTTCAGCGGTTTATTTAGGTTGCCGAGTTTTCCCTTGGTTTTTTTTAAATCGCCAAGTTTTTCCCAATTAAACTTTTGGGGGGCGTGGCGAGTTTTTGCCTTCGGCGAGTTTTCCAACTATGGTTGAAATCTCAATTAGCCTTATATATAGCATACTGGCAAAATTTACTAAGTCTCTAAAAAATAAGAATGTAACACAGCCCAAGCCATGAGTGATCACAAATGAATCTAATCTGAGAAACTCAGCTATTCTAAGCAAAATTAATCCCATGTCAAAACACAAAATAAAGAGAAAAATGAAAAGAATAAAAGAGGGCGCACGCACCCAAATCTCCTTTGGTTCAATTAGTCTCGTCTAGTCAATATAAGAGCAAAACACATTTAAGGATAACAAAAAAAAATTGCCTAGTGTTATTAGATGGACTTGAATTATGCTCTAGTGGAATTAAAAAAAGAACATCACTGTGCAACTTCCTATATTTATGTTTCTTCAATTTATCAAATCTTGATGAGATTGATCCAAATTCCAAGCTAAATTGGTGTATCACTCTTGCCCAATCTAAGAGAAATCCAAGTCTTTTTAACATGTTTTGCAGAGAGACCTGAAAGGGTGATCATATTGCTCACAAATGCATCTCAAGAGAATTTCTAACTGCTCATTTCACTTCACTCTCTAACTGCTCATTTCACTTTAGTAGGTAGGCAATATGAGCAGAACTGTGTCTGCTAACAACAAAGCAGCTTCCTTAGTCTTATTTGGATACATTTGAATTTATATTCTTGTGGAATGAAAAATAACACCTTTTTGCAATTTCCCATATTAATGTTTTCATCTATTTGACAGATCTTTATGAGTTTGGTGCAAGTACCAGTCAGAATGGGGCATTGTCTGCCAACTTTAGAAATGTCCAAATCTCCCTCCTATGTTCTGCAAGAGCATAATCAACTGGTAATCATACACTGACTTATGAGGTGGAAACTGAATTTATGCATGATAATTCAAATCAAATAAGTCAACATGTGTGCAGATATTCCAATTTGGGCAAAGGCATCATATTTCCTAGTCATGTTTGAACATCTTGAATACACCCTTGCCTTATTCAAAATGGTATGTAAAAATATAATTATTTAGATAAATTTCCTACTCCAGTTAATTAATTATTTATATCAGCGTTCCTAATCAGAGACTGCCCTATTGGTACAAACCCAATCAAACAGCTTAAGCACATCCCTAAACCCAACTCCACTCCAATAAAACATCAAGAACACTGAATTACAGAGTTACCAAGCTCACAAAACTTGCCAAACTCTTTGTTAAAGGGTCAAAATCCCAAAGAAGATAAAACTTGAACTAAACATAAATACATACACATGTAGCCTACAGCGTAAATCCCTATGCTCCCAAAGGAGATCTAATGTGGCACAAGTCCTGCCTAGGTTGATGTCGAGGTGGTAATGCTCAGGGCTCAAATGCTTGTGATCAATTCTTAATATCATCTGAGTTCAAACCTCAGCCATCAAAGAAGCTTACAGCACAACTCACCACTTCACCGTGCATCACCAAAACAATGACTCAAAAATGAATGTAATCCCACCAATCCAAGGAATCCTCCAGCCACAGACAAGCATGAAATAATGGTACCCAACCTCCTGCTAAAGGGAATAGCCCACTCCTGTTACCGCTGCAAACCAGGTAAAAGAACTTGCCCTACTCAAATAAGTGTTGGCTCATCGACTGTATTACTTTTCAAGCAAAGATTTACTTCCATTGTAGTGAGTTAGATCACAATGCCACGTGCTCAATAAATAGGTCAAAGGGTTAAGCTCCCTTGTCCGAAAGGTGGCCTTAGTTGCACCCCGCTAGGAAGCAATCTCAGCTACAACCTTCCCTTTAATTAAAAGATTCACAGTGATATTACTAATCTAATTGTGAAAATAACGCAAAAGATGATTCCCTTACCATGCTTTACTAATCAAAGCGCAATGCAAGCATATGCAGCAGATCCGCTGATCTGCAATTCAACATTACCTATCAAGCGTGATCGTTATAAGACGCTCACAAAATTTCCAGCAGGTAGTCGAGAGTTCAATTCAATTCCCATGGACACTCAAAGAAAGCCGAAAACACAACAAAACGAGGACAAGACATAATTGTTTCTACCTAAATCTAACCAAAAGATTGTAAGTAGACATCAAAGATTTAATACAAATAAAGAAAACCTACTCTACCTACGCTTGAAAGTCATGTTTGATAGAATTCTTTCACCGTCTGTAACCCTAATGTGCTGACCAAGACTACGATAAACTAAGAATAAATTGATATTTTCTTGTATACAAGAACTAACGCTAATTTCACTTCACTGCGTTGAACTCGTGGAAATTCCGTATTTCTTACCTGCTGAATTGAAGTGCCGCTCAAATTGTCACCGAATTACTGCTCGATCGTGTAAATTCAAGCAAACCCTCGCCGTAAGCGTGTTATGGGGATTATTTATTTATTTGTTGTGCTCGGCTCTTCTGTGAAGGGCCTGTGGAGTTGCACGGCGCAGAGAAAAAGTTTCGTGTGTGGTAAACGACACGTGAACCCGACAAGACGTTTATTGCTAACATGGGGTGTAAATAATCAATGTTCTCTTTGGCTGCTGCCTCTCTGGGTTCGGGTGTGAACGGGAAATTGTAGGGAAGAAGAGAGGAAGCGCCTTCGGATAATGCGGGAAAGTAGTTGACTTCGGTCTTTCTAGGATGGAATGGGGTAGATAATGTTATATAATTGTTAAATGAAATGTTCATGGGGATAGTGAAGGGATTGTGCTATTAATACCGATTGTCCACCAAGTGGGTAAGAGAGTCATAATGACACCAATCTGCAAATTGGTTCCTTGTTATCCACGTTACTACTGTTTTTGTACCTCATTCCTGCCCCAGCCGTTGCTTCTGGTGTTCTAATGGTTTTATTTGGTATTTTTCAATTAGATGGTTAGTTTCTATGGGGGAAGGTGCCTAGATTCACCTCTTTCCATTGATTTTTTTTATTTTTTTTTAACTAGTAATTGCTCACTTCTTTCTATTGATTTTTTTTTTAAATTAGTAATTTTATTTTAGTGTGTAATGTTGTAAAGACATGAAGATAATTTAAGTATGACATTCATGGCAAGATACATCAAAAGAGTTGTTCACATATGTTCTATATTTTAGTGTCCTTATAAGTCTTGCCTATTAAGATGGAGACTATAGTTTTCACATTCCTTTTCCTCTATTAATCATGCTTTGGAAATTGTGCCCCAATCTTTTAACATATGGTCATTTGAAATATTTCTATTAAAACATAATTTTTTGTATTTTATAAAAATTTCTTATTGGTCACTACTATTTTTCCTAGTAATCTTTTTTATTTATAAGTTAACAAATTTGGTAAAAATTATTAACAGTCCACCTGTCTAGAGACCATGGGGTACGTGTTTTGCATGTGGTTCTACATTTTGCATGTATGTGTGCTAGTCTTTGGGTCATTTTAAGCATAAGCCTAGGTCCTCTAGACTTTACCTCAAACCATATTGTTCCCTCTGCTACAGATTTTGTAAATTTCTGGTTCATTGTAATGTGATCTGGTAAAGTCACAATTTTGTTGTCAATAGAAGCTGGAATGCTAGTATGATGCAACAGCTTTAATTGTGCTACTATGAGTTTATTATTGTTGCTAACGCCAAAATCGTGAGTGGCGAATTCTCTGGGCTTCTATGTGCAAACAAACATATGTGGCCATTTGTGTTTTGTATTCCCATCAAGGGTATCCATGGGTATTCACTTGTTGATAACTTTTTGAGGGATGAAAGATGGTCTTTGTCTTCGACATTATGTTCATTATCACAATCTTTCTATGGTTTCAAAGGTTTGTTTAGTTTTCCGATATTTGTGCATTATTGTTGTTGATTTCATTTGTAAGGACTTATTTGTTTTCTCTTTATTTTCTATAATTCCCAATTATTTTGTCATAGGTGATAGTTTAGGAAATTCCTCTTAATTTGGGTGCTTGTGAAATAGAAATTGCACATGAAATGATGCCATCCTGCAAAAGCGAAAAAACCTCCCATGGAAGCTAGAACATATATGAATTTTTTTTCCAAAATATGTTGGAGGCAAGGGCGGCTTTACTCAACCTCTACAATCAACCAACACTCCAAAATAGATGTGTTGGTGTTATGATCTTTGTTTGCAATCTTCTAAGCTTTTATGATACATCTCCAAAACTGTGTAGCCACTACAACAAGTGAAGAAGAAGCCTTGGTTTGCTCTTTCAACGCTTTGATGATCTCCTTCATGAAGAAAAATCTTTTCTAAATTATCTTTGTATTTGTCATGCCCAAACTACGAGGGCAAAAACACGCAAGTTTTTTTTTTTTTTAAATAATAATTAATAATTAAACATGCTCTAAGTTTGAAATGATTGTGATAATAGTTTTAGTAAAGGTTCTCTACATTATGTCTTAAGTTACATATCTTGAGAAGGAATGAATTGTTAAACTAATATTGACGTTTATTTCGTTTCAAACTAATCTTAAAACAATAGATTTAAATTTTCTCTATAACAATATAATTAAAGATAGATTTAACATTTATTACATAGCATCTTTCATCTCATACACGGTTAACATTAAAATATATTTTTATAATCTCATTGCTATATATAAAAAAAAAAATCTATCAATAATAATTTAAGCAAATTAAGAAAATTTTATAATTACAATAAAGAAATAATAATTAAATTATATCTAAATTGAGAATCTGACTTCATTAAGTTATTTCCATTAAAGACAACGATTAACATAATCAACCCAAATAATAATTAAATAATTCTTATATATACTTGAAATTAAATAATGCTAACTACTAAACAAAATTAAATAACTAATTCTTAAACTATCTAACTACCCTTTAGATTTAAACTAAATGATATTAAAAACCAAACTAAATTAACAAAAATATAAACTTATTAAATTTTAACTAACTTAAATTAACTAACAATACTATTAACAAAATCAAAACACTTAATCAAAATACTAATCCTAACATCAAAGCAATATTAAAAAAATTAAACTAGTACTAACTATACTTCTAACTAATACTATTAATACACACACTTTACGATTTAAACATACTAACTAACTAAAACAAATAAACAAAATCTAAAATAATCCAAAACTTACACTGACTACCCACTCCACCTTTCTCCTCACACTCTCCCAGCCACAATCTCACGCAAGACAAGGCTACACGTGGTCCAAGGCAAATAAATGTGTTTGCTGGCCGAGACAAAGCGTAGGCTAAAGGAATGTGATAAGTTTTATTAGTCATACTTCAAAACTGACTTGCCCACTTTTCCATGCACTTCCCAAGCGTTTCCCATGTTGTTACACTCTGCCCGAGTCAACTCATGCGCTGACCAATGTAGCAAAACAGAAATAAGGGAGAAGGTATTAACTATTGACAACTTTTTTTCACAACTACAAACACAAGCATGTCCAAATCAAAGATCTTCTAAGGCTGCGTAATCTATGAAGGGGTACAGGTGACGTCACTTGCCATGATAAAGAAATTGACTTTGTTTTATAAACTTTACAAGCCCCCTTCAAAGAACTGATGCCAAGAAGAGAGGGTTAAATGCATAATGTTGATTTTGTTTATATTTTAAAACATAAGTCTTTTCAAACCTCAAGGGGATAAGAAAAAGCATTGAAGACAAAAAGTAATATAGGTAAGAATAGATATTGTTTTATTTTATATGTATGTATGTATGTATGTATGTATGTATGTATCTTTAGTTTTCTATTCTTTTGAAATAAAATAGAACATATTTTAGATATTAAAGATATTTTAAAGAATCTTTTAAAGATTCTTTGTTTCAAGAGGAGGATTTAAATTTGCTCCCCATATAAAAACCAGAGAGTTTTTGCTCTCTTGGAACACTTTTTTTTTTTTTTAATTTTCTAAGTAAAGATTTCAAAACCATACATGAATTTATTTTTTTGTCTATATTTTTTTTATAGAATTAAAACATGGATACAATAATTTGAGGCATATTAACACCATATTTAATATGATTTCCTATACATCTTGAATTGCAATATATATCAACCATAGATGTTATTTTCTTTCCTTAACACAATTATCATTTTGAATATATAAGGAACTTGAAAATTTGCTCAATTACACCATCATCAAATCATCTTATTTTTGATGTGCATCCATCTAATTTGAAATTACAATTAAATCACAAGGTAACCAAATATACTTAAACATCAAATTTATTGGCAAACCTTATTCAAAGGCTCAGCCGGGAAAGAACCAAGAAGAAAACCCGGCTTCGTTGCCATTTACAACAAAGTTTAAAATACAATTTACATAGGATATCAATCCCAAGTTTCAACAATTTAATCGAATTTTCTTCATAACCCTCATCAAGGGATTTATAATGTTTTCTGCAACACATTTCTAGAACCATGGAGGGAACAGAATCTGATCAGGTGACCAAGAACAATTCAAACATGCATATTCATACAAGGTTTTCACAATAAGATCCACAATGAATCAACACTAGGGAAAGGTGGATTCTTCCAATAGGAGAAGTCAAGCACGACACCAAATCAGATGCCCAATCGGGGCTATTAACCAAGAACTTTCGTTCTGCCATTTAAAAATGCCATACTCATACAAGGTTTGTGCTGACGGGTAGGGGCCCATAACACCCTACCCTCTCTCCCTCTTCTCATCCTGAGAAGAGACTCTACGCTGGTTGGAGTCCAACTAAACAGACCTTTCCCAAAATTGGTCACTTCTGCCCTCTCCAAGGGTGAGTGATACCAAAACACCCATGCAAGAAAAATCTCAAAATTGCAAACATAAACATGAAAGAAAATCATCCAAAATAACATAGTTTTCAAATCTTTCCAACATACCCACAATCATACAAACATTGAAACAACAACAAGGCAGCATAAGCATGAAACAAACATGAAAGTTGAACAAGGGAGATGAGAATTCTTACCTTCACAAAGAGGTAATGGCAATGAACAAGTTTGAGTAGAGTTTCCACTTCCTTCCTTCAATCTTAAAAAAAAACTCCTTTTTAAATGTAGAGATTGGGTAACAACCTCCACTAGACCAAGAAGGGCCTCTAAATAAGCTTCAAACTCAACCACCAAAGGGATCAATAACTTCTCCCACCCACTAGCAATTCTAGAAACTCCTAACTCTACCCTCACTATGGTTAAACACTAAGTGGAGATGAGGTGAGGTAACTCAAGATAACCATGGTCAATTTTCGCACAAAGGCAAAAAGGGACTTTTTGAGTGACCTCAAAAGTCAATAAAAGGGGCTTAGGGGTTGGAAAAGACCCCTAACCCATACCCATACCCTTTGGGTATAATTATTTCATGTTTTAAGCCTTAGGAAAAAGGTTTAGAGTCAAACAAAATCTAAGAATAAAATAGGATCATCTAACTACTCTAACACTGCAAATTAAGCACTGATCTGGATTAAGGGATGACTAACCTCGATTAAGAACCCAATTAGCAAACTGACACTAACTTAAACCAACTTGGGTCCAAAGGTTACACAACTAACCCTAATTGTAGTGCCTGCCCCTAGTTCGCATTTTGTTATCATTGCTGAACTCTTTTGGAGCTAGTTTTATGTTGATGGTTAGCAGCATTGATATGAGATGAACAGATATTGTGCTATGGATTCAGTTTATTATGTGATGGGATTACTTAGATTTTATATTTCATGTATGTATGATGGTTATTCTTAGTGTTCACAATTATTGATGGCGATTATTACATTGCTTTCAGTTATTAATGATGATTAGTAAGATGATTTATTATCATATGTGTTTTCTTATGGATACTTACCCCATACTTGCATGTGTATGGTGTGTGTGTTTGCTTTGCGTGTTTTCTTTTGTATGGCGTGTCTGATGTGGTTAAGGAAGGCAGTCGTAGTCACCTGCTAGTCGGGATCTACACGATGCACCACTTCCTGCTATTGCCTGTTTAGTTTAGTATATATTGTGCTTGTACATGCATGGTTTTTATGCAGGTTGCAGGTACCGAGTATCGACTTCCCTGAATTGTCAAGATGAGCGTACCCCATCACACTATCTCAATGATAAGAGAGGGGAGATAAATTCTCAAGTCCAAATCCCAACCCTTTAAGCCATTTGTTCTAATTGGAAAATTAGGACAAGTATCCAAGTTGAGTACCCTCCGAATACGTTGGATGACGTAATTCGTGATTTAAACCCTTGGTTTGATTTTGTATGTATTTTGGCTATGATGGATTTTCGTATTTTTACCTTATGAGTCTTTGATGTATTTTCTATTAATTAAGCCTAATTAAAAGATTTAATTAATGGTTTAATTTAAATGGAAAATTAATATGATATATTAATATTTATTTAATTTAATTAATTGGGAAATTAATTAAATAAAATAATTAAATGTGAAAATAAAAGTTAAAAGTTTAAATTTGGAATGTGACAACATTTATTTTAATAATAATATATTTGGAGCTCATTTTTAAATAAATGTCTAAATAATATTATTGTTAAAGCTAATAAATATTTTAGCAATAAAGTTTTGGAAAATAAAATTTAAAAGTGGAAAATATATTTATAAAAGATTCTAAATCTCATGTGATTAAAATATAAATATATTAAGATTGGAAAAGTGGAATTATAAAAGTTAGTGCATGAGATTTAATAAATAAATAAATTAAATTGGGAAGAGTAAATTAAATATTATATTAATTAATGTGCATTATTTTAATATTTGCTCGCATAGGAGTTGGCAAATTCTCGTTAGTTGTCATATAGACAACACTGGAGTTTGCACTCTAAGAATGCATAAGTTGTCTACACTTAGGAGTTAGCATTTTATTTGAGCACATGGTGTCTACAGCCTTAAGACTTATCTAGAAGGTTGGAGAAGGCTCATGCTTGGTTGTCATGCTTATCTTCTAGTTGTCTCTAGAGACACTCTAGATGCATCTTAGAGGCCTTTAAATAGAGGCTCTCCTAGTGTGTTTGGACAAGCTAAATGGAAGCTACAAGCTTCAAGCTAAAATGGAAGCTTCAAAGCTTAAATTGATTGAGAAGCTCATATGTTTCTATATGCTTCCATGCTTCCTCTAGCACTTACAGTCACTTGGAGATTTTCGGTTGGCTTGGATTTTGGAGGAATTGTGAATGATGGAGAAAGAAGGGATTTTCTATGGACTTCTGAGGCATGGCGGATTAGCATCAGTGTCCAGGTGCACTCGTGATATTTCGCATATTCTCTTAGCACTATTTCTCTTCCTGTCTTTATCATGTCTGTTATATGTGTCTGAATATATATTCCATGATTGAGTCTATAATTGAAATTGGAATCTAGATATTTTATTTGATTGAGAAGAAAACATTAGAAAACTCTAGATCCAATTAAGGAGAAATTTAGATCTAATTCGGGTCTCGGTTCGATTTAGAATCAAAGTGATAAATAGATTTGAAGAGGGTTTCTAATTCTATAGTCAAACCTATTAGAGAAGATTAATGGTTAGATTTTGAGAATAATTATTTTTAAGAAAAAATTCTTAATTTAAAGAATTTGAAAACTCTTCTTATTTAAAGTTATATATTTGTGTTCCCTTTCTAAAATATATATAAAATCTGCATACTTTCATATATAAATATATATAAGTACATATATATATATATATATATATATATATATAATTTTTCACTGTGATACTGATTTATTTTATATATATATATATATGCATACGTTTGTTTTAAAATGCGGCAATAGAAATCATATAATGGAATTTCGAATCGCATGGAAATGTTTTAATGAATTGTTATTTAAAATGTGAACCGTGTTTGAATGTTATAATAATAATAATGTTGGGGGGGCGGGGGTCTCACCCCACCCGACCCCTTTTTCCTTACTATCCCGTCGGCAGTCGCCTGTACCCGCTGACACAGGTACTGCGACTGCCGTCGCAGGCCCTACGTCAGAGGGCAGAGGCCGCACGGCGCTGTTGCGAATTATTATCGCAATGTATGATGTTGGGATCGATATTTGTTAGTCCGCAGTGTACTATGTACCGCAGCATCTGTTGTTATAAACAGGTTATGTGATATGTTATAAAGTTTGGATTTCAGTTTTACATATATATATATATATATATATATATATATATATATATATATATATATATATATATATATATATATATATATATATATATATATATATATATATATATATATAAATATTAAGTAATTAATCAAGTTAATTAAATAGTGATAATAGAGTTATCTATTATTTTTGGGGTCCTTAATCGACTCATTGAAAATGATAAATGATAATCGATTAATAATAATTCGTGAATTATTATTAAGAGATACTGAATTATTAATTTGAATATTGAGTGATTAGAAAATGGAGTCTAATGGTTGACTTTAATTAGATACTATTTAATATATATTAAATAATTATGAGATGGTAGTATATAAAGATGTTTAATGGTGATTATTATGGTAATGTAAATTAAGAGATTTTAAATGATATTGGATTTAATTGACAAAGGTCAAAATCATTGTTATAATATTTAATAACCTGGTCATGATCTAAATTTGTTAATACGTTATACCTTAAAGGTTAGTTGAATATTAACTAATAAAGATTGTGGAAGGATCTCTAGAATGAGTAATAATAGTTTTGATGAGTTATTATTTATTAATGTTTGTTGGGACTAACAAACTATTAATAAATAATGGTTTGAATAGTTATCTACGAATTCGATTAGAATTAATCTAGAAGAGATTATTGAAGTCTTGTAAAGACATTAGTTTTTGAATTTGGATTATAAATTGATTAATGAGTTGTCAATATAATTAAATGCGATAGAGATTTAACTGGAAAATGATTATCATAAATACGAAATCGTTAAGAAAGATGAATGTAGTTATTATGGATAAGATTTCCAAAATAACTTGTTAATATTATTATTATTAAAATATTAATATTTGTGTATTGGATTGAAGTTGACTTTGACGTACAAACTATTGTTAGTCAACTAATACTCATTGAGTTGATGGTTTGGTTGTGAAATTATTAATTAAATCAATTAATCAGAGTTAATTGGATTTAATTAATAATTAAGTTATGTAATAGAGATTTATTTGATATAATTCTTTTAACGAGATTTTAGATTATCTTTATCGAAGTTGATAAGTCTTATTCTAATGACTTGAATAATGACTTGGATATTTTAACGGTTATTAGTAACGATTTAATTATTAAAAATAATTATAATTAGGAGGCTTAAGTGTTAGAGATATTTAATTGAGTTTTAACTATTAAAATGTTAATAGGTCATGGATGGTGTACCTATGTTAATTGATGGATTTATTTGATCATTCTAATTAAGTTATGATATCTTATTCGAAGAATGATGATTGGTTCTCTTATAATTTAACGATTAATGATCCTTGATTTATGTGAAAAGTTGAAGTAACGATAAGAAGAGTTAATCAATTTGAATATAGATCATGGTTAAAATAGAGAACAATTTAATTAAGGTCAATGATGATCAACTTAGTGAATATTTATCCTTAAGTTATTCTTAGAATGTAATTCTTAATAATAGAAGGATAATGCTATCGGGGGAACAAATGGGTTGACTTGTAGGTCAAATGATGAAACTTAGACACTTGAAGTATACTTGAAATGAAAACTGAAGCTCTACACTTAATTCAACCATTAGATAATAGCAAAACCAAAACATGTGTTTGCATCGTGTATTCTATATGCTTCTTGTTTTGGGTTTTTGGGTTGACTAGTGTTGACCAGTCCTAGGTTGTTACCAGAGGCTTGGGGGTTATGAGATGTGTTGGCATGTTGATCTTATTTGGTCTCGATCTTTATAAGCCCAACCATGGTTATGTGATCGTATGCTCTATGAAATGTTTGTATTTGTTCATCAGTCTTCATGTGTGAAGCTGAAATACCTGAGCTAACCATTATTTTTGAGTCATCGATCAGTTATCCTTGGATTATTTTCTAGTCACCATGATGGGACTATGATGTGGATTTATTCTTGATGATGTCGAGTTGTAACATGTTTGACTCAACCATTTTGGAGTCTTCGATCAGTATGATTTTGAGATATTCTTGGTTGCTTGTTGAAGAACTAATGGATATGGTGATTATTTTGAGATATATTTTGGTTATTGAGAACCAATTGATACTTATGATTATCAGTGATACTTCAGTTGCCAATAGAGAGTTATTGTGGTCATGATTTTCTATGGATATTGCTCATGGAGATTTGATGCTTTTATGGATATTTGATGATTTTATCATGGATATTTGATGATTCTTTTTATGGATTATCTTTTGGATTTCTTTACAATCGCTTGTATAGGACTGTGGTGATTTATGATTCCATGAGCATTAGGGTAGCTAATCTACTTGTAGTGTTGGGAAGTGGCTTGCAATGGGGGCCGGGGCCCTAAGTGGCTGCCAAGATAACTCATTGTAAGTTTGGATAATAAGTGATAACATTTACACACTAAATGGGGATTAAATGAACCTAAAAAGATAATTGTTTTGGATGTTCTCGCCCATGCCTTGAGCGCTTGTACAGGCTAGGATGGGAGTAGTGAGATGCATGGTTGCGACCTTGCATTCCATAGTATGCCTCGTCAGTATGAGAGGATACTAGTGGCCGCATGAGATCTATATGGACCCGTGGAGTTTAGCTAACTGCCAGGGTAACTTGTACGAGATAAATGCGATGACACTTTCTCGCTTGCAGAGTAGGTTTCCTACATGTCATTGTGTGCCTTTGGGAATTAGAAGTCGGTTTTGTGGTTGGAACCTTTGAGTAGTATACTTTTAGGATTCCTAGATTTATGCTTTGTGGTTTTGATATCTTGTTTGGGACTTGAGATTATCTCCTCAGCATGGTGGGAGTGGACCACTTAGGTTCCACACGGTCGGGTGGTAGTGTTTTATCACTCTTATCATTTGAGATCCGTCCGAGACACCGTGGCTGGAGTATTCTTGGTTGGTGTTTATCTTCATTCTGTTCTTGGAGCATTATGATAGATGATATACTTATGATGGATGTATTTACTGGTATGTTTCTTATATTGATGATTTGCATATGTTAGATGATGTTATATTATGCTTTACTTTGCATGTTAGTAGGATGTTTTAGGAGTGACATTCTTACTATGTTAATAACCGATGATCTCTTCGGTGCTTTGGAATGTTACGCACGGAGGGATGGCTAGGATCCTCGATGCTCTAATGATGCTATTTACGGTTGGGAGGAACCGTGCACTTAATTATTTACGTTGGTGATATATGGTTATCTTTTGTGAAGGATGTTTATATCTTTATGATGATGATGTACCATGTATGGGTATGATTTCATTATGTTATTACATCATGGATTAATATTGGATGATTATGTACTTTATTTACATGGATGTTTATTCTTTTAAGCTTTTCATACCTTGTAACATGTATAGTGGATGATTGAGCAATCTAAAATGTACACTTGTATATTTTTTAAGTACATTGGATGTATCATTGTCAAGGATGTGATGTTAGATGGATAGTTAAGATTAGAAGTAATTCAACGTTAAGGGATCTTTAAAGAATGTAATCTGTTATGTTATGTTATTTTCAGTTGGATGTTACTATTGCTTCTGCAAATGTTGTGTATGGTTTTACTTTCATGTTTTAAAAAAAAAAAATTGTTGAGTAAACTTAGTATAATTCTTTGGATCCCTTGGCGGGGCATTACACTAATCAGCTTACTGAAGAACATAACCAATTTACGAGTGTCAAGCGACACTAAAAGAACATAATTACGAACATTAACATTCACTGAACATAGAAGATACATACATATATCTCACAATACAATACGTTAATTACGAACAACAAGGTTTCCAAAACTAGCACATAGAGATCAGTTATGTTCCTTCGTAGGGTTTCTCGGCTAAATATCTGCACACTCATTGCACACATCAGTAGTCCCGTAAAAATTACTTGTACATATATGTATACATATCAGAATCCACATAAATATAAACATACATCAATACGAGTTTCTTCATCCTACTTAATTCTTGACCATTTAAAATCTCTTAAATCAAAGTCTGAATCCCACATTTACTGATTTCATCAACATACATATACATGAAACATTAAATGAAAAACATCTATATATCTGAAAGTAACATCACACAACATGAAATAATATAGTATGTTCTAAGCATCAGATAATGTCTCGACATCTCGAGTCGTGAATATCAAAATAATAGTAATGTATCACTATGCTACGATGGCCGGGGCGAGGCCTCACAGTATTCTGATTAGATGATCTCCAGATATTGCTTTTGTCTCTCTAACTGGTAGGAATTATTTTTTCATTCTCTGCATGTAGTTTGTTTCCATCAAACATGGCAATTTGTGCTCCAGTGATCGCTTGATAAGCTTTGTAAGATATGGCCATCGGTGTCCTGTTTTCCTTCTTAAAAATTATCCTGCTATGGTGTGAAATTTGGAAAATCAAAAGATTCTTGTTGCACTCCGCCCACAATTTCATGAAATGATAAAACTTCCTTCCACCACAACATGATTAAATGTTGTTCCTATGCAAATTCGCCCCTCCCCCCCCCCCCCCCCCGCCCCAAAACCCTGTGGATAATGTCATTAATTCCTTTATTTGCTTCAATGGGACTTATGTCTTTAACTTTCCTCAAAATAGATAAATCTATTATTACTCTATACGTGACAAGTTCAAACAGAAAACTAAACACACTTCATGTTCTTAACTATTCCATAAATTTCGCAATAAGCATCAATCAGATAGCTTTAAGTTACAACACTAGGAGCCAAGGGTCCATCTAGCATCTTATTCCTGAGTAAATCTGCTGCAAAAAGATCTCCTATCTTACATAAACCATCAATACAGACACATATGTATTTAAATACACACTTCATGTCCTTATCTATTCCATCAATTTCACAATGAGCATCAATCACACAGCTACAAGTGATAGACAAAGACGAAGCCAATCATTTCTACAAACAAGTTGTAGGCTTTGTTTTCTTTTCAGAGTTAGAAAATCCAAAATGGCCATCTTGCTACATTTTACGTATTGATACTTGAGCTTCATCAATTATTTCTACTTTGTAGATTTTATCATTCAAGGTGGCATATCTAATAACATTTGGAGAGTAGTGACTATGTCTCATTCCTCGTCAATGATTCCATCAATTTATGGACAATAGCCATGTCATGTTTTTCTCACAAGAGCAATTTTTATTTTTCTCGTGTTCTCTATAAATTGAGTGTGGGTACAAATCCAACTGGAAAAGGTGGTTCTAAAGTAGATTACAAATACCCAAAAAAGTTGATTGGATGGAACAAGAAAAAAAAAATTAAAAATCATTAGTTCAATCTATATGTATTTACTATTTTTTGATAGATCTATTCTAAATCTCTTTGGAACGCATTTTGTTTCAACCATTAGAGGGAATAAGTTGACTTTATTTATTTTGGGTTGCAGAGGATCCCTCTGGAAAGAAGCACATAAAAGGAATTTTTGTGCTTGTCTACACTATTTTCCTTCAATTTCATATACAATCATACACAACTAGAGTAGATTTTGTCCAGGGGTACTCTTTCAATCATTGTCATGGGAAGTTTGTGATCTTTCATGCTTGCATCTCCATGAGGATAGTTTAAATGGTTTCAAATGAAGCAATAAGTGGTTTCCGAGAAGGGTAAAAGTTTTTCACATTTATCCCTCATTGTTGCAACAACCACCTTTACTGCATTCCATTTTTCTATAAGTGTGATTGGGGTTTATATCCAATGCAACTAGATATTCAACCTCGAAGCATGTGACATTGTGGGATCTTCTTTGGTTCTCTATTGTTCCTAATGTGTCCACTATGGAAATGAACTTGAGCCTCATGTTTTATTCAGTTGGGTTTTATTAGATCTGTTTTTTAACAATGTTTTTGAATTCTCCTTTTATAGCTTGCCATGTTTTCCTGTCAGATTTGGATGACTTTATCTTTTCTAAATTTCCTTGTATTTACCTATGGCTACTTTTCTTTTCTTTTTATAGATTCCAAAATTGAGCACGACTCTTGTGGTTTGTGTGATGGAGTGTATTATAGGAAGTCAAGGTTGTAATGGCTTGTGGCTTTAGTTGTGTTAGGCGTCAGTGCATATATTGTTACTAATGTGAATGTAGATCTTAAAGGGTTTGTGTGAGTTGCAATCATTTTCTTCTAATTACAACGAATTATAAGATGGATTTTGCATTTCAACGACTTTCCCTTAGATCTTACATAAGGCACAATTATAACTCTTTGGGGAACAACTACACAATATTTTCTAACAAATCAGTTTCTTTCACTCAAGCTTGGAGATGCTTGTCCTTTGGAAGGGCACTTGGACATGGGTGTGCGTAATGGATATAGGGAGATCTAGAGGAGAAATTTTCAATGGGAAAGAGACATATTCTGATATGAAAATGTATTATGGAATTTTTATTTTGCTCACGAGGGATTTGAGAATGGAAGCCCTCATCATTTGAGTTACCACACCGACTTAAGTCCAACGAGTTTTTAAAGAGATTTTGCTATTTTTTAATTTTTGACAAAATGCAATAAAATTATATGAAGGCTCATCTTGCACTACTCTTTTGGCAAAAACATATTTTGAACAAGTGCGGTTATTCATCAAAAAAAATAAAAATCATTTTCAATTTCCAAGATTGTATACACTCAATTATTTGTCAAATAATTTGTCTCATTGTTTACTTTATCATTTTTTAGCGGCAACAAGTCTGGGCTAATAAAATTGCAAAATTGTCAAAATTTGAATTTGAATAGGCTTATGATTTTTTCTACTTGTATATTGATTTCAAATAAGAAATAAAATTTTTACTTCGTCTTCCATTAAAAGTCTATGTATAGAAACTAGTGCAATTTGGGTTACATGTTTGTAAGTTTCATGTTTGAAAGGATATTTGGGAATCTACAAAAGATCGCCACTTAAAAATATGTGGGAACTCTTCAACTCAAACAAGATTTGCAAAATAGCGTTGGTCACCTACAAGTGCTTTAATTCAATTGACCCTAAATATTTTTTTTTATCGATAATAGTTTTTCAATTTATTAATAAGAAGGTTTTACATAAGTACAAAACAAGCTCCATGGGTTAGCCTTGCCCTTCCTAAATACTTCTAATAAAGAGCTCCTTCCTATAACCCTACTACCTTTATACATTTATTGCCTCTTTTTTTTGTTGTAACAATTACAAGATACATGTTTTCATCTAATCCTTACACAAAGGGTCTTTTTGCCCTAACAACATCTGTCCTTTCATTTTATCACTTACATCACCTGCAGCCCACTTGCTTCGCATCATCTTTCCTTAAGGCTCTACTGCACATCCATCATTATTTTTCACACCTTCATCCTCCGTGAAAGGCTTCTCCATCTTTGCCCTTTCCTTTTCTATATCCTTGCCAAAAACTTGCACAAAATTGGAATTTCCAAAAAAGTTTATTGCAGGGTTTCCTCGTTTACTTCTTGCCACTGGAAAATTTTCTTGTCTGCACCTAAGTGGCCTATGACAAAAAATAAATTTTCCTAGGCTTCTCCTTGCCTCTACTTCCCTTCAATCCTCCACCCTTATCGAGAATCTGACATGTACCCCCTGACGTCTCTTCCTATTTCCTGCACTTCTTCACTGCTTCAGATGGGCAATAAGGAAACCCATCACATTTCTTCCATTCCTCTCTCTAAATTTGCCAATTTTCTCCACTAACTTCACCCATGCCACTCTAATCTTGGCTTTATAAGTGTCTTTTTCAACCCCCAATGGCCACTAGACAAACCCAAAATTTCCACGAGTTCCTCCTTCCTCTATGTTCTCAAAATATTCGCTATAGTCAAGTCCCTGTCCCAGCGACGCCCATTCCAATAGAGAATCAATCCCCACTATCAAGTCCTTAGGGAACAACATTTGCATTGCCTATTCAACCTCCTCCACTGGATATGCCAATTCTAGGCCCCAAGCCATCGCCATTGCTGCTTTGTCAACATTAATTTTCCAATGGTGAGATGAGTTTTGAAATAATTCCCCCACTATTTTCTTCACTGCATCTACAACTCCTTGCATTGGGCATTTCAATAACAACTTCAACCTCTAGTTCTAGATCGGGCCAAATAAAGCTTTCTATTGTCTTAGCATTTTAAACGTAAAGGTAGCTTCCATCCTTTGCAATTTTTTCCTGTCACTTTCACCACTATTTTACTTTACTATTCACTGTATTGAAAACAACCCTTCTAACCACTCTATTTATTATATGTCAATGGTTTCCTATTTTGTAATTCTTCCTAATGCCACTTTGGAAAACTATTTTTTCTCTTGTTTGTGCATCCTTTCATCATGAGATCATTAATTGCAAATCTCCCATATTTGCTTGTTCACTTTTGTTGAGAGTCCTTATTGAAGTCACTTTCCTTATGCTCACACACCCTCTAATTTAGACATTTACTTTATTCTTGACTTAATAATTATCACGTAATCATTCCCAACAACTACACCATTCAAAACTTGATGTTCCTTCAATAGAGTTTCTGCTGCCTATTTTGAAAGTTTGTCCGCTTCTCAATTAGCTTCTCTATAATCATGACAAATTTTAAAATTTGTTAGTGATTTTAACTCTTTGTTAACAAAAAAACTAAATTTCCTAAGTGCCAAGTTGAGATCAAGTTGTTTCTTAAGGCTTGCACTACTATCATAGAATCACCCTCCAGAATCACTTTAACTCCTCCCACCTTCTTTGTACATTTTATTGTCAAAAGTGCAGCCTAAAACTCAACTTCATTGTTTGTTCCATCAAGTAATATTTTTGTGCCCAATGACACTATCTCACCTAAATGGTCCCTAATTATGCACCCTGCACCTAATATTCCTAGATAACTCTTCGACGCCCCATCAAGATTAACTTCAATCCAGCCTTCATCTAGAGCTTCCCGCTTAGTACTTTCCCTTTGATTTACCTTAGAAGAACTCTTCCCTTTAGCTCTTTCCATTCCAATTTTTATCCCCAGCCACTCTTTTTGAATAGCTCTATCACAACTCATAAACACACATTTTAACATATTTTTCCTAAACACTACAACACTAAGAACTTCTTCTATCAAATGATCAATTCTTTGAAATAATTGGTCTATTGTTTCTGTCACTTCCTATAAGATCCTCCTATTCCTCTCCTTTCGCACTTCCCAAATGACAATTGAGGGGCACACCCTCCACACACATTCAAGCAAATTTCTCCTCCTCATCCTTGGCCATGAAATGAAGAAAGCCATAAGAGAAGGGCACCATGGTCCAAACCATCCCAATTTTCTCTAAATATGGCTCCAACATTTAGCTACTACTTCACAATTTAGCAACATATGGTTAGCACTCTCCTCCTATTTTCCACACATTACACATTTTGTAGGTCCTTGGAAACCAAATTTCCTTCTTCTATCCCCTATTAGGATTCTACCTTAAATTGCTAGCCATGAGAGGTTCCAGCATTTGGAAGTATTTCTTTAATCCAACATAAGTCTCCAGCTTCAAAACACACTTCCTCTTTATTTTCAATTAATTCATAACCAAGTTTAACTAAGTACTTACCCAAGATTGATGCATACCAACTTATCATATCCTCACGATTTTTAATCCAAACTTTTCTTCAAGTGAAAATATCCCTTAGATATTTTTGCTCACTTTCTGTAAGACTTTCAACCCACCAATCCTTCCATTCCCATACTTTACCTAGTGTTCCATCCTTTTCCATAACATAGTCCTTTACATTCCTACCCCATAAATCACAAAGTTTTTGTTTCAGCTCTCTACCCAAGCATTCTTCATCTAAATATTTATAACCATTCCACGAGTCCTCCCAAAACTTTTCTTTCTTACCATCACCTATAACCCATGAGATATGGTCTATTATAACATGTCTACAAGATAAGATAAAGTTCTAGATTGATGAACCCCTTATCAGATTTTGGATTGTTAAGATCCTTATGTCCTCATTTGAATCTAAATATTTGGCCTTTAGAATCTTTGTCCATATCTGATCACCATCAGTTTTCATCTACCAAACCAATTTAGCACCTAGGGCAATATTCGTAGTGTTCCAATCTCTAATACCAACACCTCTAAATTTTTTTGGTTTGCAATTTTTTTCCCATTTTAGTAATGGTCATTTCTTATCCTCCCCTGTACCACTCCAAAAGAATCTCCTCTTCTAATTTTCCACTATATTAATCACCTTCTTAGGGATTTTCAAGCACATCATTGAGAAAATAGACACTGTTGAGACTATAGATTTTAGCATCAAAATTCTCCCTATTGAAGACAACCATTTACCCTTTCATCCTTCTATTTTTCTAAAACATTTTTTAGCCAGACCCTTCCAAACTTCACTTTTGTTTCTCACTTAGAATAAAGGGATCCCCATATATTTACTTGGCAATGAACCCTATTTAATATTCAGAATTCTACCTATTGCAATTGTTTTATTAATAAGGGTGTTGAAGGGAAAAAAAATCAGATTTTGCCCAATTGATCTTTTGTCTTGAAACTTTCCCATAGAGTTCTAAAGTCTTCTTCATTAGTCTTGCTTCCTACTCTAATGCTTCCCCAGTTAAGAAGGTGTCATCCATGAGCTGCAAATGTGATATAGGGTCCACTCCTCTTACCACTTTAAAACCTTTCCACAAACCTCTCACTCTATTTTCATGGATCAATCTCCCCAAAACTTTTGCAAGAATAATAAATAGGAAAGTAGATAATGGGTCCCCTTGTCGCATGGCATTTTCTAACTCAAAGAAATCTTGGGGGCTTCCATTTACCAGAATAGAGAATCTTATAGAACTTAGACATCCTTTAACCCACGTTATCCATTCCTCATTGAAACTGGAATTTTCTAAAACTTTGAACAAAAAAAATCTATTTACCTCATCATAGGCTTGTCTTAACCCAGTTTCACCATCATTTTGCTAAGTTTCTTTATTCTTATAGAATGGATCATTTCATGGGCTATAATCATTCCTTCAAAAATAAATCTTCTTGGTGCAATCCACTCTATTCTTCTGAAATGGCATCATTTAGAACCAACTTTAACCTATTAGCAATCACCTTTGAGATGATTTCATACAGGATATTGCACAAAGAGATAGGCTTGAAATCTTCAAAAGTCTTGCACTCTTCTTTTTTTGGAACTAAAGTAGTGAAAGTATTGTTCAAATCTTTTAAAACAAAACCCCCACTTCTAGATTCCTCAACCATCTCCCAGATTTCATCCTCTATACATTCCGACATGAATCTAAAAAAACTCCCTATGAAACCATCTAACCTTGGACTCTCATCTTTTCTTAATCCCCATAGAGCCCTTTTTATCTCCTCTCTAGTAATTGCAACACTTAGCATCAAATTCTGCCTTTTTGTCATACATTCTGGAATGCACTCCAATACCTCATCTTCTAAAGCCTCCCCTTCAGCTTCCATCCTCCCTCTTTCTTTGAAAAAGTCTACCGCTTCTTTCTTAATCATCTTTGGGTCATTTATCACTACTCCTTCCATAATTTTAATGGAGAAGATCTTATTACGAGCTCTTCTAGTTTTAACTGAGTTGTGAAAAAGCTTTGTGTTTCTATCACCCTCTTTCAACCATGTTTCTCTTGATTTTTGCCTCCAAAACACTTCTTCCCTCAAAAGGATTTCTTCATATTCCTTTTTTAACTTCTTTTCTTCTTGGAAAACCACCTCATTTATCCCTTGTTGAATAATTCCCTCATTCATATTTTTTAAAGATTCTTCCATCTCTCCTTTTCTCTTAAAAATATTATGGAAATACTCCCTATTCCAGACCTTCAACTTTCCTTTTATATGTTGCAGTTTCTTAAATATTTTTAAGGCTTTTTTTCCTTCCCATTATGGGGCCTCTTTCCACCAATGTTCCACCATCTCTTTAAATCCATCCACTCTTAACCACATTGCCTCAAATTTGAAAGGGCATCAATCAAGGGCACACTCTTCCTAAATTCTCAAGCTAATTGGAAAGTGGTCCAAACCATAGATTGGTAAAATTTCAACTTCAACCATCCAGTCCACCACAGTCCAGTCTCCCACTAAAAGGAACCTATCCAAATTTTTTGTTATATTAACAAACCTTGGTCACCTATTATTCCTGATGAATTCCCCCTGCTTAAAGGGAATATTAATTAGACCATTCTCAATCACAAAGGTTGAAAAGTCCTCCTATTTAGTTGTTTTCCATCCCCTACCCCCTTTTTTTTCTTCCAAGCAAAGAATGGCATTGAAATCCCCTCCCAATATTGTAATTTCATCTTTCAAAATTTCCAAAACTTTTATTAAAGTTTTCCATAATTCTCTTTACTCCCAGCTTTGGACTAGTCCATATACATTAAGAACATTAAATTCAAATCTTAATTGTTTTGAAGTTAATCCATTGCCAATTCTTTGCCTTTTGCATTACTGTCCCATCCACTATGTCCAAATTCCATAAGACACTTATCCCTCCAGAAGCTCCCTCTGTTGCAACCCAATCACTGTGCCATCTACCAAACTTCCTCTTAACACTTTCAACATCCTCAAACTTTATCTTTGTTTCTTGCACTAGGACTGTTGGAAATATAGATGGAGTAATTAAGAGGGGGGGTGAATCAGTTACCACAAAAACATATCCATAGATCCCTTAGATGTCTTATAAACTTAGTTACTGCTATCACTCGATAGCCACACAGAAAAATGCTATAACTCGGTAAATGTATGTTAACTTTTTAAGCATTCACATAAATTTAACATGCATGCATAAAAGAAATAACATCAACACAAGAGATGCTAGATTTAACGTGGAAACCCAATATGGGAAAAACCACCAAGTAACTAGCTACCAATTTTCACTCTTCTAAAGTGAGCCTTGTTAGGAGCCAACCCTATTAAAGGTTACAAAACACATTGTGAGGTGTGACCTTCTTAGAGGATTTAATCACCCTGCTAGGAGTGGCCTTGCTAGAGGACTTAAGAACAATTCAATAGAACTGTCCACCTTGTTAGAGGATTTACAAAAATGGCTGTTAAGCCAACTCTGTTAAGAGATTTAGGAATCACTACTACAATGATGAAAAAGTAACAATGAAGTGCCCTGAATGAGATGCAACTGAACTTTGTTGTTACAGATCTTTGTTATGCTTCACTAGATCCTCTCTGATCGAATACACCTTTGTTGCTCCTCAAGGATATTTGATCCTTCTTCAAAATTCGCTCACACTTTCCTCTTCACACAATCAACTCACTTGCATGCTCGCTCATTCATACATTTAAATTCACAACTTGACATTTTATTTATACCATACAAATTATCAAGTTGGCTCATTTACAAGTTACAATTACCAATAATCATTACATCAGTCGGCTACAAACATTACATGAAACAATTAAACTTTATTTCTCAAAACAATAAAATCCTTCATTAGCCAACCCTGCTCGGTAAATACTGCTCCAGAAATGATTTATAGTGTTAACCAATTGAAGCTCGGTAAACACTGTGAATTCTGCAAAATCCTTTGGAGACTGAGTGAACTTGGTAGACACTAACTTTCTTTCGCTGACCTTGTGAGCTCGGTAGAAACTAACTTCTATCACAGAACCCTTCGACGCTCAAGTGAGCTCGGTAGAAACTGTTTCCACAGAGTAACATTCAAGAACACTCGGTAGACTCTGTAATTCACTTTGCTGACCATTTGAGCTCGGTAGACTCTGTAATTTACTTTGCTAACCAACTGAGCTCGATATACTTTGTCTGATAACTGATATGACATTTGTGTAACATCAAAGACAACACACAATTGAACAATTATATCCAACAATCTCCCTCTTTGGCATTAATGGCAACACAACATGTCATGGCAAAATGAAATTTGAGAACAAGTCTTTTTCTGATAGAATATTTCTCCCTCTTAAATTTTGTGCCACAAACTTCTCTAATACAGTAATCTCCCTATGTGAAGGAATTACATAGCTTCTTTTCAAACAACAAACTCTTCACAAACACATTCTAATTTCAAAAAGATATGATAGTATACTCTCCCTCTTTGACAACATATGCCAAAGACAACACAACACAAACCAAATGAGTAACAATTTACCTTAAGTACTGATTCATATGCAATGTTTCCATGACTATGCTGCATCAACTGAAAGATCTTCAACTTTTTTTCTGTTGATGCATCACTAAAACTTTATTTTAGTGAGCTTCAGATAGGGGAATGACCCATAACTTACCTCTTAGATACAAGAATGCATCCTTAGGTAATAGCTTGGTGAATATGTCAGCAATTTGTTCTTTTGTATTGACATATTCCAATCTGATCTCCTTATCCTACACCAATTCTTTGACAAAATGATATTTTATTGCAATGTGTTTGGTTTTTGAGTGCATCACTAGATTTTTAAATATGTTGATTGCACTTGTATTTTCACAAAACATAACAATAGGTTCTTTGATTTCCACCTTCATGCCTTCCAATAACTATTTGAACCAAACAATATTGCAACAGTTTACTGCTGCAACAACATACTCTATTTCTGCTATAGATTGAGATGTGCAATTTTGGTTTTTTCTTGTCCAAGAAACCAACCTCTTTCCAAGAAAGAATGCTCCTCCACTTGTACTCTTTCTGTCATCAATGTTTCCTACCCAATCTGCATCAGTAAACACTTTCAAGTCAAGATTACCTATAAATTTGTACCATAATCCATAATCTTCAGTGCCTTTCAAGTATCTCATGATCCTTTTGATTGTCATCATGTGATTTTTTCTTGGTTTTGCTAAAAATCTTGCTACAATACCAATTGCAAGAGCAATATCTGGCCTTGTATAAACTACATACTGCAACTTTTCAATCATTGATCTATATAATGTCTGACGTACCTCCTTTGATTCATCATCCTTGGTAAGCTTTAGTCCAGTGCACATAGGAGTTCCAACTGGTTTACAATCTTCCATCCCAAAAAAATTTAATATCTCCTTGATGTATTTAGATTGAGTGATGTAGATACCATTCTTACTCTGCTGAATTTGAAGACCAACAAATAATTTAATCTCACCAAACATTGACATCTCAAATTCCTTGTTCATTTGCTCTTAAAATTCTTTGCATAAATCATCATTTCCTATAAACAAAGTGTCATCCACAAATATTTTTGCCAAAAAAATCTTGTTATCTAGTCCTTCCTTGATATAGTAGCAAGCTATTGTTATCATTAGTTCTCTGAAAACCAATTTGAATAAGATAGTTATGCAATCTTTCATACCATGCTCTAGGGGCTTGTTTCAGACCATACAATATTTTGTGTAATTTGCAGACCATGTCCTTCTTGTCTAGATCAACATAACCTTCAGGCTATTTAATGTATACTTCTTCATCCAGTATTCCATTGAGAAATGCAAATTTGACATCCATTTGATATCCTTGAATCCTTTGTATGCAGCATATGCAAGTAGGGTCCTGACACCTTCCAATCTTGCAACAGGAGCAAAAGTCTCTCCATAGTCTATTCCTTCTTCTTGAGAGTATCCTTTACATACCAGTCTAGCTTTGTTCCTTGACACCTTACCATCTTCATTCAACTTATTTCTGAATACCCACTTAGTTCCAATCACATTTTAATCTTTAGGCCTAGGTACAAGAGTCCATGTTTTGTTCTTCTCTCTTTACTCTATCTTTTTATTCATAGCCTCAATCCAGCTTTCATTTTCTAATGCATCTTTGACATTTCTAGGTGCAAAATCAGCAAGTAAACAAGTACCTTTTAGCTTACTTCTTGTCATAGTACCTTCAGATTTGTCTCCAATAATTTGATCTGGTGCATGATGTCTCCTAACATACTTGGCTAATACAAGTTTCTTGCCTTTTGAACGAATTGCATTATCATCCTCTTGTACTTCAACTTTAGGTTCTGGTTGTTATGTCTGCTGCTCGGGACCTTCAGACTCGATAGGCATTGGTTCAATAGCATCTAAATGTGACTTAGGTTCTTGCAACTCGGTTTGAACTTCTTGTAACTCGGTGACTGAAGACTCGAGAGTAGAAGTTTCCTGATTGACAGATGTATCTGGCACTGTATCAAGTTCAATAAAAAAAAATCTCTTGTAATCTTCTAGTTCTTTTTTGATTTCTTCTTCAGTCCTTTCTGCAGACTCATCAACTTTCACATGTGCACTTTCTATGACTTTGTGAGTAGACAAATTCAAACATCTATATGCTTTACTTTTGCAAGAATGTCCCAAAAATATTCGTTCATCACCCTTCACATCAAATTTACCTTTTCTAGATTCTTTCAGAATATAACGTTTACTTCCAAATATTGTTAGGTAACTTACATTAGGTTTATAGCCATACCATAACTCATAGGGAGTTTTGAATGAGTCCTTCAGCTATATTCGGTTCAAGGTATGAACTGCAGTGCTAATAACTTCCTTCCAATATTTGATAGCAATGTTCTTTTCAATCATTAAAGTTCTTGCACAGTCCATGATAGATATGATCCTCCTTTCAGCTATTCCATTTTGCTCGAGAGTTCTTCATGCTGATACCAGTCTTTGATTCCTCTTTCAATGCAAAAGTTATTGAACTCATGGAAGATGAATTCACCACCTTTGTCTGATCTCAAGCATTTTAGTCTTTTCCCTATTTCCTTCTCTACTCTGGCCAAATACCATTTGAACTTCTCAAATGCTTCTGATTTCTCTCTCAGATACATGACAGTCATCATTCTAGAGTAATCATCAACAAAAAGAATGAAGAACTTTTCTGCAATATAGCTTTCAATTCCAATAGGTCCACACAAATCAGTATGCACAATTTCTAAAACTTCTTCAGACTGGTAGTTCTTACTTTTAAAGCTAGTCTTTCCCATCTTTCCAATCTGACAATTCTTGCATAGACCAACATCAGGTTTCTTTATACTAGGAATCCCTCTTACTTTCCTGAATTTTCTTATTTTCACTAGGTTATCAAAGTTCTCATGACACAACCTTCGGTGCCATAGCCAACTTTCTTCAACTTGAGCAATAAAGCATAAACATTCACCAAGTTCAATATAGAACATGTTACCTTTTGTTTGTATGCATGATCCAATCAACTTTCCTTTTTCATCCAGCAGTCTTGCTTTTCCATGCATGAATTCCACTTTGAATCCAATATTGATTAGTTGTGCCACACTCAACAAATTATTTTTTAGTTCTTCAACCCAATAGGCATTATCACGTACAAGCTCTTTGGTTAGTGAGATTCTTTCTTTTCCTTTTATGCAACAAGGTTCATTATTACCAAATCTCACACTACCACCATCATAGTCTTCAAAATGTTCAAACTTAGTTTTGTCACCAGTCATATGATGAGAGCAACCAGTATCTATGATCCATGTATCATTTTTGCTCACATGAGAGATAAGTGCCATTTTATCCTCCTCATCATTATCATATTCATCTTTCACAACAATGTAAACAATTTCATCTTCACCATCATCATAATCATTAGAATCCTTAGCCATGAAATATATTTTCTTACCTTTTTCCTTGAATGATTTGAAGTCTTTCTTGCCATTGCCCTTGTGACCTTTCTTCGCATCCTTATCTTGCTTGTTTGGGCACCTAGCAACAATATGTCCAATTTCCTCACATGAAAAATAGATTAGAGGAACTTTACCTTTGTATTTCCCTTTACCTCTAGAATATTTCCATACTAGCAGAGATTCAACCACCTCAAGATCACTGTCAGAACTCTGTTATGATTCTGCTTCACTTTCTAATTGAGAATCCTTTATCTTCTTACCCTTTCATTTGAGTGAAAGCTTGGCTTCAAATGCTGATTCAATGTTCTTGGAAGTTGGAACATAGTTGTCATAGTTATCTAGCTCAAATGTAGTCAATCTTCCTACTATTGCTTCTAAATTTATCTTATGATTTACTTCACATCTTCTTTCTTGAATTGTAGAAACTCTAATTACATAAATGGGAAGTAATGTTCTAAGAACTTTACTTACAACGGTTTCCTTCTCAATGTCTCCTCCAGAAGCCTTGATTGCATTGGCGACTACTTTGACTCTTTCAACATATTTGGCAATGTTTTCATCCTCTCTCATCCTCATCTGATCAAATTGTCCTCTTAGACTTTCTGCTTTGGCTCTTCTCACATTATCATCACCTCCATAGATACCTTTTAGCTTGTTCCACATTTCAAAGGCAATTTTGCAATCCTTGACATCATCAAATTCTTCATAGCTTAGGGCAGATGCAATGTCTATCATCATGGTGTTATGATTCTTCTTCTCAGAAATGTCATTGATAGATAGTGTACCGGAAGGAGTTACATATGCTTCTTCAAGATATTTCAATCTTATATCTCCAATGGAAGGTAGATGGAGTCTCATGAGACCTTGCCATATTGAAAAGTTATCCCTGTTAAACCTTGGAATTTCCCTCTTGTAAGACATCCTGATCTTTAGCTTAGATCCTTGAAATCCTTCCTACAAGCACCAAAAGCTCTGATACCAATTGTTGGAAATATAGATGGAGTAACTGAGAGTCGTGGGGGTGTAAAAAAACATATCCATAGATCCCTTAGATGTCTTATAAACTTAGGTACTGCTATCACTCAGTAGCCACAAAGAAAAATGCTATAACTCAGTAGATGTATGTTAACTTATTAAGCATTCACAAAGATTTAACATGCATGCATAAAAGAAATAACATCAACACAAGAGACACCAGATTTAACGTGGAAACTCAATATGGGAAAAACTACCAAGTAACTAGCTACCAATTGTCACTCTTCTGAAGTGAGCCCTATTAGGAGCCAACCCTGTTAAAGGTTACAAAACACACTGTGAGGTGTGACCTTGTTAGAGGATTTAATCACCTTGCTAGGAGTGGCCTTGCTAGAGGACTTAAGAACAATTCAATAGAATTGTCCACCTTGTTATAGGATTTACAAAATTGGCTATTAAGCCAACTCTGTTAAGAGATTCAAGAATCACTACTACAATGATGAAAAAGTAACAATGAAGTGACCTGAATGAGATGCAACTGAATTTTGCTATTACAGATCTCTGTTCTGCTTCACTAGATCCTCTATGATTGAATACACCTTTGTTGCACCTCAAGGATATCTGATCCTTCTTCAAAATTCGCTCACACTTTCCTCTTCACACAATTAACTCACTTGCATGCTCGCTCATTCATACATTTGAACTCACAACTTGACCTTTTATTTATACCATACAAATTATCAATTCGGCTCATTTACAAGTTACAATTACCAATAATCATTACATCAGTCGGCTACAAACATTACATGAAACAATTAAACTTTATTTCCCAAAACAATGAAATCCTTCATTAGCTGACCCTACTCGGTAAACACTGCTCTAGAAATGATTTCCAGTGTTAACCAACTAAAGCTTGGTAAACACTGTGAATTCTGCAAAATCCTTTGGAGACCGAATGAACTCTGTAGACACTAACTTTCCTTCGCTGACCTTGTGAGCTCGGTAGAAATTGACTTCTGTCACAGAATCCTTCGATGCTTGAGTGAACTCCGTAGAAACTATTTCCACAGAGTAACATTCAGGAATGCTTGGTAGACTCTGTAATTCACTTTGCTAACCATTTGAGCTCGGTAGACTCTATAATTTGCTTTTCTGACCAACTAAGCTTGGTAGACTCTGTCTGATAACTGATATGACATTTGTGTAACATCAAAGACAACACACAATTGAACAATTGTATCCAACATAGGACCACATTCAATTTTACTTAATCAAGGCCTCTCTTGATTAGGCACATCTTATTAGAGGCATTACAACCCCTAACATTCCTTGAAAGGATTCATCCTTTCTAGGAGGGGTTTTTCTCCCTTCCCATTTTTAATTTACTCTAGCCTCTTGCACTTCCTGCAATTTGGATCAACATATTTAGTGTTCTTCTTCCCCTTTTTTGGCTTTCCCTTATTTGGGCTTTATGATTTTTACTTTATGTCTTTTCAATGGTTCTTTTTTCTTTGAGGGTCATATTCTCCTCCAACCCAAAATAATCTTCTCCCACTTCAGCCCCCTATCCAAATCTTCCTCATTCGAGCTTTCCTCTGAGATTGAATCCTCGGAGCCTCCTTTTAGGTTTTGAATTGGAGAGATTCCAATGTCTTTAAAAACCTCCTCCATCTCTCTCTCTTCTTCCCCTTCTGAAATTGTCCTATACCCCTTATCCTCCTCCCAGACCTTTTGTGTTCCCCCAATCCGTTCAGCCTCTTCTACTATCCTTTCTACACTTCTTTGTGGCATTTGAGGTTCTTCTCAGTCCTTGGCAAATCTTTGTTCTTCCCTTACTCCAGAAAAATACCCTCAACCACCACACCCTCCTCTTGCCCTTGCCTTTGCCCTTTCCCAAATCCAGCAAGTTCTTTTATACCATTACTTAGCTAAGATTTATCCCCTGCCTTTTCCTACTGACGTTCTTGTTGAGGGAAACTACCCCTATCCTCCCCAAGACCTAACCCCTGTTCAACTTCCATTATTTCAAACACCCCTTTCTCACTCCCTTGACAGTTATTTTCTTTAGTTTTTCGCATCATTTTATTTTCCACTTCTGCATTAGCCCTTTTCAAAAAAAATTCAAACTCTCCCTTCTCCCCTTCCTTTATTCGAGTTATCTCTATCACCTTATTGAATAACCTTTCCTCAACTTTACCTTTGTGTCGTCCTTCTTGCTTACAACTTTCGAAATCATGCTCCTCACACAAATAGTGCTCACACACCATCAAACCCTCTTCCAATGGCACTGGTTGTCTCCAAAGTACCCCCTTGCTAAAGATCTCAACCATTTCAGGTAACAGGTGGCAATCATTCCACATTATGCATACTCTTGGAAACATTTGAAGGGTTTCTTTATCCACCATTTCTACAGCCTTAATAAATGTTCCCAATTTATTTCCAATCACTTTATAACAGTGTTCCAACCAGTATTCTTGAGTCAGGTTTCTCAACCCCACGCATAGAGGGAATTCCTTTATTATTTCCTTTGTAGGATTAAAGTTTGGGACCTAATTTTTCATATAAAATCCAAACCCTTTGAGAAATTATGGTCCACTATTCAGAATCCAATATTTTTCTTGAGCTATTTCAACCATAACCATGCAAAAACCATTTTCTAGAGTTTTGAAATCTTTCACCTTTCCCCACTTCTCATCACACCGTGATTTTATCTTGCCTTTTGCAGGCCATGGTCCTCCCCATTTCAAGAAAAAAATATTTCTTTCTAACATATCTTTCTTCTCCTTCAGAGGACCCATATCTAGCATCACTCTTTCAACTGTGCACCTTGTCATTTGTTGATCCTCTATCATCTACTTTTCTTGGTTTTCCACAATCTATGGTTTCCTAAGTTTCTTAGCAATGTTTTCAAAAACCAAATTTCCCCCCAGATTGACTGATGTGAATCTTTGCATTGGATGACTTCTCTGACCACTAAAACTGAGTCTTTCTCTATCTTTTTGCTATATTCCCCCGTTTTATTGTCCCACTCTTTTCCACTAAAAACTTCCTTGAAAGTTTTGACTCCCATTCTGCCATCTCCCATTTTTGTTTCCCTAGTAGTTCAAGTTGTCATGCCTCTTGATCAGCTCTAGGCTTCCCCTTCTTTGACCATTTCTTCCATTATTTATGAAACCTTCTGCAAACTTATTCGGGAAACCAGTTCTTGATTGCTCTGTCATTGCTAAAAGGGTTTGTGGTAACTAGTGTGATTCGAATTGGAATTGATGCATAGCACTAGGATCATTAGCCTAACACAATGCCTCACAACTCACCTTCACACCAACTTGGCTATTCACTCACCCTTTTTTACCCTAAATATTTATGTTCTATGGTTTTATTCTCTTTTAATTAAAATTTAGAGGTTTAATTTTGTAGTTGGACTTAAATTTGATCTATTTCCTTCTCTTTCTCATGGGAAGATGGCTCTAGAAGTATATTTTTGAACTTGACAGTTCCATCCAACATTGGAAAATATTTGCTGGTGAGAGTCTCATCCTCATGTAATAGAATCTAATGTACAACCCCCTTAGTTGCACTCGATCATCTTTCATGAAAGAATAGATATGTCTTAGATGTAATTTGACTTCCTCTGATCTCATTATGAATGCTAAGAAGAATTGATAGAGCTTAAAAAAAAAAAGTGCCACTAAAAATATTCACGATGATTTGACTTCTTAAAATAAATTTTGATTAATATGAAAAAAAGGAAGAGTTTTGGTTTAGGACCTTCTTAAACAACCACAACTTTGTCTATGATCCCACCTTCTACATTAAGGTCTACACAATATTTCCCCATAAAGTCTTCCCTTTTGTATCATCCACATTGTCGATGCTATTCTTTAATGTCACCCACATTATTGATGCTATTTGTACAAAATCTTCAGGGTAAGCTGAAGTTTTCTATTCCATCTTTGTTGTGGTCACTAGAAAGCCTAAGGAAAATCAAATTCCCTATATTTTTCAATTTGTATTGCTTGCATGGGAAGAGTTTTTATTTTTCCCTAATTTTATGATGCTTCTTTTTTGTGGATACCCAAAAAATGACTTTTTTCTTCCATAAAATTCTTTGATAGTGTCTTTGTCATGTTTCATTTTATGGATAATGGTTACCCGTATGAAGAATTCACATCACTATCTTGAAATATTTTTAATTGTAGATTTTTTTGCATTTTATTCACAACTGTGGTCTAGCTTTAAGCAAAATGCAATTTGTACTAATAGCTTTTCCATTTTTATAGTTCAATCTACAGATTGATTAAATGTACAAATCAATCACTTGTTTCATGCTAATCATTTTATTCTCTTTCATTCTCTAGGTATGATGACATGAACTAACACAAGGGTGAGAAAAGATCTTTCCACAATGATAAAACTAGTACAATACCCAAAGTTAATGTATCTAAAAGAAAACTAAAATTTATTATATACATATACACACATTTTTAAAACTCTTGATATTTTCTAGAGAAATTTTTGATTTATCTACGATATTTGCTGAGAACCTTATTTTAGATCTTTGTTGTTACCATGTGATAGTTCAACTTTATGTGATTTTGCTTCAATTTTTGTGATTCTACTCATATTGGCTAGATGTGTCTATTATGGAGTACTATACAATATTAAATAGTTTAGACCTTATAGTTGTTATAAACTCCTCTATTTTTGTTTTTTTGAAAAAGGTGCTTGTTCCTTTATACTTCTCAAACAAGAACTAGCGTCTAGTTCCTGTTGATGTAGAAATTGAGTTTAAATGTGTAGTCAAATATTGTATTGATATTGCATGAGGTGTACACTTATACTATGAATTTGACTTTTGAAATTTTTGTTTTAATTTATAATTGCAATAGTAAAATGGTTATTATGCATTTTCTCATTGTGTATCATTTAAAAAAAATAAATGTGATAAATTAATTTTTTTTTAATAAATAAATTATCATATATTTACATGAATTATAACGACTATTGATAAAATGATAATGATGATACATGAATATGTATTACTTTTGATATAGTAAAAGTAGGTATAATAAAAGTAGATAGTAAAAGAGTTGACAAAAATACAATTCAATCATTCAACAAAGTTGTAAACATAATATTGCAAGCTAATTAATAAATTATCCTTAACAAACATACCAAACTAGTACATAAAGTTTCCCATGCTAATGGGAAAATGACATAAATAATGTCATAGTGTAACGCCCCGCTCGGGAACCCAAGAGAAATAAACCTAAAATGTTACAATGTTTACTGAACTATTTTTTTTTAAAAAGTTTAAACAACATCAAGATAACATTAATGCGGAAGCAATATGAACATATACATCAAATACACATATGCAAATATAGATACAGTTTCAAATTCCTCAAGAGTTCCTTTACGTTGAGTCACATTTAATGATTTTAAATTAATTAGTTTAAGTTCCAAGTCTAATGTCTCAAGATCATAAAGAAATAACAGATACATAAATCGCATAAGAAAATGCATAAGTATAAACCATACAATGAAAGCACATCCACTAAATAACATCCACTGCACATGTCGCAGGGTATGTGAAAATAGATACAATACACCAGGATATATGATAACATATATACATCATCGGAAAAGAAGTCTCTGAGATAAGAAATAAGAATGATAAAGGTACATCTTCTACATCGAACATCCAACAGCTGGCAATGTGAAGGGGAACCCAAATGGTAAGAAGGCACTACCTCCCGACCGCGTGGTTACCTAGTCAGGCTTCCACTCCCACCGTGCAGGGAAGATAATGAACGATCCACATACGGCTATCAAACATAAAACATTCCTAGGCAAGGTACCCCTAATAGCCAAAACTACCTCAAAGGTAACACATACTACTTAAGAAGATAAAATAATCCAAAGAAAGAACACTCAATCCAATACCGACACCACATAACCAAACATCATACACAAACCAAGTATAAACCAAATACCAAGATCATAAGATAAAGTCAACGAAAGATAATCATCTCAAGTCAAAAACCACATGTCAAAAGTACAACATAATGAAACACCAATCATCATCAATGAAAGTAAGTAACCACAATAAACACATCCAACAATAGATACACCACCAACAATAAGTACACCGCATCCAACAATAAGTACACCACCAGAGATACACAAAAAATACAGAGGAGACTTAGGCTACATACTAGGGAGTGTCATCACATGGCTGCTTGAGTTACCCTGGACTGATCTCTTAATAGACCCCGGACCCTCAAGCGTTGAGTTACCCTGGACTGGTTACTATGAACCCCGGACCCTCAACATCACACATATGGAAACTAGAAAGCCCTCTCAAGAAGACGAGGTACTCATCTCATTCCCATCCTTAGTCTATACAAGCACTAAAGGCATGGGTAGATCAAATATCTCTAACTTATCTTTTTAGTGTGTTCCCTCCCATAAATTTTACTTACTAGATTATCACTTATTACATAACTTGCATTAGGTTACCCTGGTACTGACCACTTTGGGTCCCGGACCCCTATGCAAGCCACTCCCAAGTCACATACCTAGACAACCTCTCCTAAGCACATAAAAACACAGTTGTGTCCCATACCACAACACCCATAAAGATCAAACTCGGTTCCTTAACAGGCAACCTGATAACAAGATGGATCAAACTAAATTCAAATACACATAAATGCTCACAAAACAAATCTCATAAGTATAAACTCCAATTTGAATCACAAGAATCATCATAACATCTAGCCACATAATAGTATCCAAGAAATCTCACAAAACCTCTGGTGTACATCCTAGACTGGTCGACATCTAAACAACACCAAAATCCAAAAAGAAATATAGACAGTACATAGAAAACATCATAGTCTCACAGTTGGATTTGATTGATAATATATTGTTGAATTAATGTAAGGTTTCAATTTTCGTTTTCAATATAAGTTTCAATTTGCGTTTCAATGTATGTTCAAGTGTATATGATTCTCAGTATTACTCATACAATACACCCGTGTATTTGTTTGAATTAGGGTTTTAAATTTCCAGTTTAATACATGTTTTCAAGTAAGTAAGTTTTTCAGTTAACCTTCATAATTAACCCTTGCAATTAAACTTATTCTTGTTCATATAATAACATATCAAGACTTAGAAGTAATAGTAATCATTTATTAAATTATTCGATTACTAAATAGAAATATTTCCCAATTCCATTAATAATTCAAATGGTTAAATAGTAAATATTATTAACCATACCACTGTTGTCGTAGCCTGCATCAGCAGCGTACGGCACCGGCAATGGTTATAAAAAATTTCATTTAAAAAAAAAAAAAAAAAAATTAATTAATTAATTAATTAATTAATTTATTTTTTTAAATTTTTTATTTTATTTTATTATTATTATTTTAAATTATTATTATTATTATTATTATTATTATTATTTTATTTTTTTAACTAAGTCAAATTTCAATAATTTTGTTTATTAGAAGAACAACCCTTCTAATAAATTTAGATAAATTATTATATATGAAAATTTTAAGAATTGTATTATAATTCTATATTCTTTATTTTATAATATTTTTCTCAACGAACTTCATAACAATATTATTTTAATATATACATATTTTAATAACATTTACGATATTAAACTAATAGGAAAAATAAATTGAACCCTTCGAATTTTCAATCCTAAGATTTTCATTTCCAAAAACAAACCCCTTCCAAATTTAAATTTCTTAATTCCATTTTAATTCAAAACCCAAATTTCAATTTAATACTAAATTTCTTTCAGAAGTAAAACAAGGTTTTCTAAATAGTTTTTCAATCCCGATTCCTAGAAGAAATCAAATCGCAAAAGATTCAGAAGAAAGGTAGCAAGATTCATTCAATAAAATTTGAGAAAGCAATTTCCAACAAGCACGAAGAAGACAAAGATCCGAAAGTGTTTCTAGAATGGTTCACAAACCCTACCTTGATCTGATGCTAACAATCTGGTGAAACCCTTGCTAATCCGAACCCTTCCAAGCTTCCAAAGATTTCTTTGCTCCCCTTTCCAAAAGTGTGTTCCCTAAAAAACCTGTGTGTGCAATAATGACCCAAAACCCTCTAATATAGAATCTAATTACCTTTTAGGGCTTCTGTCCCCACAACTCTAAAATAATAATTACTTTATTTAATTAATTCATTCATGCACAATTAATTTCCCTTTTAATTAAAATTATTATTTTATTATTCCTTTCATGCACGTTAAGTGAATTGTTAAATTACTTTATTTAACTTTCCACTTTACTTTAATAAATTTATAACTTTTTAAATCTCATGTGCACATTATTAAAATATCTTTATTCAAGTTCACATTTTTATTTTTTAATTAATTTTATTTTTGACTCATGCATAATTCATGCGAACTATAATCTTTATGATAATTAAATATCTTTTCACTTTTAATTTCATTTTTAGAAACTTAATTGATAAAATATTTATTAACTTAAATAACAATAATATTTAGCATTTATTTAAAAATGCACTCTAAATATATTATTATTAAATTAAATAAATATAATCAAGTTCTAAATTTAAACTTTAACTTTTATCTCCAATATTTAATTCTCTCTTATTTAATTAATTCATTCATGCACAATTAATTTTCTTTTTAATTAAGATATTCTTTTATTAATCCTTCATGCACTTTAAGTGAATTGTTAAATTACTTTATTTAACTTTCCACTTTCACTTTGCTTTTAAAGTTAATTTATAATTTTAATCTCATGCGTACTTTATTAAAATACCTTTATTCAAGTTCACATGTTTTTATCTTTTAAATTAATCTCTTATATTTAAAACTCATTCATGCGAACTTAAATCTTTTCCATAAATTAATATCTTTTTTTTCCTTTTTAATATATTTTTGAACGTTTTAATTTGATAAATATTTATTAACTTAAATAACAATAATATTTAGCATTTATTTAAAAATGAACTCTAAATATATTATTATTAAATTAATAAATATTATTACGTTCTAAATTTAATCTTAAAACTTTTATCTTCAATTTAATTCTTTATATTTAATTAATTTCTCAATTAATTAAATATAATTAAATATTCATAATATCATAATAATTTTTCATTAAATTATATTATTAATTTAATCTATTAATTAGACTTAATTAATAGAAAATACATCAAACACTCACAAAACAACATACACACAAAAATACTCATGGGTTTTAAAAAGGGTAGACAGTCTGTTACGAGTCCTCCTTGCAGGACAAGTATTATAGGTTTATGGCTAGGATTGGACCTGATCATTATCTTCCCATTCTCACCATTTGAGTATTTGTAATAGGGCGCGCTCATCCTGGCAATTCAGGGAAGTTGATGCCCGGTACCTACATCCTGTATAAAAGACGAGCATGTACATGTATATAATATATCTAAACTAAACAGACAATGGCGGGGAGTGGTTCATCGTGTAGATCCCGACTAGCAGGTGACTACGATTCCCTCCCCTAACCACATCAAACACGTCAGACAGAAAGATAAAATAAACACACACACCATACACATGCAAGTATGGGGTAAGTATAATAATCACAAATCTAAGATCAAATGCGTACATATAATAATGCATCTCTATCAATACAACATAATCATCATTAAAGACATCATATTAACATTTTTATGAAAGAAACCACATTTACTAACTAGGATCATCAAAACACCATTAACAACACATGAATGAAATCAACTAAGCAATAATAACCGATGCATTTGTAATCAAAGTCATGAAATAATATCATAATAATGTAAATCTAGTATCTCTAAAACTAATCAATGCATAAAATTAGCCTAAGGAATTTGACAATGATAACAGACATGCGAACTAGGGGCAGGCACTACACATAGTTTAGAGCTTGGAGTGTGACACTTAGAAAACTAAAGTGACATTCTATTGAAATATTTAGATTTCATAGGTATATTTGTACATCTATCATGTAGAAAATGACATGAGAGTAGGTTAACCAAAAGGAAAAGAGGAGTATTTAGTAATTTACTAGGTAATATGAAATGAAGAAAAAAAATTCACAAAATATTTAAAATTAATTAGAGTAAATGTTAACAAAGTTATTTTTAAATAATATATTTAAAACTTTTCATAAAAATATTTATATAAAAATCCAGCATTTTTATTAACCTATTTAACTACATGCTAATTTTATTTTTAAATAAATATAATATATATAGCAAATATAAATGGGAACAAATTATTTTTAAGAAAATGATTCTTCATGTATTTATTTCCTTTTCTATTTATTAAAATTTTAGATTAAATCATAGAATATCTTGATAAAATATAATAAGACTATTAAAATTAGATCATAATTAAATTCTAAACAAAATAAATAAATAACCCAAATGAGAACTTTTAGAATCCATACAAATATTTCTAACCAAAAGAATAAGAAGGATATGAAAAAAATTTAAACAAAAATTGCTTCATTCATGAATTATAGAGTTTGAAAATAAAAGGCATTTATTCTAGCATTTCATGGTTAATAAGTAAAATAAATCTTTTGGTAATTGAGAAGAAGGAATTACTGAGGACAAATTACAATAAACAATATTAATAATTTGTTTTTTTAATTAATAGCAAATATAGGTGTTTGTGAGGTGGACAACCTTGTCCAAGATAAGTGTCTATCAGGCAAATTGATTTTGCTACTCTTTTGCCATTTTTTGTTGACCACAGTTTGTTGAATTTTTAATATGTAGGGCATTAAAAAAGATTCCACCCACCCAACATGTACTGAAGCATGAATATGCTTATTACCTAGTGGGAAGAACTAGAGATGGAAGTCACAACAAAATGGTTCCCTCCATATTTTTGTATGGGGATTTCTAACAATCATTGGTGGTCAATTTAAAAGCAAAACATAACCAACCATAAGTTGGGCCAATTTGCCCGAAATCTAGGCTCGTAATGACTTGTCGATGCAAGGAATTGGAAATATTTGAAGAATTCCAACAAAATAAGATGGGAAGATTGTAGAAAATATTCAAGTTTTTGACTATTTCAAGCAAAAGTTGAGAGGTTGACGTATTATTGGGATAAAACTACTATCATAAACCCTTTCTTGTCCAAGCTAATGTCAACATTTTTCAGAAAGCATGAGAATGCATTTCACTTATATTCTGATATTGAAATGACACTTATTAACTTTTATTTTGGCCAAAAACAAATAGTGAAAATTTAAGTGGTGACAATCAATATGATGGTCCTCCAAAAGCTCTAAACAAAACTAATGATTTTCACATTTAGCTTGGCCTCTTTCAAAAAGGAAAATATCTATGGCATAAAGATGTCAATATCTCTTCTAAATTGATCTTCATGATACATAGCTTTAATAAAAGTACCAATAGCAACATTATTCCTTCATTGTCAAGTGGTCTTCAAAAAACCAAATAGCCTTGTTTGTACACATGTGAATGTCTTAAAAAAAAAACTCCCTATAAATTCCATGCACTAAACAATGACAAGAAGAGAAAGTACATGACACTAAGAGACCAAATACAACCCTCATTAACAATGAGCTAGTAACTTTAATAATTGGAAAGTGCATGGATGTGATGAAGCATTAAATACAATAATGATTGAAATTTTTAGTTCATAAAAACAACTAATTAACAACATATTTGCATCATTCCATTTCAAATGGTCTAACATATTTATTGAACCAAAATAAACTTATTAAAAAAACAAAAGTAAGTGATAAGGAAAAATTGTTGAGGGTATACACATACATCACACATCTAAACAAAAACACTCAAAGTCACGTTCAATGTGGATTCTCAAACAAACAAAGAAATTCATTCAAATGGATGCAATCTATAAAATTATCCACTGTGTTCTTGAGGAAAATGCAAAATGCAATTGATGGAGTAGGTTACTAGTTGGAAATGATGAGAAGAGTTGTAAGGTCCTTCCTCGAATGTACTTATTAAATATGAATTTCTTTGTTGAATATGTTGTAGGAGATTAGCACGGATATGAAGTAATGTTTTATGTTGTGAATGTCCTAATGAAATTAAGAGTAATTGATACTTCCATGTTTTAATACTCAGTGATTTGAGAACTACTACATTATCTCAACTATTTAAACATTAAAATTTCACTAACAATGATGCGAGGTATTTTCACCTGATAATGAGGGTGTTGATTTTGGTACCTCGATGATTAGGTTTTATGCTATTAGGTAGTTCAGTATGCTTTATTAACAATGTTTATGATGTTTAATTATATGCATGCCTAATGATGATTATTCTAGTATTTTAATCTGAATTAATGAATAAAGTTATGTTATATTGATTATGTAATTACTGATGATTAAATATGTGTAGAAATGAGAAAGGATTACTTAAATAAAAGAATCATGTTTTGATTTATGTAACTATCCAGACAAGTTTTGAATATATGCATGTGATTTTCTTGAGCTATTGATGTGTGCAATGAGTGTGCAGGATATTTTAGCTAGGAAATCTAATGAAGAAACGAAACTAAACCCTATGTACTGTTGTGGAAACTAGGGTTGAATCTAGTGAAAGATGCAAACCTCGTTGTTCGTATTTCATTTGTATTGTGAGATGAAGGAGTAGTCCTCCTAGGATAGTAAATTGACATAATGAAATAAATAAATATGTAGTCATGTCAAGACTAAAGTGTCTTACATTATTAGTCGAGCATAGTAATCCAACTTAAGAACTTAAAAACTCTAAATACTCTTTGAGTTTGATGTTGTACCTTGCAACATGAACCTAATGTTTAATCGAACAACTCATTCAACCCGAACTAGGTGCTCCCATAGCATTAGGACTTAGGGGTTCGAACTCATACAATATATGGAGATGTCAACTTTTCATCTTAATGACATTATTCAAAGCTCTCTTTAATCCTATGTCTTCTTTCCATATGTTGATCAATGTAGCATGTATTATCTTAGTAGGTTAATTAATTAAAAATAAATAAAAATTGGTGTGTTTTTGCCCTCAAATTTTGGGCATGACAAGAGTGTTACAAGAGGTAATATAGAATGATTTATCTAACTTTTAACTCAAAGGTAGATAGAAGCAACAATTACATGAGTGCTACCATTGTCTTTAGAAATCTAGCAAACTATGAAAGAATCTCAAAACAATGAAAAGTGTGCAGATTGTCTTACTTTTTACTTCAACAAACCACCATTGTTTAATAGAACTGGATGGTTCTGGAAAACTGCATTAAATTTGAGCATTGGAAGAGACACTAGAAAGTTCTTCAAGACAACTTAGTTAATTAAAAAATCTAGAAAGTTCTATATATTTAATTAAATATCAATTCTGGGAGGATGGGCACTGCTCGCAGACTGGTTTCCACTAGGGCTTCCATGCCCTAGCTCGTTTGTCTCTATTGACTTGCACATTTGTGTTGGCAGGGCGTTGGATCTGTTGACTTGCGCTTAAGTGGTGGGAGGCCGTCGATTTTGTTCACTGGTGGTTATCTGCTTGTTGCACGCAGGGGTTTTTTGGGTGGCAGAGGCTCTTGCAGACCCGTGAGTGGGTGGTTTATTTGTCTCCAAGCTGCGGTGTGTACCGGCCTTGGTGGGAGCTGAGGTGCTTGGAGTTTGTGGAGCTTCTGCCTCGGGCTATCCTTATTTCTACTGTATTTTGGTTTGGGGGTGAATGGGAGATCGGGTTATCTCCTCCTCTCAACTTCTCACTGGTGATGCGAAGATGGGAGAACCATCTTCTTCACTGCATGTCAATAATAAGGACTTGAATGGTTAATCTCAATTGGGGGATGGTGTATCCTCTCCAAAAGGAGGGCTCCAAATAAGGAAAATTAATGGATGTTTGCAGAGAGTTGAGGATCGGCCAATTTTGATTATCCAACCTGAACAAGTCTTAGAGGATGTTGAATACTGGAGTAATCATGCCCTTATCTACAAGTTTTTGGGTCTTCACCTTTCCTTGCCCGTACTAGAATCTTGGGCTCGTTAGATGTGGAACCCAGAAGGAGATATGGAGATTCTGTTGGCAGCTAATAACTACTTTAAAGTTATTTTTTCAAGTATGACAGATAGGAATAAGACATTTGAAGGTGGCCCTTATTTCTTCAATCAGGTGGGGCTTTTCATCAAGCCCTGGCACATGGGATTCAACTCTGCTGAGGAAATCCCCTCTTGGGTTCCAGTGTGAGCTCGCTTACCAAGGTTGCCTTTGGAATTCTGGAGGGAAGATATTCTTCACTCGATCTTGCTACTTCTAGGAAGACTCGCGGGTTCAGCTACACAGATGCAAGATCGTAAGGTAATTTATTTTTCTTGTATTTGTGTAGAAGTTGATTTAAATAACCTATTGCCAGATTCTATGGAAATTTGCATGGGATCATCTTCTTGGATCCAAGAACTAGATTACGAGACCCTACCATTCAGATGCAGAATTTTCCATGAATATAGGCATTTACAACGCAAATGCCCTAGGAACAAGTCCCCCACTTTGGCCGCTCTCAGACCCTCTAGGGAGGACAAGGGGAAAGCTACTTCATCTTCTAGACCTATTGATAGTGAGGGGTTTACTTAGGTCAAGTCTTGTAACAAAGGCAAAGGAAAGAAGAGAACTTGGATGGACAAGCGGATGGATGACACCTTTAACAAGTTTGATGCTCTTGGGGAATTGGCACAAGAAGAGTGTACCCCAATTGAGCTTCTTTTTGAAATCAAAGAGTAGTTGGAGAATTAAGTTGGGGATATACAGAGGGAGGATCAGAGTCTATATGTAGGGGAACAACAGGCTGGATAGTTGGATATTGATTTGCCTCTTCTTGTTCAGGATATTGGAGATATCGGTGAAACACAGGGTTTGATGGGTCTTGTCTTGGAGGCTCCTGGCCCGAGTAAGCCCAAGGGGACCCCAGATTCTTCTAAGGCTAATAAGGCTTCTCTTGTCTTAGGCATTCAACATAAATCTTTCAAAAAGGGGTATGTTGATAAACTGGCAAAGAGCAGTAGGAAGACTGATCAGGAGAAGGTGAAGATAATGGGTGAAAATTTGGTTAATTATGGGTCTGTGAAACCCATTGATTCTCACTTCTCTCACCCCCATAAATGATTGTGTTGTCATGGAATGTAAGGGGGTTGAACAACATCCCCCGAGAAAAGGTTGTTCGCAAGTTAATTGAGTCTCAGACTCCGGATGTGATTTTTATTCAGGAAACTAAGCTTTCAATGGACGGGTTGGCTACCTGTGCTTCATGTATCTAGCCCCAGGGATCTTGGTAGGGAATAGGTGTCTTCAACAGTTCGGGGGGGTGGCTTGCTTTTGGGACCCTAGAAAAGTTCCCCCCTTATGGTGGATCTCCAGTCGATCCTCCATCTCTTTGGTTGCTTCTAGTTTTGAGACTGGAGAGAGGTGTCTTTTATCCAATATATATGTTCCTACTAATTTTTCAGGGAAATCACATTTATGGGCTCATATCAAATTCATCCAATCCTTAGACCCTTTTCTCCCATGGATTATGGCTGGGGATTTTAATGCTGTCACTAGCTTGGAGGAAAAACAAGGTGGGCTAGCTAGGTTGGACGCATCTTCAAATTTGCTCAGGGATATGATTGGCTCCTTGAATCTTATTGATGCGAAGTCAACTAATGGAATCTTTACTTGGAATAATCAGAGATGTGGGGGTGAGGCTATTTTAGAAAGGCTTGATAGATTTTTGGTTTCCTGCTATTGGATGAACAACAGATGGATCACCAATTTTGAAATTCTTGACTGGAGGGGCTCTGACCACTGGCTTATCAAGCTATCCATCACCTCATATAGTGTCACCAAAGGTCCCTCCTTCAAATTTCAGTTGATGTGGCTTAGAGACTTGTCTTTACTTGACCTTATGGTGGACTGGTGGTATGAGGGGAAGCCTGCCCATAGAACAACTATGTATACTTTTAGTAAGAGGATCCAACATGTTAAGTACAGGCTCAAGAGATGGAATAAGAAACATTTTGGGAACCTCCATGTTTAGAAGGTTGCTGCTCAGACCAAGCTGGATAACATTACTCGTTAGATTAGAGATCAGGGGTTGACTTCTGATTTGAGTAAAGCTGAGTCCTCGGCTCTAAAGGGATTGGAGGAATGGGAGCTTCGAGAGGAGATTTTCTAGAAGTAGAAATCCCATGTTGATTGGCTACAAGAAGGGGATAGGAACACTGCTTTCTTCCACAACTCGGTGAAGGCTCGAAGATAGGGTAATTATGTCTCCTCTCTTGTCTCATCTAATGGGGACCAAATCTCATCCTGTGGAGAAATTTCTAGGGAAGCAGTCAATTATTTTTCTAATCTTTTTACTAAGGAAGTTCTTCCTACTGAGAATGAGAAGCGTGCCATTTTAGATTGTATCCCCCTCTTAGTCTCTGTTGAGATGAATGAGGCCCTCTTAGGCCCTATCCAGTTACCAGAACTGGAAAGAGTAGTTTTTAATATGAAAAAAGGCAAGGCCCCTGGTCTAGATGGCTTTTCGATTGAATTTTTCCAAGAATTCTGGGAAATAATAAAGTTTGATCTCCTTGAAGTGGTTTAGGAATCTCATAGAAATAAACAGATGTTGAAGTCTTTAAATTCTACTTTCTTGGCTCTTATTCCAAAGAAGGAAGAGGCTAATAGGTTTGATCAATTCAGGCCTATAGCATTATGTAATGTTGTCTATAAGGTTATTACTAAATTGATTGCTGAAAGGCTCAAACCATTCCTTGGTTCTTTGATCTCTACTGAGCAGGGTGGTTTTGTTGAAGGTAGACAGATTGTCGATGGGATTGTGATAGCAATGGAAGTGATTCATTCTATGGCAACATCCAAGGAGAAAGCTATGTTTATTAAACTCGACATGCCTAAAGCTTATGATCGGGTGAGTTGGGATTTCCTACAAAAAATTCTTTTGGCCTTTGGTTTTGATGAGGAGTGGGTGATTTGGGTTCTAAGCTGTGTGACTTCTTCTTCCTTCTTAGTTCTCATTAATGGGGAACCATCTAATTTGTTTGGGGCTTCTCAGGGACTTCGGCAAGGAGATCCTTTATCTCCCTATTTATTCATCATCATGGCAGAGGGTCTTGGCAGATATTTAAAATCACAGGTGAGGCAAGGTCTTATCCAAGGTTGGAGCTGGAATAATAACCTTCCCTCCTACTCTCATCTCTAGTTTGTGGATGATACTGGGCTAATGGGCATGGCTAGAATTAGTGAGGCAGTGAATTTCAAATGAGCTCTGGATACCTATTTGAAAGCCTCTGGGTAGCGTATTAATGATGATAAGTCTTCTATTTATTTCTTTAACACTCCTTGACTTATTTAGAATAGGATTGCAAGGATTCTTAGATTTCAAATTAGATCTCTTCCTTTGATGTACCTTGGGGTTCCTCTGGTCTTGGGTTCACAATGAAGAGACTATTGGTAGGGGATTTGGGATAAATTCCAGAGTAAGGCTAGTCACTGGACTTATAGATGGTTATCTTCAATTGGGAGAGTGGTTTTCCTTATGTCTGTGATGTAGTCTCTCCCTATTTATAGATGTTGCATTCAGGTTCCCCCTTTCAACTTTGTGAGGGATTTTGATGCTTTATCTAGACAATTTCTTTGGTCTGGCAGCCTCCTATCCTCGAAATGGAGCCTTGTTAAGTGGGAGTTTGTGTGTAGGCCAAAGCATGCTGGGGGCCTTGGTTTTAGGTCAATGGCTCTTGTTGTCACCGTGTTGGCTGCTAAGCTATACTGGAGATGGTGTAAATGTCAGGATCATGACTAGGCTAAGATTCTTGCCCACAAGTATTTTCCAGGTGCCAGCTGCTTTGATGTGCCAAGACTTACTCTGACTGGTAAAGGTTCCTATATTTGGGACACTCTTAAGAAGGGGGCTCAACTTATTAAGGGGGGCCTCTTCTGGATTTGTAACAGTGGTTTTGATGCCCTATTCTGGCAGGACTCTTGGGATGGCCATCCTCCCATTCTTTCTAGCTTCCCCCAACTTCAGAATCTTTGCCACATTTTTACTAATGCTGGATGGTTTACGGTGGAATACTTTAAGACAGTCAAGCGTTTGGGTCAGGTGGAGGTGACTTGTTGGAAGGACCCTCAGGAGTGGCTTGCGAGTGGCTCTGATGAGGACTGTACTATTCTTACTAAAACTCTGGAAAGTAGGTTTTGCAGCTCTCTTTGTGAACGTGATGTCTTGGCTTGGAGTCCTAGCCCAAAAGGCAAGTTCACTATGGCTCAAGGCTATGCTATGCTTGACAGGAACCTTCATGGTACAAATGAGGTGAATTGGTGGAAGAGTGTTTGGTTTCACCTTTCTTGGCCGAAATGTAATTTTTTGTTATGGTTGCTGGCTCAGAACAAATGCCTCACTTAGGAAAATTTTTGCAAACGTGGTTTTTAGGGACCTTCTATCTACTTCCTATGTTTGAACAATGAGGAAAGTACTTCTCACTTGTTTTTTCTTCGCCCTTACTCGGGAGAGATATGGCATAGATGGTGGGAGGCTTGGTGGCATGGTTGTATTCATATGTCATCTTTAGTTGACTTTTGGGAGAGTTTGGGCAGACCTCCAGTGAAGACTTCTTTCTTGCGGGTTGCTTGGATGGTCGGGCCGACTCTAGTTCTCTAAAACCTTTGGCTGGAGCAGAACCGTAGAATTTTCTGTGACTCTAAGTTAGAAAGTTTGCATCTATGGAGGATTATTCTTAGTAGGCTTCAGGAGACCATCTTCGCTAAGTGTGATATGTCTAAAAATATTGATCCAGGTGATGTTGCTACTGTGCAAAATCTGAATCTGGTAGATAGCAAACGGGGTGTCTACCTTGGAAAGAGATCTTGCCATGGCAAGCAAAGGGTTTGTCGCGATGGGAGATGGATTCCCCCCCTAGCTGGGACTTTGAAGATTAATACATATGGTTCTTCTCATGGGAACCTTGGTCATGCTGGTATTGGGGGCATAGGGAGAGACAAGGATGGAGGTATGGTGTTTCTCTTCTCTATCTACGAAGGTCAATACTCTAACAATCTGATGGAAGTCCTTGCCATAAAGATTGCAGTTGAGAGAGGTGGTTCTTTAGGCTGGAAGAGGATCATTTGTGAGTCTGATTCTCAGATTGTTGTGGACATGTTGAATAGTCAAAGCTTGGAAAATGTTAATTAGCGGTTAGCTGTGTTGGTCAGATAGATTTTAAGTCTCTGTAATTCTTTTGACTTTGTCTCCTTCCGTCATATTCCTAGGGAATGGAACAGAGTGGCTGATTGTTTGGCGAAGTGAGCTTCAGAGAATGTGGATGGATGGAATATTAGTGGGAGGGATGAGTTACCTGTGGAGCTTAGTGGAATTGTTGACCAGCTATTATTGGGTGACATGAATATGTAGTGTTGTGGTGGGCCATGTGCCTTTGCTTTGTACTTTGATTTTGATTGAATAAATTTTTACCCCTCTTTTCAAAAAAAATTATATATCAATTCTTATTAAAGAATTTGTACTAGGTATTCATAGATAGTGTCAATGGTTGGCACATATTTATTTTAATGTTATCACTTGTCATTTTCACGATAGTGTAATACTTTTAAAACAATTTTTTATTTTTGTGACCAAAAAATCATTAGTGACACACTACTGTAGCGCACATCATCCAATAAGATTCTAGATAATATTTTATTTTGAATTATGAAAAAGCAAATCTAAATTAAAACTATATAGTTGCATAAAGTTTTTGAAAAAAAAGTTTTCATTGGAGAATTAAATTGGAAAGTTGTATTTCAATGAATGTTATAGTATCCTGCCTACGACAAGAACTAATTTAACACATGTCTAAGGGATCAAAACATTTAATATTTGCAACTATGTTGTTAGACATGTCATTTGTAATTATAATGACTGGGGAGTTTAATTTTGTAGAGGAGAGTGTCAAAGGAGGAAGTTATTCTTGTTGGTGTTAGTATTATTAGTACTTGTCGGTAGGCTAAGTACTATTGTGCCACTTTTTGGATTACTCACGGTAACCAGTTATTAAATGAGTTGTATTCTACCAATTAAAATTCATTTTGTTTTATATTTTTCTATAAATATTATGTTTCTAAAACTACATGCAATTTTTTTAACTATGTAATTTTTATGTATTAATTTTCTAGTTTTTAATTAGGCAAGAGCCTACAACACAACGGTAAATTGTGAGCCTCTTATCCAAGAAGTCTTGGGTTCGACTCTACACAAGATTAATATTAATAATAATTGATCACATCACATAATAATAATGAATCTTGGCTTTGGCCTCTTATTGATAAAAAAAAAAGGCTTTTAATTGGATGAATGAATTAGAGTCTTATATGGGGATTTGTGAGTTCATGATATGGTTTTTAATAAAATATTTGAATTTGTTTCTATTATCCCTAAATTTCAACACATGTTTAGCACATTTGTTATCTATTTACTCAAAGTGCATTAAATTTCTATTTTAAGACTTCAAACATTGTATATAGATTTTAGGATAGAAAATTATACATCTTTCATACTTTTCTATAACTATTATAAATGTTTTTATTAATAATAAATAAATACATTGAAATATTTTAAAAAAATAAAAATGTTTTGTTTAATTATTTATTACAATTCTTAGTTGAGTGTTATTCCATTCAATTTTTATTAATTAGTGATATTGTGAAGAAGAAAAATTATTCCACTTATGTCATATGGATTACAATGTGTGATTCTTGTGTGAATTAATGTGTTGGTTATACAAATAGATACTTCTTAAACATGTTTGAAAAATTATTTAATTAATTAATTTATAAATCACATCCTCTCACATCCTCTGCTAGATAGACATCTCCCTCCTTTGTCCATTAAAATGAACAACACTCTCACCAATGCAAAACTTATAACTGTCCTATCGACTTACATATACAAAAACATCAACCAAATGACACAACTCTATAGTGACTTCATGCTGGACGTCAATTTCTACTGTGGTTCCATCCCAATCATCCACTTTGTCCAGAAAATTAGGGGCAAACATGAATATGTTACACAATGCATATAAAGTGGAGTAATAAATCAGATGATCTAAATCATTGGAATGGTTGTCGAGTGTTTTTAAGCATCATTGAACCATTAATATCCGGTCAAAGCTTGTCCACTTCTTAAATGGAAACGCCTATGATATTTAGGCACCATTTGGTTGCTGGAATATGAGTGGAATAGGAAAACAAAATTAGAATATGATTTATATTCGCTGTTTGGTAAGCTCAATCGGAATTGGGAATAGGAAGACATATTCCAATTTTGCCCCTAAAATGAGCATATGTCTATGCCAAAAAATATCTGTTATTGGAATAGGCCATTTCCATTCCCATTTCGATTTTCCATTAATTTTTTTTTTTTTGGATTTTTTTTTTTGAATTAAATTTTTTTTTTTTTACTTTTTCTTTTTGAATTTTTTTTGTTAATTTTTAAAAAAACATTTTTTAAAATTATATCTATTTGTTTAAAAAAATGAAAATGAATTAACCAAAAAATAATAAATTAACAAAAAATTTAGGAAAAATATTTTTAAAAATACAAAACTTAATCTTATTCCTATTCCATTTTTGTACAACCAAAGAATGGATTAACATATTTCCAATCGAATTCCAAGTGCACCAAACATGATTGGAATTGCCCATTTCTATTCCCATTCCCCATTTCCATTCCCATTCCATTTTTCTATTCTAATTTTCTATTCCTATGCCAGCAACCAAACGGGGCCTTAAGGCGCTTAATCTAATGGCATCCTCATATTGTGTGTGATTACGTAGAGTTGAGTTTAAATTTATTCAATACAAAAAGCAAAGTTCATTTATAAATTTCAAATGAATTAGTTATGTTTGTCTTTATTTTGAATAGTTAAAGTTTGTAGACTATAATTAGAGGAGTTGTACAACTTCAATAGTGCCCATGGCGTATTACTATTAGGGCATTTATCCATAAGTATTGATAAATTTTAAGGTGGTTATAAGACATGGTTATCAAAGACATCTTTAAGTGTGTATCAAGAAATACTTTCAAATATCAGCTTTTTGCTCCTTACAGATATTATAGATCTGGCAGTGTGCATTAATATTAGTCATTAGCCAAATAATAGCTTCAAGCAATTACATTCTATGTGAAGACAATTACAAGAAAATCATTCAAATATGATGTAACATTGAGGATTTATGGATGTATGAAGATAGGTATAATTGTTATTAGTATACTTCCCCTTCTAGGAGTTCTAGTGCCGATGCAAGTTTGAGGATAGTCTAAGGATGCAATTCTTATCTCTTTAGATTGTTTGGAGTTACCAAATACATTCATTCATATTAATTTCTCACCAAGTATAATTATGTGCATAATAAAGTGTGATATCAATAATCGTATCAAAGAAAAAGGTAAGATCCTAGTCAAATTCATTTGAAGATTAATTAATGGAATTCTCATAATTTGACTTTCCCTAGTGCATTATAGACTTTGCATTTTTGTATAATTCACTTTAAAAAATATAGTATTTGTATATTAAACAATATAAATAATTTGTGCATTGATCTATAATCAAAACAATGGTTCGAAGGGTTTCATGTTTCAAGATGTTTATTCAAGGATATCCAAACATAACATTAAGAAGTGGTCAAATTGTTATATAGAAACCTCTATGTCAACAAGAGGAGGAGATTGATCTATTTTATACCCACCCCTAGTTTACTTTTCATGATACATTGTCAATTTCTTTTAGGCCAACTTTATGGTTATGTTTTATGATTTAGTGGTACTCAGTTACCTATTTTGATTGAACATTACTTCATACTCAGTTTATATATTTGATGAGCTACTTGATACTCGGTTATTTCATGTGTTCATGTTTATTCTTTCGATGATGATGCTTCATATGTTCATATAGTGATTTCAGTTATTTCATGATGATAATTTTGATTAAGTAAAAATAGGGTTTGAAAGGACCCAAAACCTTTTACAAAGTACCAAACAAATAAGCATTGAAAGCCCTCAAGAAACCATGCATCAACACCAAAAAACTAGATAAACTAGAACAAGCAACCTAAAACATCAAACAGGAATAAAGACAATAAAAAGATAACACAAAGACATCACCAAGATAGCAATAAGGCCTTTAGTAAATCAACAGCCTAATTAGCTAGGATGTTCATGTTCACAGTAGAGGCCCTTAGCTCATCAATCTCTTTGTCATCCATAAGCTTTGTCTTCTTTGAATTTTTTCTTGTGCATTTGTTGGGGCCTTGATCATCTTTCATATTGTTTGTACCCTAGTTTCTCCCCTTCTCTAGCTTATCCAACAAGTTCTTGATATTCTCTGCAACAACTTTCAATATGGAATAACTTTGATCAACAAGGTTCTTTAACATATTCTCAGTGCTGTGAACTTTGTTCTCCATAATATCCATCTTCTTCTGCATGTCCTTCACCATTTTCTTCATAGCCCTATTTTTAGCTTCAAGAGGTGGGACTCTCTTCATTAAAATCTTAACTTCTTTCACATTCCTAATCACCTTAGAGAACCTATCCAAATATTGGCCTAAGGTTTTTTCACCTCTATTAGTCTTGCTAATATGTTCAAAATGCCTTATGATATCCTGCATCTATTCCTTCATCATGGTAATGTCCCTTCTCATTACACTGGGGTTGTCGAAGACACCCTTCATATACCCTTGATCATACTAGGCACTACTCTGATTCAAGTTTTCCTCATCCATGTCCAAATTATCTTTCCCACTATCTGCATCATTAATGCCTTTATCCCTAGCCTTCCCTTGAATCATAACCTTCTTACCCTTCAGATCCTTCTCATTTTTTCATCATATGAGGGGATGTTCATACATTTGTCATTCTTCTTTGCACTAGTTCTAGTATTAATTTTACCAGATTTGCCCTTGGTCTTCTTCCCTTTTTCCTCTTCAAAGTCCTTGTCTATCCCCATCTCCATCTCATAATCCCCCTTGTTTCTTTTCCTTCTCTTAGATGATGAGCCCCCATGGGAAAGATTTTTCCTCTTTTTATCCACTGTCTCAACTTCTTCCTCCTCAGTATCCTCTTCATAGACTTCATACGAGTAGTCTCTCCCTTCAGTTTCACAATCCATAATTTTTTGCTTATCTGGGGTCTGTCCACTTTTTTAGACGTAAGTAGATTCATTATCAACACCATCAAACCCTCATGGCACACATGATCCCCTTTTGGTGATTAATCAACATAAAGTGGTGATGATAAATCTTTGTAAAACAACCATCAAGGGTTAAATATTCAATCATAAAAAACATAATAAACCTCTAGGGTCTAGAAATAGAATGAGGGCTTAAGTAAGAATTGCCAATTTTGACCAACCTATTCCTCTCCTTGGTCAACTCCACAAACCCACAACTCTATCAAACACGTTCCTATCTTTGTAGAAGTTAATCCCTTCTGTGTCCAGACCAGTGGCTTCAGCTATGATATCCTCCATGACATCCATTCTCTAATTTCTCACCAAAATGCTACCATTCTTCCATGTCTTGATGAACTTCTTGGTGATGGTAGGGTTGCTTCCCTTTAATTTCTCCATGAATCCCGTAAACTTTCCCTATTCTAAAATGTCCCAAATTTCTAGCTTTTGCTTATATTCCTTACAATTCCCTGGCTCACACCTCTTTCTCCTACCTCCCGTATTCTTCAATCTGCAAAAATTACTATCCTTACCAACGAGCTCGAGTGAATTGGAGTTCTTTGTTTCAAGATAGTAACATGCTTTTCTCTTTTGCAAGAATACCCACAATAAGTGTGGTCATTTCATGATGATAGTTGGATGGATGATTTATATGCAATTTCTATCGTTACTTACCCTATAATTTCATGTGTATGGTGCACATGTATGTTTGACATTTCTAATGTGGTTGACGAAGGGAGACATAGTCACCTGCTAGTCGGGATCTACACAATGCACCATTCCTCGCCATTGCCTATTTAGTTTAGATATATATATGTATATGTACATGTTTGACTTTTTATGCAAATTGCACGTACTAGGCATCGACTTCCTTAAATCACCAATATGAGCATTCCCTATTCCAGTATCTTAACGGTAAAGAGGGGAGATAGTTCGAGTCCAAATTCTAACCCTAAGCCAATTTTCCTAGAAAATAGGACAACTATCTGAGTTATTTACCCTTCTGAATTCGTCAAGTGATGTGAATTTGAGATTTTGACCCTTGAGCTTGATTTAGTACTTTGTCTTTAAAATGAGTTTTCTTATTTAAATTTGTGGGTCTATTGTGATTTTCGGTTATATTTAAATCAAGTAAAGAGAATATTAAATGATTTAATTTAACGAAAAAATTATATAGAAAAAATCAAATTTTAATTATATTTAATTGATTGAAAAATTAATTAAATAGAACAATTAAATTTAAAAGATTTAATTAAAGTTCCAAATTTGGCATAATAATATTTATTAAATTTAAAAATAATTAGTTCAGGAGTTTTATTTTAATTAATAAACTCTAATTATTATTATTTTAAATAATAAATATTCTATTAAATACGTCTTGTGATTTAGAGAGAGAGAGAGAGAGAGAGGGAGAGAGAGAGAGAGAGAGAATAAATTGAATAAAGTTTATTTGAATTAAAAAGCAAAAAGTTTGCACATGGAATCAAAATAATAAAGAAAAGACTTTTCGTGTTTATAAAACCAAAACCCTAAAGGAGAAAGCTCTTTATTAAGAAAGGGTTTTGAGAAGACAAGAATTCTTGCAATCTTTGGGCATTCATCCGGTTAGCATCAGATCGAGGTAGGAATGTTGCTTGAGATCATCACAATAGTTTGTTTCAAATCTTTCCTCTATCTTCTTTTTGATTGTTTGAGAATCTTGATTTAGATATGACTTTGTTTGAAACCCTTGTTTGAGTAATTACTGTTCTTCGTTATTAAGATGTTTGTGAATGAAAATCAAATTTGAAACCCTTGTGTTGAGAAATTATATTTAGATTATCAACATAGATAGGATTTGTTTTTATTTGAGAATCAGATCTGTATTAATTTGGTAATTGAATTGAGAAACCGTTGTTATTAAAAAAAAAGGTCTGTTGGAAAAAGTCGTATACTAGGCCTCCATCTATAATTTTTATAAAAAAAAATTTAAATTTGAGGGGGCGTTTTGTATTATTTTTATTAAAATAATATTTAAAAAAAAGGAGGAGGGGTTGTGACCTCCCCCCCACCTCAACTACATTAGCAATGAACACTGCCAAGGCAATGAGCTGCCATAGCAGCCCAGTTGCTAAGTAGCCTCCCAATTGGGGATTGTGATATGTAAATCACATTTACTTTATTATATTTAAAAAATAAAATAAAATAATAATAATATTATTTTATTTAATGATTATTATTATTAATATATATATATATATATATAATTTTATTAATAATATTTTTTTTTATTAGTAAAAGGCTGAAGCCATTAATTTATATATTTATTAATAAAATTATCTTACAACATCTTTCATTCAAATGAGCACTAGTAGGAAAGAACAAAGAAGAAAATCTCTAGTCTTGCCTAGGGCCAAAGTCCTATATTATTACAAAAATAAAAGGGGCATTCCCAAGTTTACATAATCTCAACTTTGAGGCTACATTGGATTCAAGGTAGATTAGTTATATTTCACATATTGCAACCATCTTCTTTGAAGCAAAAATATAGAGGAGCGATCAAACTACAAAGCGAGCAATATGATCCTTAGAAGTCTGCAAGGGAGAGGAGGGAAGAGTTGGAGGCTAAGCGTAAAATACCAATCAGAGTCATGCAAGAAACACTTTATGCTTTCCTACTAAGGCAAGTTATATGCTACCAATAACATCATTGTCTCTACCTATGATGTATTTGAAATATATATAGATTGCAAATGAAAAATGAGCTACGATTGAAGAACTGAAACCTTAAATGTTTGCAGGAAAAAAAAAGGAGTACGAGGATAAATGAAGAGTTTAAACCTATCGACACCTTGCAGTTATAAAACTTCTCCTTTGTTGCATAAAAAAAAAAGATCCTACCAAACTGTATTAATAAAAACCAAATCTATTTGAGGGTTAGGATTCTAGATAAATCTTCTAATTAGACAGTCTCATCCTGGATAACAAAACTATCCAAGCTTGAAGGAGACAGTAGATCGCCATGATAAACTACTAACAATAAACAAAGTGTCTTGATGATTATCTACAATCACTAAAAAATTGTAGGATGAGTTTATAAGAGTTCTTAAAATAAAATCATTCTACCTTCTCCCAAAGACAAAATGGGGGATTGTGGTAGTAGAGGAGATGATTAAAAAACTTACAAGAAAGACTTACAAAAAACCTATAAATATATCTAATACTGACAATGCTACTTTGAGCCATCATCGAACTCCTCTCTAAGATCGTGCATTGCTTCCTCCATTCCTTCATCTTCTAGAACCTCATCCTCAGTAATATAATCTTCTACCTAGTTGAAATTTGTTGGATCAAAGACCCCATGATAATGGACCAAGGAACTCAAATTCCTCGCAAAGATGGGTCGAGTAGCCCAAAAACCTACCTCATCTTCTATGAAGATGACTGGATAGTTGGAACTTCTTCTCCCCTGACATATAACAATCCATAGTTGGTAGTTGTTGGGATTGTTAGGTCACCCCTAATATTCCATAGTGCTTCTTCCAAACCTAGCTAAATGTTAGGATTGAAAATCTTAATGCAGAGTTCTACTATCATATCATTGTCACCATAAACATGATGGGCTATGGCAACAAACATCGCCACTATATCACAATTAGATCTCCACTTATTAGGGAATTTGATATATTGGTCTCCTAACACCCTCATCACTACCTTGATAACCACCGTATTGCTTTTTATCAACATCTTTCTTATTTTATCAACCTTAATAGGTTCATCAAAGGCCATGAGCCTAGAGTTACTCTAGAGTTTAATTGGCGTATCCATCGCAAGATAATTACTATGAAAGTGCCCAATAAGACCCAGAAATGGTGGGAAAACTACCTTGGGTAGTGTTAAATAGTAGTTGAAATGAATACCACAAAAGGACAGAGAAGTAGAGACAATGAAAATAAAGCAAAAAGTGACAAGACGAGACCAATATATTCAATACTACCATAGATAATCTGAACATCCTCACATAGTTTGCAGATCTAATATAGTAGGATATATGAAAGGGGGTACTACCAAAAAGACCATAATTAGGCCTATATGATTGATATCCCAATCACATGGGTATAAATAATGAGAAACATATAACAAACTAGGAATATCTATTAAGATATTACCAAATATGGGGATCCCTATATGAAGGAACATGAGATTGATAATGAAAAAACAAGGATAAAGATAAAATATCAAGGATTAAGATGAAAAATTGAGGATTTAAATGAAAAACTCTAAATGATTAAAAGAATAAACTTATAATACAATTCTTAAGTCCTTCCAAGGATTTAGCTCACTTGTCTAAAAATTAATTCCTTTCCTTCCACTCCCTTATAGTTATTTGCCAGGAGATCTTCTTTTTTATTTCCTTCTCTGTATATATGTTGAAGCTCATTACAAACTTCTTCTCACCCTTGCCCTCTAGGTGGGGTGTAAAATGACCGTCCAATACCTCCACCACTGTTCACTCTTAATCTGTGCAACCTCGCAGGGCTTATCTCCATTTTCATCAGTGTCAGCCCACTCGTAGATCTCAAAGACGACTACATGCTCTCCCTCACTTGGGTCTGTATCCTTTAGTGTTGGACTTCTTCCAGCCTGGGAAGAACCCTTAGTCCATGTCTTGTATCTGTTTTTATTTTATTTTCTCTTCTTTTTGCTTTCCTGACCACTATTTGGTGATTTGTTGATTCTTTGCTTCTTGTTCTATATGTTTTTAGTCCCATAGACCCTTATTGGTCTCTCGTTGGACATTAATAAACTTATCTTATCTTATCTAATCTAGTTTCAAATTAAGAACCCAATAAGGAGTTTCCATTTTCCTTAAAGCATTAAGAATAATTTGGGAGTCTCCCTCTATAATAAGCTTCTTAATCCCTAAATTTAAACTTAGTTGGAGCCCTTCTTAGAGGGCTTCTAACTTTGCTAAATTGTTTGTGATAATACCCATTGGTTTGACCCTTTTGATGACCCATTTTCCAGAGTTTGAGTTGATTATGCATCTTATTCCAGCTCTTCCAGGGTTTTCCCTAGAACCTTCCTCAAAATTTAATTTATACCAACCTTTTGGAGAATGTTCCCATTTACACTCCATTCTTACTCTTGGGTTCCAATTCTTATAAATTCATGGTGGATTAATTAGTTTGTTTCAATTTTTCTTCATTTTTCCATCCCAATCAAAGAAAGTTCCTTCCTCTGTCTCTATTGTTCTTAAATGATTATTCATGACTTCAGTAAGACTTGCTTCAATCTTGTTGCATAGTGTAGATGCATCAAGTTCTACATCACAAAATATCTGCTTGTTCCTTTCTTTCCAAATCTCCCACATAAGGATAGAAGGAGAAATATTCCATAGTTTTCCATAGGTTTGAAAAGAGCTACCTTTAAGCCAACCCATGAGTAAACTTTCTAGGTTCCAAGGAAGAGGAGAGGTCCAATTTAGTTTTTGTCAGAGCCAATCCCAACATCCTTTTGTATATGGAAATTGGAATAAAAGGTACTCTATGTTCTTATTTTCTTGTTTTGATAGATGGCACCTAGATGAGCCTTCAAATCCTAGCTTTCTAAGTTTGTTTGTTGTTAGAATCCTTTTTTGAATTGTTGTCCAGAGGAAGATTCCTGCTTTTGGAAGGCATGTTGGATCCCTACATAATTTGGTAGGCATATTTATAGCTTCCCACCTTTGAGAGTGAATTATTAGGTTATATCTACAATTAACCCTATATTTACCATCTTTAGAGGCTCCCCAAATGAGTTTTTCTCTTCTTTCTTTATGATTTATCTTTCTAAGTTTGAGAATTTGGTCTAACATCTTTTAACCTTATGGATCCAAACCTAAATTCTCCAATGATTTTCATTCCCAAATATTTGCTCCATTTTCCTCCCTTATTTGTTTGTAGTTTCCTACTTTATTAACCCATAAACTTATTAATGTATTTTTAACATTTGCTAGGATGCTTGAGCTATCTAGTGGTGGAAGACCATCCCATGAATCTTCCCAAAACAGTGCTTCCTCTCCTAATCCTATATCCTAAGTAACATATCTACTAATTAGTGATCAATATTTGACTATAAAATTCCAACTTTTTGATCCTTTAGGTAAGTTGCACATCCTAAAGATTGACGTGAGATCCTCTTCATTAAGGTACTTATATAATATTTTAGCCCACTTTTGCTCTTGTTCCTAATAAATACGCCATACCAATTTTGCTCTTAATGCTTCATTTTTCCAATTGAGATTTTTAATCCCTAGTCCCCCCAACTCTTTTGGTTTGCATATATTATCCCATTTAATTAGGGCCATTTTCTATTTTGTCATCTATATCATTCCAAAAGAAGCTTCTTAGCTTTCCTTCTAGATTTTTATTTACTTTTTTGGTTTAAGGAAGACATGACATTTGATAAGTAGGAATTACTGATAGAATTGATTTAATTTTTTACTTTTCCAACCTTAGTTAACCACTTACCTTTTCAACAACCTATTTTCTTATCAATTCTTTCTAAAATGTTGTTCCACCCTTTATTTTGGCTGGTTCCTTTGTCTAATTCTATTCCTAGGTATTTGCATGGAAATATTCCTGTTTTATATCCCATAATGTTGCATATTTGATCTTCTATATCAGGTTTAGTATTTAAAAAGAAGATCTCAGATTTTTCTAAATTCACTTTTTGACCTGATGCTTTCATATATTGGTGGATATATATTTTTTAAAATTTCATGCTTCTACCATATAGCTCTCTCTAGGTAATATTGTGTCATCAACAAATTGTTGATGTGTGATGTTTGGGGTGATCTCTACAATGATTATGCCTTTAATGTTCCCTTCTAACTGAGCTCTTTTAATTATTCTCCCAAACGCTTCTGCCATAATGATAAACATAAATGGTGATATCGGGTCTCCTTGTTTAATACACCTAGATGTATTGAAAAAACCTTCTGAGGTTCCATTTATGAGAAGTGATATTTTAGGTGTTCATATGTAGTTAAAGATTATATTGATCCATAGATGAGAGAAACCAAATGCTTCTAGAGCTTTACATAAGAATCTCTAGTCTACCATATCATATGCTTTTTGAATGTCCAGTTTCATGAACATACCAACCTCTTTGTTCTTGGTGGCTGAATGAGTCATTTCTCGAATGATGAAAATTCCATCTAAAATAGATCTATCCAAAAAAAATTCAATTTGTTCCTCCGAAATGAGTTTGCGGAGGATCAATTTGAGACGATGAGCTAAAACTTGAGTAAATTTTTATATATAGTGTTGTATAAAGCTATACGTCTGAAATCCCCTGGTACTTTAGTAAAGGCTTTTTTAGGGATAAGTGTTAAAAATGTACAATTGATCTTCGTTATTTCTTGCTACTTCTATTGCTTTCCATAAAGATGTTCCTATTATATCCCAATAATTTTAATAGAAAAAATCCTGAAAGTCATTAGGCCCTAGCAATTTGTCGGGATTCATACTAAATAGTTTTGATTTGACCTCCTCTAGAGTTATTGGTCTATTAAGAAGTTTGTTATCTTCCACAGTGACTAATTTTGGGATGCTTTCTAACATTTTCCTTTGTGCCATTAAGTTAGAATAGTTAGAGTTGTTTAGAAGATTTTTAAAATAATCCACACAAATTTCTGCAATATTTGTTGGTTTCTCAGCTATATTTCCTTCTTTATGCTTAAATTTTGAAATTTTATTTATTGATTTGTTCAAAATAGTGATGTTGTGAAAATATTTAGTATTTCGATCCCCTTCTGCTAACCACATTTCTCGTGATTTCTGCCTCCAAATTATCTCTTCTTTTGCTAGAATTTCCTCTTGTTTTGCAAGTAGTTCTTTCTCTTTTAGATATATTTCATTATCCATTCCCTTTTTGATAATCTCATTGTTTACTATTTTTAAATTTTCTTCATTGCTTAATTTTTCTTTGAAAATATTATTAAAACATGTTTTATTCCATTTTTGGATATTTTCTTTGATCATTTTCATTTTGGACACAAAACAATACATCTTGGATCCTTGAAACTCTCCTTCTATCCACCATTGTTTGATGTTTTCATAAAATTTGGATCTAAGAATCACATATTTTCACATTTAAAAGGGTTTTTGGATGGTGTAGAAGGTTCAACTAATTTAGTTCTAACTAGATAATGGTCAGATCCTGCTACGGGTAATATAGTTAACTGGATTGTCATCTCTCTATCTCTTAATTCTCCTTTAAAAAGAACCTATCTAGTTTTTTCCTGCAACGTAGGTGAAATATTTCCTTCTATTGTTCCAAGTGAACATTCCATTGTTAGTCGGGATATCTAGGAGCTAATTATCTTCTATCCATCTTTTGAAGTCCACGGATGCCTGTGACAAATGCTATCATCCCCCATACTTTTTTTCCAAATTTAATATAATGTTGAAATCACCCTAATGAGAATGTTTTTGTTTTGATATTTATTAATAATAATTATTATTAATAATTATTACAATTTTAATAATAATACTCAATTATAAGACGTTGTTAATTAATATATTATTTTAAGAATTGAATAGAAGTATTCTAGATTGTTATTTAAGAGAAAAATTTCATATAAAATTCAAGGATGTTATTTTAGAAATGGTTCAGTTTTTATGAAAATAATTTTTATAGTAAGAAAATTTATTACTTTTGTGAACTCGAAAACCTTAGCAAATGTGACACTTTGAAAACAAAAATACTCAAACCCATTGTAATTAAACTTTTATGTTTTCAAAATAAATGAACTATGAAACTACACTTTTTAAATTACTTCATGTGATGTATGGTTTATTTTATTTAGGTTGGATTTGAGTTAGTATGTTGACCAGTTTTGGATGTTTACCAGAGGCCTGAGAGTTATTGCTTTATGATGTTATATGTGATGTCATGGTTATGTGATTTGATCTCTGAGATTTCATTAGTGGTTATATTGTGATTTCCAGTAGCTTGTATACGTCTGATGTGGTCATTGTGATCTTATGAGATTTTCTGCTATGAGCTTAGGGTAGGTTATCTTTATGCACATTGGGAAGTGACTTGCAATGGTATTCGGAGCCCTAAAGAGGTTGCCTGGGTAACCCATTGTAGGTTGTATTAATAAGTGATAATTTTTTATTAAATGGGTTTAAAATGAATTAATAAGAGTCAGTGTATTACCTCTCCCATCCCTCAAGTTCTAGTATAGGCTAGGATGGGAGTAGAGAGGATGCTTGGTTGAGACCTTGCCTTGTTAGTAAGCCTTGTTTGTACGAAAGGATATTAATGCCGCATAGAGTCACTAGGGGGTCAGAGTCTAGAGAGGCTACTAGGGTACCTTTATAGTTGACTCATGCAATGAAACTTGTCCACTTACATAGTAGATTTCCTATGTGTCTTTGTTACCTCTGGGTTAGATGTTACTTGCGTCTTGGTACCTTTGAGATAAATTGCTATCAGGATTTCCTTAATCTAGATGATGGTTATGACTATTGGATTGTTATTCATATGGGACTTAAGATTATCTCCTCAGCATGGTAGGAGTGGGCCATTTAGGTTCCACGAGGTCGGGTGGTAGTGTTTCTTACACCATTGAGATCCAACAGTTGGATGTCATTGTTGGATGTACTTGTGTAGTTGTTCCTTCATTTCGATCTTGTGTTTATGTTCAGTGGTCATATTTTGATGTACTGTACTTGATTATTTGGAGATCTTATGAGATGTTTTATTTATTCATGATGCATATTCTTTGAGCTTTTCATACCCTGTGACTTGTACAATGAATGATTATGCATTTTGGTTATGCCATGTGGCATCTTATGTAATTGTATATTATTTCACTGGATTCCTACTTATGGTTATTCTGTGAGGTAGATTTTGTTATGCTTTAGGTTTTAGTATTAATAAAATTTATGTATATGATTCAATGCCATGGAACCCTTAAGACATTTAATCTATTTATGGATTGTTTGCATGTATGTGAGTTATTTCTTTCTCTATGTTATCTCTTGTTATTTTGATCTTTAAAAAAAAATGTTTGGCAAACTTAATGACATATAAAGTTAATTTCTTTTGGGTTCTTTGGCAAGGTGTTACATCTATATTATAAGATTTACTTCAATCATGGAAGAAGTCCTAACTATCTTGAATTGACTCCCAATCCATGATGATTCTCACCCTCTTTTTCTTTAACATTTTATGTACATTTGGGAATTTTGTGAATAGAAAGAATAGAAAGATTCAATTAAGGGAGCTTATCATTATTGATCAATCCAAAAATTTCTTTGTCATTAAGCTATGATGTGCATTTTTTGAAGGATGAACTCTACTTGTAAGGGGAAGGTGGTATATGTGAAACGATATATGGATCATTTCTCAATTTTCAATATTTAGCCTTTCTCATTTTTGGTCTATTTGTGATGCTTGGTTATGTTTCAAAATTATCCTAGATTCTACATTAATTTGGATAAAGATTTTTAAAATAAAATAAAATATGCAAAGCATTCATAAATTATATTAATAAAATATAAATATTATTGAAGTTGATGAAGGATCAACACCACAACTCCCAAGAATCACCTCCATGCAAACACCTATCACAAAAAGAAAGAAGCAAAAGCTATGGAGGCTAGAATTTCTAGCTCCACAAAAGATGAAACATTCTTGATGTTCAAAAAAATAATTACAAATTGTAATGAATGAACTATTACAAAGAGATCAATCCTTATAAAGGAGATCAAAACCCTTAAAGGTAAAACCTAGGCTACACAATAATAATTATAGAAGAATTAATTATTCTATGCATAAAGTTTAGCTTAAGTAGAATAGAGTTAATTAAAAGTATCTAATTACTCTAACAAATATTTATAAAATACTCTATTGTAGAGCTATATATATCCTTACAAATCAAAGAAAAAATAAAAAAGTTCATCTATGCATTTACATAAAGATAGACCAAAATTTCAACATTTTAGATGCATGTTAATGTTGTTTTCTTGAATTAAGAAAGAGCCTACAAGGCAATGGAAAATGTGAACCTCTCATCGAAGAGGTCTTGGGTTCGAATATACTCAAGTTTATTTATTTTTTAAATAAAAAAATAGTGGCAAAGCCACTTAATATATTTATATATAAATTTAATATTTTTCACATTTTTAACTGATTCTAAAATATGGAGCTCCCAGAGAAAAGAATCAAGAAGAAAAACTCTGATCATTACCCCATCAAGAAGAAGAAAAGAGATGAGAGAAGAGGAAAGAAGATGGAAGTTACATAGACCTGGTTATAACGACCCAGGAATGAGACTTCCAAATTACAAAATACATTGGAAGAATAGAAGGAGAAGAAACATATAACTAGAATGTACAATGTAACTTAAATGTACAAGTATTTACAATTATAATCCAAATCAGTTGACTAATCCACCTGCTATCTAGATTGCTGAAAAACTCCATGTAGATACCTACACACAAAAAGAGTGCAAAACACAAAGCCAAAAAAACACAAATACCAAGTGACAGTATTCATCCATATCCCTTGCCATGAAAGCACTATTACCAATCTTAAGAGTAAGATTGGGAGTGGCAGAGGAAGGATTAACCATAGGTGGAACAGGGGCCTGAGAAGGTTCATGTTCTAAAAGATCTAATAAAGAAAAGACAATTTGATGCACATTATTGACACAATTTTTGGGTAAACATCGACCATGTTGTTGCAATGCAACCTTAACTAGGTGAAACGGCTACCTCTTTGGAGCTTTTTTAATGCTCTTATAAACCACATAAATGCTATGATTGCTAAGGAGTGCATGGTGATGAAACAAACTACCAATGAGGGCAACAACACTCCAAAGGTCATATTTATTACAAGCTTTATTAAGTTTACCCCTTGCAAATAATGAGGTCTAATAAACCTAGTAACTATTAGCTCCAAGTAGAAAGGGGACTATAATAAATCCACAACATTAGACAAAAAAACTAATAAAATGTGGGATGGATATATTAATCTTTTGCCAAAGGGAAAAAGAATCTCATGCCCAATAATCCTCTTGATAACTCTACGGATATGAGGATGATCACAAATGAACATGGTAGCTAGCATGTCATATTTTATGTAGCTTAGAAATGACTTCTCCCAATCTTCCGGCTCGAGAAACACCCTGAAATTCCTCGGATAGTATTCAATATGAAGGGAGGAATAGGTAAAAAAAACTTCAATAGGATAGCTTACTCCAACCAACGAACTATGTCGACTCGACATTATAATGCTACAAACACCTTGCAAAATATGACTCAAAGAAAAGCAGAGGCCAAATGAGAACCACCTAGGATCCCAGACACCTAAGAAGAATTCAGCATAAAGTACTAAAAAGATCCCACGATACATAATAATTAAACTTGGCTTCGACCTCTTATCGATAAAAAAAAAATTGTTTTCTTGAAATGCATTGTAATGTCCAACCTCACCAATAGCTTGTATATCTCAATTGGTACTTTGTGAATGATTATGTGGAAGAGTTTGAATAAGCAATATTAGAGCTTGTACAACATTCTACATATTCATTGATAGCTAGGCATCTACCTTTAATTAATGGCATTGCAAAGCTATGGATTATGACTGGATAAGTATTATGAATATTAGGCTTGATTATATTTTAATACAATTAAAACTTAGTTCCTTTGAATTTCTAAATTGCGAATAAACTTTTGATTTTAATTGAGTGACAATAGAACAAATCATTGTGCGCAACTTCATCAAAAACCTCTCTATTGAATAGATTATATTGTAAGTATTCTATAACTAATTTTATCACAATGTAAAATCTTGAATAAGATCAAGAATTTGACAAAAAAAAACAATAACAATTTGTTTTTGATGTATCTTACAATATTTTATGCAGGGTGTATTTTAGTGCCAAATATTTGCCTTTTGGCAAATTCTGGGATTTCCCGGGGTTGAAATTGGTGAATATGAACCCATGTTGTGGTAGCTACGTCAGTCATAATTTTCCTTTCACGTTGTTGCTCATTGTATTTACCTTGAATTTGGTTGACTTGGTTATTGTAACTGCCTCCAACTTTGCCAACTAATATTGCATTTTATTCTGCATGACTCCAATCTGATTGCCTATGTTTGCCCATTTCGCCTACAGTTATTGATTCCAAATTGGTGGAGTGGGCACATTTATATATTGAGTCCTTAGTTTTACTATTTCTATATTTTTGTATGTTTTAGCAATATCTCCATCGTGGATCAACATAAAAGATAATGTGCTTTATCGATGCTATAGTCTAAAAAAGTGGTGGTTGTTTAATAGGTGGAGATTTTGTTTGACATTATTTCATTTTTCCTTCCTTGAGTTCAACAAATCATTGTCCAACATGATCAAACGGTTTGCTAATACATGCTACTGACTTGAATTTCAATATACTTGTAAAGGATGTGGATTTCTTTATTGATGCAATTTTATTTTATTATATTGAAATATATTGTTATACATGTGAAGTAAATGAAGTTGTTAGAAAAATAAAGTCGTCGGGATGGGATAACACATATTGTTAACCCCGTACATGTGGTTGCATTTTGGGGTTCTGTAGGTTCACATGACCATCTTTCTTCCTCTTCTCCCAAAATAAATATGAATCGTTGATCTAAATAAGATGCATGAATCTCAATGTGTCATGTTAATTGCATGCATAATGTTTTCCCATGAGTAGTTGAAGCTTTTATTATAAAGTTTGACTCGGTGAAGGTTCTAGATATTGAAAAAGAGAAATGTTTACCAAATTAATATATTCATTTATAATGATTAATCATTGTGTTAGTTAGAAGGATATTTTTTTTGAAGAGAGATTTGTTTCTTTAAAATTGTAAAATTTGTTAGTTTTTTATGAATAAGTGTATTTAATAGGATGCAATACTTTATTTTAAATACATTATTTTATAAATGATAAATTATATTTTAAAATAAATTAATAAATCTCATTACATCTTAATAATTATCAATTAGTTTTTGAAAAATTATATAATTGTTTTCAAAAGAAAGTTGCTAATACAAATTTTAATGTTAAAAGTGTAAGGAAACTTGCAACAAATAATATAACCATTTCCACATAACCCATAATAGATTTGAAATAAATAAGCAATTAAAATCCACATGCGAGAGAATAGACAACATACCCACAAAAATTGGGACACAAGATACACCCTACGAAACCCTCATTAAGGGAAAAACTCAGCCTCCAAAAGCATCCATCACCATGTATTATTCAGCAAAAACACCATTGCAATACAACCATGGAAGCCTTCAAATCCATAGCCACAACCAAGCAATCCATGTGAATAAGCATGAATCCACACATCCCATGACATGCTTCCAACCTTGACAAATGCTCCCTTGACTAACCTGTCAAGCCTTGTCCCACTCGACTCTTTCCCTTTGTGCCTTCTTTTTCTCACACCAACAACTACCCTTGTGACTGCTTATATAGTAGCAAGTCCCACAAAACTACCAAGTGGTATTATATAAACCATGTGCTACCTAAACCATTGACCCCACATTTAATAGTGGAAATTTAATTATTTCCCCAATATTAAATAATTATATGAAATATTATCACAATGTTAGAATAAAACTCATCAAGTATATCCCATGGGAATCTTTACATGTTGCACGTCCATCTAGGTGCAACATTACATAATAATATAAAATAATACAATATAAAAATATTATGAAATGTGTGGAACACCCATTATCTCAACAAAAAGAAGCCACTAAAATGGTTGGAATTCAGATGATAAATTGTAATTTCACCATAATATATTATCGTCTTAATTTAAATTATTTTATTATTTTATAAAAATGAATATTAATATTTTTGGAAGAGTCTACAACATAATGATAAATTGTGAGCCTCTTATAGGGAGGTCTAGGATTAAAGTTTACTCAAGCTTAATAATTTTAAAAAATAATAATAATCACAATGCATGATAATAATTAATCTTGACTTCAGACTCTTATTAAAAACAATGAATGTTTATGCTTCAAGTGCATAATTAGATAAGTAAATGGATATGAATGATATAAATTTTCTAATTTACTTATTTTGTAAGAATTTATTTTATTTTATTTTATTGTTATATTATTACAAAATTAACCATATAATTATAATGTATATTTTCTATCTAGCACAATGAATCAACTTGCCTACAAAATTAATATTTAACTTTGAAAAAAAAAAGCCAATGTATATATTTCATGTCTAGTACAATGAAATAATTCACCCAAAAAATTAATATTTTACTGTGAAATTTATTTTTATTTGTCAATATTTTTTTTTTGTGTTTTTAAAAATAACATAATTCACCCAGATTTTGCACATTGTTTGAGAGACTATGAATGATTCGCTTATGGAGATTATTATTATTTCTTTGTAAACCAAAAATTTATGCCACAAAAGTTACTTTTTTCTTGGGATTTTTACAACTTTTGCCAAGTTTTTACACCTTTTCTGAAGGGTGGGTTTCTTAAAGTATACCCTAATTTTATGGCTTATCACCCTATATTCAACATTTTCCTTTTTCATAAAAATACTTTTTCTATCAAGTTCTTCATTAACTAGTGTATTGTCTTAAAATGTGTATCATCTTAAATTGGAAGCACTTCAATTTAATGACGGTTTAACACCCATTTAATGTGTTTTCATCATAAATTGCATTAAATTACTTTCTCCCCTTTCTTCTTATCTCTTCTTATCCCTTCGAGATTGAATTGGGGTGGGACCTAATGGTTCCTCCTTAGTTTTCCTATTCTATGATGCAAAGCTTGAGGTAGTACCTATCCCTGTAGTGTTCTCCCTTTCCATCTTTCAATCACCAAAATCTCTTTTCCACCCAAAATGGGGCTCATCTCAAGATTGCACATGATTTCCCAAAGTCAAAGCTTGTTCTAGAACCTTACGGGAATCCCATATCTTTTTGGGCCTTAAGATCAGGGGCGTATTGCATCCCTAACTTGAGACCTATTTTAGGTCCAATTTTTTACCCTTAGCATCAGGATTGACTGATTGCATTATTTTGATTTCCTAGTCAATTGATGAGAGAAAGCTTATTTTGAATCTTTTATAAGCATCTCACTTGGTCCATTTTGTATCCATAATCTATATACATGATCTATCCATCCATATCGAGCATGTAGGCTCAAGCATTCTAGGTGTTCAAGTGAAACTCTCCATTGAGATCCAGGAATCAAGTACTCAAATAATTGAAGGAGTTAATGCAAGGTATTTCATAGCATTTTTCAACATTCAAAATCTCCCTTTATACATTCATCTCTCCAAAATCTACATCCATTCCTAAGGCATATTTCAAACACATTCATTCATATTAAAGGTCTTGATTTACTTCAATTTCCTTTCCTAGGGTTTTCAAAGTTGATTCAAGACTATTGCATCAACATATTTGATTACATTCTAAATTCAAGAGCATATTCATTGATTTACATTGCTTCATGTTAGATCTACTTATACTACTTGCTAGTATTTCTATCTTCATCTATTTCAATTTTCAAGGTTGATTCCTAAATTGGAGTTTGACCAAGGTAAAACCCCCATCAACAAAAAAAAAAACGTCTTTTCTTGCAAGTTACAGATCTTGGAGGACAAAACAAAGAGCGAATTCAAATACCCTTTTTATAGAACTTCGAAGATCCAAAATCAATTTTTCAATTGAACACAAAAGCTCAAGGATGTATTCATCCCTTACCTTGAATATTTACCTTGTTCTAGATTAAAAAAACCTCTGTAGGTCGACTTTGACCTAGAGTCGAGTGATTTTTGTTGTTTTCGGTCTATAATTTGAGTTTCAACAAATTTTGACATCATTTGAGAGCACATTTACACCTTTGTATTCCTCAAGGTGAGTTTCTTCCTCTCTTCTATTTCAACACATATTTCCATTCCTTTGCATTCAGATTTATATTGCATATCTACTTGCATAAAACCCTCTCTTTGTGTAGGTGATGGAGAAATAAGTCCAAGAATTTCACCCTTTTTCATTATGTTACAAATTAACACTTCATCTTGTGTTAATTAGGGAGGAGGTGAATCATGGTTTTCACCCTTTATCTTTGCACAGGGTAGAAAATTCATTTCCCCCCTTATACATTTTGGTAACCTGACACATCTTCACCTTTTGACTTTGGAGTTAGATCCATTGATTTCCCTTATTTATGTCAATTTCACCTATACATTTTGGTTAACCTGAAATATTAAACCTCTTTCTTTAATTTTGGAGCTAAATCACTCTTTGCATTATTAGTAGCAAGATCTTTTGGTCTATGATTATCTTTCTTCATATTCTCTTTCTTATATCTCTTTATAACACTTATGATTTATATGAGAGTTTCTTACATTTCATAGTATTTACGACTCTTCATGTTTTGCTTCCTTATGGTATTATGTGATTAACATTTACACATATTTTCCTTTTTACAAGTCTATGATTAAGTCTTTATGTAGTTGGATTATTTCTTCTAAATTAAATTATATGAAGACCTTGGTTGATGATCCTCTTCCTAAACCTCCTAATCCTTTGCCTAACCCTCTTAATCATCTTCCTACTTATCATTCTTCAACTCCTATCAAATTCATTTTCCCCCTTATACATTTTGATAACCTGACGCATCTTCACCTTTTGACTTTGGAGTTAGATCCATTGATTTCCTTTATTTTCTATCGGTTTCACATATATATTTTGGTTAACCTAACATATTATACCTATTTCTTTAATTTTGGAGTTAAATCACTCTTTGCATTATTAACGAGAAGATTAACATTATGAATCATCATGTTTTTCTTTCTTTTGTTTTTTTATAAAGAAAATAGGTTTTGAAAGGCCCCTAAAACCCTTTATAGTGCAAGAGATAAAAATAGTAAAAGTCCATGCTAATAGAAAAAAAAGCATAAAAAGGATAGCAACCAAAAAGTATAGTGTAAAAGGCCATCAACAAAAGGACAACCTAAACTAGTAAAAAAGAGACTAATAGAACTAGGAAAACATTAATCAATATTCATAAGGACATTCGTAGCCTCCTTCTTTAGAGCATCCATCTTCCTAGCAACCACTTTGATCTTAGTGAGCTCATTGTTGTACTCAAAGACTTTCTTCTTCTTGTTGGCTCTAGTCCTTCTCCTCAAGCCTTCAGTCTCAGCTCTAACACCACCTTCTTCTATAATGATCATTGCCTTTTCCATACTAGTGCCTTCCAGTCTGTTGATTAGAGCCTTGAGGTTTTCATTAGAGGCCTTTAGGATATGGTAGCTATAGTTAGCTATGCCTCGCATAGTAGCTTGAGTGGCATCCACTTTATTGGTAAGATCCAACACTTCAGCTTCTAGGCCATAGAAGGCAACAAGGTACACATATTGGTTGGAGTCAATACTCTCCCCCTCCCTAGTTGCCTTCTTTTCTTCCAGCAGGCTCATTCTTTCCTTTACCTCAACAATCTAGTGGAACATTCATTTAATTGACATGAAGTTATCCATCATGTCATTCTTAGAATTGTTGAGAACATTAATGTTATCTTCCTTGCTAAAGTCACCCATGATCAACATTGTAGGGTCAATGAGCTTCTAGAGTTCCACTTTCCCTTTTAGGTCCTCATGAATTTGTAGGTTGATAGTTTCTTTGGCTATCCCTAGGTGAATGTTATCCATGTTTTCACCCTCACTTTAGTAGAGTCTGTTACCATCACCATTTGATCTTTCATCATATCTTTAATGGGGTTGATAGGACTCTCATTTCCCTGCTGGTCTCCCATATCTAAATTGTTGATAGGGCTATGCTCCTTATTCTCTACATTCTAGTAGTCTCCTCTTGAATTTTTAATAGGGATGTGATTTATTATGTTATTATGAGATTAAAAACACATATTTTCCTTCTTTCAAGTCTATGGTTAGGTCTTTACATAGTTAGATTATTTCTTTTAAATTAGATTATATGAAGACCTTAGTAGATGATCCTCTTCCTAAACCTCCTAATCCTTTTGCTAACCCTCCTAATAATCTTCCTACTTCTCCTTCTTCAAATCCTATCACTTCTCAAACATATGTTAAAGCTCAAACCATATTTCATGAGGATGTTCAAGTATTCTTTGATGAACCTTCTCATCCTTTACCTATTTGTCGTGATATTAAGGGGAAGTAAAATGTTACTTTTCATCCTTCTCCTATTGTTCCACCTTACACTAATTTTTCTCATGACTATCATGAAATATTTCATCCTAATGAAACTTTGCACGATAATATACTACAGGATATAACATAGTTGCTAAGCAAGGGTGCAAAGGGTTGGGGCTTGGAATTTATGAACAAGGTATTAAGTATCCTACTCATATTTTCCCTAAGGAAAATAAGAATGGTTTAGACTTTGAGTTTTAAAACTTAAAAGTGGTTCATTATCCTCCTATACCTCCTATTCATCTTCTATTTCCTACACCCAACCTTGATTATCCTAATACTTGTCATGATGTGGCTAAAAGAGTGTATGTTTAATTAATAACTTCTGATAAGAAAAACTTTAGAGCACCTATCAAAGATGCTCTCTCTCACTTTAAATTTCTATTTAATTATGATAATTCTCATATGCTTGTTTATTGTGACTAATTCTATTTGTATGTAAGGGAAAAATATCTTTAGGAATTATCTCTTTTATACAGGAGCTATTACAACTTCTTCCTTATTTCACTTAGCTTTTCCTTTTCACCTATTGGGAGGGTTCCCCATTATGAGATATGCTGAGCATTTGGAATCACCCAATAGGTTGTTGACCATAAAGGCAATCTAGTATTTTCAATTAGTGAAAAACACGTGGTGATTTACAAGGTAGACTTATTTGGTCAACACTAATGACTAAGTGATTCTATACAGGCCGAGTAATGCTATGTAAAGTATGTAAATACTCAATTGTTGTTCAATAATAGTTACTACCAAGTAGTCCAAGTGTTGCCAAGTACTCCTATGGTTGTTGAGTTGTTTAGGAAGGAACATAAGTTGAGTGATATAGAGATAGAATAAAATAGTTGAAGCTGAGTATAGTTAAGGCTGAAGGACAACATGAGGAATCCATTTGCATCAAGTGTCAGTAGGTTATTTGTGCTGAGTAACATAGTTTGGTATAAATGTTTGGAATGGAACAAACATTGATGAAAACCATTTTTTTGAGATAGAAGCATGTTTTACAGATTGAGGAGCTAATAAAGGAGTTAATTACACATGCAGTTGAGGATCATCAATCCCTGTGAGAGGTGATTAACCAATTAAAAAATCAGAAGGACAAAGTGACAAAAATAGATGAATCTAGATCATTGATCATGATATAGAAGCTTCACCAAACAAATATTTAGGAAGGCTTTTAGACCTAATTCAGAGAGGTTGTGAGTTAGAAGTGTGTATGTGAAACTAAAGGTGAATTAAGTGAAGTTAAGTATTAAGAAGTAGTGGGCAATCAAGTAGTGCAGAGAGGAGATAAAGTACATCTATCATAGAGAGGTGATATTAGATTGGAAAGAGGTGATTTTTTATTAACATTTAGAGTGTAGCCAAAAGATCAAGGTATTGATTAATTCTAATAGGTGTTTTAGGGTAAATCTCTTAATAGAGTGGTCCTGATAGGCCTTTGTATATCTCCTAACACTATGCTCACTTAATTGTGTAGTTGAAATCATTTAATTAAGGTATATTGAATAAGTCTTCTATGATCTTAACTAAGTAGACCCTTGACAGGGTAGATAATCATATGTGCTCAAACTTTGTAGCCCTAACAAGCACACTTTATTGCTGTAGTAGTCAAGACTTTGCGGGTGTCATCCCCACTATGGTTTTACTTTCACCATCATTCCCACTACAATTTTACCTTCATCTTGGAGGGTTTATACATTAAAAATTTGGTGTGTTATGTGTTGATTGATTTCTTACGTGTTTCATTCATGTTATTGGATATTAGATTTGATGTTACACTATAGTGAATGTTTGATTTGATATATCTAGTTAAGTTGAGATAAGGGTATATGGTGAAGATATTAAATATGGTTTATGTTTAGAGTTGTTAAATTTTTTTATAGATCCCGATTCACCTCTCACGGGCCCCTCCCCTCTCAATATCTTACTTTCCCTATCATATTTCCAATAGTTGGTATCAGAGTTGTGTTCTCTTGGAAAGAAGTTTAACCACTTGTGAGTCAAAGATCTTGGAGATGAAAGCCTATAAGTTGGGAAAGGTTATTGAGAATCAAAAGATTGCTTTGTAGCTTACATTTTATCAAGTCAAGGTTCAAAGGAGGACTTAAATAAGTCCCCAAAAAGAAGGAAGGAGGTGACACTTCAACAAAATGACAAGAAAGTATTGATGACCTCCATGATGAAGGCACATCTAGTGAAATTGATGCAACAATAGAAGACCAATGAAATTGATGCAATACTAGAAGATCTATTGGAGAAGAGCAATATCCTGAATGAAGAAGTAAGAGCACTGAAAAGAGAACATGAAATACAACCAGTAAGGCTATATGAAGTGATTGAACAAAAGAAAAAGCTTGAAGATGACAAGGTAATGGTTGAAGAAGACAAAAGGTAGACGATTATAAGTCTTGATGAGAGGATCAATGAGGTACAAAGGTTGACTCACAATCAATTATGAGATAACTAGAAAGGTTGAAGAGATTGCAAATTTAAGATCTGAGAACAGTCAACTTAAATTTTAATTGAGAGTTAAGAAGGAAATCATTGAAAGAATGAACAAACCTAAGGAGGCCATAAAATTACTCGATAGATAGATGCAAGAAAAAAGAAGACCTAGTTACACTAATAGACTAAATTATACTGAGTTCATATCATATACCAAACAAGGAGAGTCATCAATGCATGGAGAACAAAGGAATGCCAAGAACAAAAGGCCTACATGCTATCACTGTGGAAAAAAATGTCATACGATAAAGATTTGCAGGAGCAAAACTAGTAAGGTAAATCCTAAACATAAATTCAATGGTAATTGTTTTAATTGTAACAAACATGGACATCAAGCACATGAATGTAGCTCAAATGCTTGTAAGACACACGATACATCTAGATTCAAAGGCTATTATCATAAATGTTAGAATTATGGTCATAAGGCACAAGATTGTAGATCTAAAGCAAAGAACAATTGGACACATAAAGGTCAAGGCAAAACACCTAAGAAAGGTAATACCATAAATTGGGATTACAATACTTAGGTCAAATGCCAATTCTATGGAAAGTGTGGACACATTGCAACAAATTGTGCAAGGACACATCTTAGAGGAAGATTAGGAAATTGGACAAATTTTAGACCACTATATTTCGATTATCAAAAGGTCAATCATCTAAGAAGAGACTATACAAATCGAGCATCAACACCTAATGTTCAAGAGAATAACGACAAAGAAAAGGTAAATATTGAAGAAGTGAGCAGCCAGATGAACCAAACTTGGAAGAAGAAAACTGAAGAAGGAAACAATTCAAATAGAGAATTTGTGATTACCCAATCCAATGGGCCAGGTGATCCCCTCACCTCAAACTGAGCAAAGAGGTGTAAATGGAACCCAGTTTTAATTGCTAGATCATATATCAGTTGCTAAGATTGTTTGGATAAAGGTCCAAAACAACATGATATTAAATGCATAAGGACAATTATGAGATTTGAAGTTTGTAATGTATTTTGATACTGAGTTGAAAATCTGGTGATGACCAAGTGTCAGTTTTGGAGTCCTAAAGAGACCAAGCCAAGTGTTAGTTATGACCGAGCTATAACATTGACCAAGTAAATGGAAGTTTGGAAGTGTGATAAGTGAGTCTTATAGAGATGGTCGAGAAATTTGAATCTCACCCACTATATCTATGAAGAATTGATGAGGCCCTAAAGTTGAATTTCTACACTATATAGCAAATTTTATGAATCATTTTATGCACCTTGCATTCAAGTTTTCATAGAGAAAATTGAGTTGAAGAATTTAGTGAGCATTTGAGCGAGTTTGATTTGAATCTTAGTGTGTGCCTTTGTCTACGAAAGCAAGTTGTAAGAAGATTAATGAGGTTGAGCTATGCAAAAGTTTTTGTTCAAACCCTAGATCGATACAATGGCATCACACACATCCACATCGAAGAACAAGATGGATTTACAAGTTAGTAACACTCAATTAGTTAGAAATGATGCATGCCCCCCACCAAAATTTTGAGCATCTGCTGAAATAGCAATGAAGGGTAATTCTTCAGGTGCCTTTTCATCTACCCCCCTGGAGTGGTCATGATTCATGACATGAATGCATGTTACATGTGAAAGATAGATGAAGTTGGAGATTTTGAGGTAAGAGTTACATATGACAACTTGTGTGAGAATGGTCAATTGTAGGAAGAACACAAGATTGTTTTTGAGGAAGGGTTAACATATTTCCTAAAATTTCCAAGAAATTTTAAGATAGAATGGATCAAAATCATTTTGAGTCGTGTTCATGACATGATGCTATGGTTGGAGAATGAATCATTTAAGATCACAAAGTAGATCATTCATCGTGTTACAAGATACCCTATTATAGATAGGGTTAAGACCATTTTTTGCCAATGAAGCGATGCAATCAAAGCCAATACATTGGCTAAGTGGAACAAAAGAGGAATGTCAATATCCACCATCAAAGATGTAGAAAATGCATTTGTTGTTAGATTCATTGCCCACAAATTTTACAAATCAAGTTGACCTAGCAATATACCATGTGTTGTAGTGGACTTGGGATGGAAAATTATCAAGAAGGATCTCAACTACAATGTAGCCGAGCTCCAACTTACCCAACTTGTAGAGAATTTAGAGAGTATAAGAAAAACAAATAATAGTCTATGTAAGTTTGGATTTATGATAGTTTGCATTTTATTTTATGTGCAAAACATGTTTCCTCCTATTGGTATTGTAGTTTGGGATAAGACAAGACTTGTTACCTAGCACATAAATGAATTAATAAGTTAGATTGGTGATAACTTTGACACTATTATGAATGACTATTTTTAGGAATTTAAGATATAAATGAAGAACAAGTCTAGGATACCAAAGTCCATAGTAGACCAATATTATGATGATATATGCTTCTTAGTAGACACAAATTATACCTATGTTCAAGTAGTTCTACCTAGGGTTGCATGGTTGAGACCTCTACCTTATGAGGTTAATAATGGTGAAGTAACTGCAACAATCACACCATTGCTAGTAGAAGAAGTTGACAAGAATGTTTAGCCATTTGGAAGATATGAGACATCAAAGGTAAAAATAGTGGTTTAGATCAACACACATAATATGAAGAAGAAAAGGAAAGCCATGATTGAGAACTAGGAAAGAGCTTTGGGAGAAGGAGTCAAGCAAGAGATGCCTTTGCAGATCATGAAGGCAAAGGAGAGGATAGATCAAGTAGTGATGATGATGACAAGGAAGATGTGGAAGGAAAAGGCAAGGATATAGTGGCTACCAAGCCATAGGCTAAGAAAGGTAAACAAATTGTTATTGTTAAGCCTAGTGTGAAGAAGAGTCTTAAGAAGGTGGTAACAAAATCCACACCTACTCCTCCATGAGTCACAAGGCAAAGAACAAGGGAAACTATTGCACTTGCCAAGCCTCAAAAGAAAGGCATTGTAAAGATAATGAAGCTTGTACCAATCAAGATCTCAACAAAGAGAAAGGTCACCACTATGGAATTTGAGTCGAGTAAACAAGAAAAGGAACCAAGAAGGAAGATTATTGTACAAAATGATGATGATGAGGATGAAGTAGAAAGGATTGAGTCAGAGGACTTGAGTCAATTTAGAGTGGCAACACACAAGAAGCCATAATCTATTGATGAGGTATTGTGAAAATCTCAGGAGTACTACATGATTGTCTAGTTTTTAGTATATTAAATATGATAAATTGAATAAGGAAGATAAGATTAAGGTAGAAGAGGTTGTAATATATCTGATGATGAATTTTAAGTAGACACCTATAGGGCTAGATAAGATGAGTCTTGAAGAGTTGCATAATAAGATTGATGGAAAGTGGAAATTTGCACTAACCACTAAAAGGCAAATAAGAGAAGCTACATTGGCTCAAATTATGTCTAAATTAAACAAAATCCATTTTTTTTAGCATTGAGAGAGTATGCCATCAGGTTTGTACCAAAGAGGACAACATTTCTGATTTTGAGAAAAAGATAGAAAATTTTGTTAAAGAGAGAAAAATTTCATGGAAAAAGATATATGATCTAATGCCTGATGATAAGCACGAGGAAGGAAAGGATGAGTATGTAAATGTTGAATTAGATGACACTAAAGATTTTGGTGATGGGCAAGATAATCTTGTTGATACCCTCAACAACTTAGTACAAATTAGCAGAGGATAAACAAAATTGTGACTATAGATGATGAACTTGACACCAGTTCTATTAAGGATGTCATGAAAAATCTAGTATAACAAAGTAAGGGTATTGTTTAGGCCGAGTCTGTGTAGTTGCTAGCCCATGCAAAGTTGATGGACCCTAACCCTGTATTAGTGCAAATTAAGGATTATCCAAAGATTGAAACACAAGTGGGTACTCAACTGATTGAAATTTTATCTATTCTTGTTGCTATATCAAGTACAATTATTAGCCAAGGTAATGTACAAATTGGCGATGTTGAGCAATAGAGTATGCTGACCAATACAAAAGATACCACACAATTGCCTACACAAACAAATGAAGCCACTAAGGGCAAAGAAGGAGACGAGAAGAAAGAAAAGAGCCTAAATGTCAAAGTAGATAATTCTACTACAGGTTAAAGACCAATTTCCTTAGGACCTTAGATTGAGGGAAGTAAGGAGGTAGACCAATCAAGTTTAGCCAGTAAACTCTAGGTAGTTGAAGTCGAGGACAAACAAGATGAATATGTATAATATATGGGTACAATTGTAAGATTAGTAGAGAATAAGACATAAGATGAACCAAAGTAAGAGGGAGTGACTCAAAAGTCATAGAAGCTCAGTCTAGAGGTTACAACACAAATTTTACAAGTAATTGTGTCAAGATCTAACACACTGGACTCCAATGCCAAGAAGATGAAGAAGAAGGTGAAAAACTCACCTCAGGCCATAAAAGGTAAACATTTCACTCTCAATGAAGATAGTCATTCCAGATTGGGATAGATATAATTTGAATAAGGAGAAAATGATGATATTGATTGAACTATTTTCAAGAAAGGCATATCAAGCCAAGCTGAGAAGAGAACACAAAATGAGGAAAGTACTATATGATATTAAAGATATCTTTCTTGATACAATTATTATTGATGATTTAGATAAAAGGGCCCTAATTCTTGGTTAGCTCATTAAAATTGTGGAGAAAATTAACAATCTTGATATAGATATTCAAGAGAAACTGATGTAAAGGGCAAAGAGGTAATATGACAACAGAGTGATGGAAAAAGTATCTAGTGAGATTCCAACTTAGAAAGTTAAGCTTTCCACTATTGTCACTAAGCTCAAATAGCTAAACACAAATACAAATACATTGTTTGCAAAATTGTGTAATGAGATTCCCTCTTAATGCAAGTCTATCAAGGACACAATGGATAAGATAGATGCAAATTTACAAAAATATAGCAAACAATTGAGCATGGATCCTAGCACTAGCTCAATTTACTATTCACAAGTTAAATTCTTACAAGGGAAGTAGTCAAAAATCCTATAGGAAGAGTGCCATTTAAGAAATGAGATGAATAAAATTCAAGCAAGATTTCTACCTCATATATAAGTAATGCAAAGGCACATATAGACTACTGAGGATCTTGTGAAGGATCAACATCTTTCCATTGCAAACAATATGGTGAATTTGGTGGCCAAGATTGAAATTGAAAATAAGTACCACAACACATTCTCAATCATTATTAGATTACACCATCCATTTCTGAAGGCATTTGGAATCCTACTAGAACCCCAACTGCAAATATGTTCAAGTCATAATTGACAAAAACAAGGGGTAAATGAAATGAGAATGAGACATGGTCAAGAGGAAATGAAATGTCAATGTGCATGATCAAGCAAGTTAGCAAGTGTATGTGATCATATCTACTCATGAATGTATTTATCAAATTTTTGATTTGAAACTTTGATATACATTTTTGGAGTAATAAGGAGTTAGTTAGATCAACATGTGAAAATAAATGATTTATTTTTTTGGAAAAAAAAGTTTTTGAAAATGCAAGTACAACAATCTACATCTATAGATTGAGCCACATGTATGGATTATGTTCTCAGGGGGAATACTTATTTTGAAGTTTTGGAATGTCAAGTTTTGATCATGAAAAAATTGTTTTTGTCACTAATGTCAAAAGGGGAAATTATCGACCCTAAAGGCAATCTAGTATTGTCAATTAGTACAAAACACCTAGTCATTTACAAGGTAGAGTTATTTGGTCAACATTGCAACTAAGTGATTCTATACATATCGACTAATGCTATGAAAATTATGTAAATACTTAGTTATTGTCAAGAAGTAGTTACTATTGGTCAATTGAAGTGTTTCCAAGTACTCCAATGGTTACTGAATTGTTGAGGAAGTAGCATAAGATGAGTGATATAGAGGCATAATAGAATAGTTGAAGTTGAGTACAATTAAGGTCGAAGGACATGAGAAATAAATTTGTGTTGAGTGTCAGTAAGCTATTTATGCTAAGTAACACGCTTTTTGTATAAATGTTTAGAATGGTACAAACATTGATGAAAATATTTTTTATCGAGTTGGAAGCATGTTTTATAGATCAAGAGCTAATCAAGAAGTTAATTATGTGTGGAATTGAGCAACAATAGTAAAAAATGGATTCCTAAATGACACAAGAATCCAAAAGAAATGATTGCATCTATGCAATAAAAAATGTTAAAAAGGATAGCTGACCTACGAATAAAATTAGGCACATGGAGAGAAAATGTCAGAACCCAGAGGGAAATGACTTCCTTTTTGAAATGTGGAGAATGGAAAACCTACCATCATATTCACAAATGAGTCAACAAAAATTGGGGTGAGTACTTTATTCTCAAATCTTTGACAAATGGGTTCTTCTTAGTTAAGGCAAGGAAAAAATGAGGAAAATAATGGATCATGTTTAATGGTTGCTTTATGATGGGAGGGATAGGATTCTATATTAGGGATTGGGTCACAAATAACCCAAAACAAGCTTCTTTGGAAGAAGTCCCGATTAGGGTGAGTTTCTATAACCTTCCCCATGAATATTGGCATGAAGATATCCTTTAGCAAATTTGGAATCATTTAGCTAAGCTCATTTGCAAAGAATAAGTGATTGATCAATGATAATTTAGTGTTTAAGTGAAAATATGCATAGCATGGAAGACACATTTGATCAAGGGTTTCCCTTATTAAAATATTTGGTGTTATTTTGTATGTGGTTCATTCTATGGTTGTTGCATCTTTTGGTTGCATGTTTTAGTTTTGATAAAGTTTATTTAAATTTATTTAAGCAACAACCGATTCACCCACCCCCCTCTTAGTTGGGTTGGTGGACTTTACTTTCTAACAAAAGTAGTGCTCACAAATATGACCCTAAAGATTGGATAGGAATGTCATGCCCAAACTACGAGGGCAAAAACACACAATTTTTTAAAAAAAAATTAAATTAATAATTAAAATGCTCTGAGTTTGATCTGGTTAACAACACAATTTAAAGGTTCTCTACAAATCATTTTAAGGTTATAATCCTTGCGGAGGGACACATCATTAAAATGAACTCTCGATATTAATCTGATCTCGACATTTATTACGTTACTACATAATTACACTTAAATCTAAATTTCTTTAATTCAGAACCTAATTTTAACAATTACTAACCAAATCACGATTAAAGCTAACAACATTATATTTAATTAAATATTTAAAACACTAACTAAAACATAAACTAACTCTACAAAGCAAAAATTAAAATCAAAATAACTTTAATAAAATACTTGATCCATATTAATTTAATTAATATCACTTTCCAATAATCGCATTTTAATAAACTAAATTTTACTAACTTAAATGATAAATAAATAAAACGTAAATTTCATTTAGTTATTCATTCAATATAAATGGGTAAACAGACTAAAATACTAACCTTCTTTTAATAACACTAATACTATCTAATACTTAAACCAAAATAGAATTTAAAACTAAATATTCATCACATTAATTAAACTCATTTAAATTTGAAACTACATAATCATCATATTTACTTAACAATACTAAACTAATATCATTAAAATACTAACTAACTAAACAAATACTAACTACCCTATCTAACATAATTTCTAACAAATCTAAAATCTAACACTAACTTAATTAAACATTTAATAAAATACAAACTAAAATAAACAATACTAACTAACATAAATAACTAAAACTAAACTTATTAACAAATAACCCAAGCTACCCTATACTACCCCACACTACCCTAAGCCCCCACCTACACCCTAGCCCCCTGCGCACGCACTTCCCGAGGCCTGCACATGGCAGGTCGGGCCCCTTGATCCCGCATGGGCAGCAGTTGCGCAATCCAAAGTGGATGCGTGAGGTGGCGACCACAGTGGGAGGAAAAAGAAACCAAGCAAAAGCAAAACTTTTTCTATTTTGTTTAACCACCAAAATTAATGCTTCCCCCAAGTTGAGTGAGCGCTCTGATGTGAAAAGGAGAAGAGGTACAGTGGTGACATCACTCTATGTCAGGGGATAATGACCATGCAATCAACTCTTCCAAGCCCCCTACTAAGAGCTGGCATCTAGGAGAAGATTAGTTAATGCAAATTAGGTTGGGGTTGATGTTAAAGTCAAAGTGAATGGGTAATAAAAGAAATCAACTTCAAAACAAAAAAACAAACTTAAATTTTTTTCCCTCCACTTGCATACTGCGCCCAAGATGATGGGACAAGTGGGTGACGACCTCAGCGACAAGATGGCACTTGTAGGGCAACGCCTAGGGAGTAAGCAAGGGTAGATTAAGACTTAGGGTTATTGCAATAAGTTATAAATTTTATTAGGTGAGAATAGGATATTTAGAATATATATTTTTTTAAATGGATATTTTAATATTGTTTTTAATTTTAAAACTTAATTTACAATAAAACAAAAGGTATAATGAGGGAATCTTTAGATTCTCTGTTGCAAAGAGGTAGAATTAAATTGCCTCTTCATACAAAATCCAGAGAGTTTTCACTCTCTTGGAATACTTTGTTTTTTTGAAAAATTTTCAAGTATAGAATTACAAGCAATGCATGTATTTTTTTTTGTGGTCTAAATTTTCTAAGTATAAAATTTTAAAGTGACATATTACCAAGAGGGGTTTAAATTTTTTTTTTTTCAAAGCAAATCTAAAGGACTTATCACAACTTAATATACCAAGAATTTGAATTATCCATTTTAATCAATAATGCAATAATTGTTTGATTCAAATATTCATGCAAACTGAATCTACATCCATGATCATAATTTTTGTTTTCAACATATAAGAAAACTTGAAATTTTGCCAAATTGAACATCATCATTATTTCCATCCTATTTTCTGATATGCATCCATCTAATTTAAAATTTCGATTGAATCACATGAAAACAATTATATTCAATACCAATTTTGTTGGCAAACCTGATTCAAAGGCTCAGCCGAGAAAGAATCAGGAAGAAAACCTGGATTCGTTGCCATTACAACAAAGTTTGAAATACAATTTACATAGGATTTCAATCCTGAATTACAACAATTTAATTGAATTTTCTTCATGACCCTCATCAAGGGATTCATAATAATTTTCTGCATCATTTTTCTAGAACCATGGAGGGGACAGAATCTGATCAGGTGACCAAAAAAAAATGACCAAGAACAATTCAAACATGCATATTCACATAAGGTTATCACTATATGATTCACTATGAATCAACATTAGGGAAAGGTGGATTCTTCCAACCAGGAGAAGTCAAGCACAACACCAAACAGATGCCCAATCGGGGCTATAAACCAAGAACTTTCGTTCTTCCATTTCAACATACCATAATCATACAAGGTTTGTGCTGATAGGTAGGGGCCCATAACACCCTACCTTTTCTCCCTCTTCTCATCCTGAGAAGAGACTCTACATTGGTTGGAGTCCGACTAAACAAACATTTCCCAGAATTGGTCACTTCTGCCCTATCCAAGGGTGAGTAATACCAAAACTCCCATGCAAGAAAATCTCAAAATTTCAACATAAACATAAAAAGAAAACATTCAAAATAATATGATTTTCAAATCTTCCCAACATACCCACAAACATACAAACATTCAAACAACAACAAGGTAGCATAAGCATGAAACAAGAATGAAATCTGAACAAGGGAGATGAGAATTCCTACCTGCACAAAGAGGTAATGGAAAATGAACAAGTTTGAGTAGAGTTTCCCTTTCCTTGCTTCAATCTTCAAGAACTTCTCTCTAAATGTAGAGATTGGGTAACAACCTCCACAAGTCCAAGAAGGGCCTCTAAAATAAGCCCCAAACTCAACCACCAAAAGGATCAATAACTTCTCCCACCCACTTACAATTCTAGAAACTCCTAACTCAACCCACACTATGGTTAAACACTAAGTGGAGATGGGGTGATGAAACTCATGGTAGCCATAGTCAATTTTCGCACAAAAGCAAAAAGAGACTTTTTGAGTGGCCTCAAAAGTCAATAAAAGGGGCTTAGGGGTTGGAAAAGACCCCTAACCCATACCCATACCCATTGGGTATTAATATTCCATGTTTTAAAGCCTTAGGAATAGGTTTAGAGCCAAACAAAAGTTAGGAAATAATATAGGACCATCTAACAACTCTAATAATGCAGATTAAGCACTAATCCAGATTAAGGGTGACTAAACTCAATTAAGAACCCAATTAGCAAACTGACACTAACTTAATCCGTCTTAGGTCCAAAGGTTACACAGCTAACCCTAACTAGCATGTTGAAGAACATAAACAACTCACGAGTGTCAAGCGACACCAAAAGAACATAGTTACGAACATTTACATTTACTGAACATAGAGAGATACATACATACATCTCACGATACAATACTTGAAGTACGAACAACAAGGTTTCCAAAATTAACACATAGAGGTCAGTTCTGTTCCTTCGTTGGTTGCCTTGGCTAAAATATCTGCACACTCATTGCACACATCAGTAGCCCTGAAAATCACATGTACATATGTATGTATACGTATCATAAATTTGCATAAATTGAAACATACATCAATCAGGGTTTCTTGCATCCTACTTAACCATCAAGATTCCAAAATCAATGTGTTAATCCTACATTTTACTTAATTCATCAACATACATATACCTAAAACCTTAAATGACGAACATTAAATATCTGAGAATAACATCACACAACATGAAATAATAAAATATGTTCTAAGCATCAGATAATGTCTTGACATCTCGAGTTGTGAGTATCAAAATGATAAGGTAACATCTAAGGCTACGAAGGGTCGGGGCGAGGCCTCACAAGGAAGGACATGATACAAACTTAGCTTTGAAGAAGGACCCCCCTATAGTTTCAATTGAAATGGTAGAGATGAGCCATGAAAAATCTATCCCAGCATGTGGTGGAAGTTCTAACATGGTGAAGTCACCTATGGAAAAAATAGTTGTGAAAGGTTTTAGATGTACTAAGGACTCGATGGAGCTTGAGCCAATGAAGGGTTCAAGGATGATGAGTCTTAGGATTGCTCCTTAAATTTTCATGATAGAGATTTTTTAGGGGAATATTGTTTTTGGAAGCTACTCAGGTTTGCAGTGAAGTCAATGGTCAACATATAAGATTTGAAATGGTAGTTGTCAATATCTAACTTGGAAATTTTTTTGGGTTCCATCCAAGAGGATAATATTATTAGGGAGGTGGTATTTAAAGATATCCAAATTTCTCCTTCTAGGGGAGAGGTGGGGGATGACATCAATAAAAAAGGTTGCGTGTCTTCTTTATGAAAGGAAGTGGAGGATTTAAATGAGGAATTAGAGTTTGAGTTCTCGGATGAGGAAGTAGTGTTGTCACCATCACTCAAGAAAGAATTAGTTGGTGGAGGGAAAGGTAAAAATTGAGGGAAGCAAAAGAGAGGTTGAATTGTTTTTCAAAATAATTGGAAGAAGCTGGAAGCATGAAAGGGGAGACAAAATTCAGATCTAGAAGGGAGCTTTTCCCTCCTAGGGAGAAATGAGGTTCCTTACATGGAATGTCAGGGGGTGAAATGCCCTTGAAAAACATCACTTGATTAAGCATTATTTTCATCAAATGAAACCATACATAGTGTGTTTGTAGGAGAATAAGGTATCTAAGGAGACGACAACTAGATATTTAGGTGTTAAGATAAGATAGTCAACTTGTTTTATGGATGCAGCTAAGGCTTCAGGGATTTAGGGATTTTATGGAATCCCAAGTCAGTGAAGACAAATTTGGTTGACTAAGGTTAGAACTAGATTATGACCAAGGTTCATTTCTTGACACAAGCTATCAATCTTTTTTTGATTACCATCTATGGTTTGAAAATGGTTGAAGATAAGAAGACCTTGTGGAATAAGATCACTATAATTATTGAGTGTTTATGACAAGAGAGTATAGTATTGGCTGGAGATTTTAATGCCACATTGGAATTAGCTAACAAGTGAGGTGGTGTAGGAAGGATCAGAAGGGTTCAACAAGATTTTCAAGATTTTTTTGAGAATATTGGCCTATGGGAGATTAGATCGAAGAGTGGAGAATATACTTGGAGAAATTGGTGTGCAGGGTTCTTAGGTATGGTTGAAAAAGTGAACCATTTTTTGGCTAGGTGAGATTGGAGGCACCTTCAGGTATTGCCTGAATAAGACATTCTGCCCTTTTCATCTTCAGGTCATTTTCCAATTTCTATCAGTATAATTAGGGATATTACTCCTCCAAGAAATCTATTTAAATTTGAGTAGATATAGTTTAAGGAGGAAGGTTTCTTTGACATGGTTAGGTAGTGGGGGACAAAGGCCCCAAAAGTAGAAGGTAATTAAAGTTTTAAGTTATTAAAGAAATTGTACCACATTAAAAATTCACTTAAAAAATATTATAAGGAACTTTTCAAAAATATTTTCAAGGAGAAGGAGATTCTAGAAGCACAATTGGTGGTTCTAAATAGAAAAATGATAGAAGAGGGGATGGATGTGATAGACTATGAAACTGAGAAGGATCTCAAGTGCAAGTAAGAGAAGATCCTAGCTAGGGAAGAGATCTTTTGGAAGCATAAGTCCATATAATTGTGGCTTAGATAAGGGGTCAAGAACACTAAGTTTTTTTTACTGCTCAGTCAAAACAAGGAGATCTATAAATAGAATTTTTAAGTTGCATCTTCCAAATAGAAATAGGTTATTAGTGGTTGATGAGGTTAACTCCTAAGTGGTCAATTCTTTTACTCAACTTTGGAGTACAAGACATGAATGTAGGCATTTCAACATAAATTAGATTCTAGATGTGATTCCTCCTTTTATAGAAGAAGAGGATAATTTAATATTCATGACATTTATTAGTATGAAATAATTGAAGTTGACTATTTTCGGGTTAGTAGGAGATAAATCTCTAGGCCTTGACAGTTTTCAAGAATTATTCTACCATAAATTTTGGAAGGTTATTTGTTTGGAATTTTTAAGGGTAGTAGAAGATTCTATAACATATGGGTTTATATTGCAGGACTTTAATAACACTTTGGTGGCTTTAATAACAAAGAAAAAGGTGGATAGATTGGAAGATTTCAGGCTGATATCTTTGTACAATATAATTTACAAGATAATATCTAAGATTGTAGCCAACCATTTGAAATTGGTCTTGGATAAGCCCGTCTCTACTGAGAAAAGTGGCTTTATGCTTGGGAGACATATTGTTAATGGTATCATAGTTGCTCATGAGGTGATTCACTTAATTTGTACCAGCAAGAGAAGAGCAATGTTATTGAAATTGGGCATAAGGAAGGCATATGATAAGGAGGAAATGAACTTATTGTGTGAAGTATTGGAGAGATTTAGATTTAACAACATATGGATAGATTGGATTGAGATTATGACTATCAATTATAACGCTTCAATGTTAGTTAATGCTAGTCTGAAGGGCTTTTTCCTAACTTCAAGGGGTTTGCATCTAGGGGACCCAGTTTATCCTTTTTTATTCATCATGTTGGTAGAAGTGTTAGGGAGGTTTATAGCTAAGCAAAGACATCAAGGCTGATGGAAGGTATCATGATTGTAGAAGGATTGGACCCCTCCACACACTCTCAGTTTGTTGATGATACACACTTAGTTGGAGAAGCCATAATGAGGGAATCTAGAGTAATGGAAAATATTTTAGACACCAATAGATATGTGTTGGGCCAAGATATCAATTGGGAAAAGTTAGAAATTTATTCCTTTCGTGTGATGAAAAATATTCAATGGGCCATTACAAGAGTTATTGATATTTGCAAGGATAAGCTATCAAACAAGATTTTGGGAGGTCTTTTATACACTAGGGTTGGAAGATCAAATTTGTAGATTCAATTAGTTGATAGATGTTGTAAGGTAATGGAAGGATGGAAGTCATGATGGCCAACTTTGGTAGGCAAGATTACAATACTCAAATCAGTGATTTCCTCTCTCCCAATTCACTTTATGTCATGTAATAGATTACCTTTTAAGGTTTTTTAAAAAAATGAGCAAAGAATGAGGAAGTTCCTTTGGAATGAAACTAGTGACCAAGATAAAGTTTTTTTGTTGGCTTGGGACAAAGTTTATAAGCCAAAATCAAATAAAGGGGAAAGGATTGGGAATTGGAGGAAGATGAATGAAGTGTTGGGAGCAAAATTGGTGTGGGAAATGTATAGCAAACCTAATTAGAGATGGCTTGAAATTCTCAATAAGAAGTGTTTAGTGGGTGGAGGCCAAGAAAGTATTATGAACTTGTAGAAGATTCACCAAGGGGCTCTACTTTTTGGAACTTTATAGTAAATTGTAGATCTATTATGAAAGATTATGTTTCATGAATTATTTGGGATGGATGTAAGGTAGACTTTTGGAGAGATTTGTGAAATGGAAAGGAGTTGATGGTATTGATCTCATTATGGTTTTGATAAGTTAGTGACAAAGCACTTAGTCATTATCTGGAAAAGTTAGTCAGTCATTACTATGATCGAGCTACTACTTAGGTTGAGCAAATAGAGTAATTCAAGTACAAGAATTCAAGCAATACATGTCAAGCTGATATGACAAGTTAGTATGTGCCAAGAAATAGTGAATGTCAAGTTATTTAGGCACCACAAAAATAGTTAGTGCCGAGTCATTTAGGAGCTTAGCAACAGTATGAGCCGAGCCATTCTAAGGCCAAATGACAATAGAGAGCATAGTTATGACTAAGCATCATAAACCTATTGATGTCAAGTAACCAATCATGGACATACAATTTTGTAATGGCATAAATTTGTATGTAAACTATTTTTGGCTGACATGATATTTAATTTATGATATTGAGAGATAAGGTCAACAATGCAGAACTAGTTGATAAGAACAAAGTCAGTTGAGAAGACAAGAAGTGAAGGGTCAGAGAAGAGAAATTAGATCAAAATGATCAAGATACAACTAGTAAAGAGGAGATCTATTATCTAGAAGAAGGTGCTAACAAAAGCATAATGTACTAAATCATTTGACAAGTGATACAGGGTAAATCTCTTAACAAAGTAGTCTTAATAAACTTTTGTAAATATCTTAAAAGAGTGCTTAGTTGTGAGTTTTAAATCCTTTCATCAAGGTAAGACCTAACAATCTTGTAAACCTTTAACAGGGAAAACCTTTCATAGGGTATGATCATAGATATAAAGAACTTGTAGCTATAATTGGCCACACTTTATTGCTACAGTAGTGAAGATTTGTGGGTGTCATTCCCACCAAAGTTTTACCTTCACCTTGGAGGGTTTATGGGTAATCAAAATCTTTTGTGTTATGTGTTGATTTATGTTATGCTATGAATGTGATGCATGGTTAGATATATTTTAGTTTATTTGATAAGTTATGAGATGGATGAATGGTGAAATGTTTTTTTGGTAAAAGTTTTAAAGTACTAATTCACCTCCCCTTATAAATTACTTTCCCATCTATATTTCCAACAAATGGTATCAGAGCCTTGTTCTCTAAAAAGTAAAGTTTGACAGCTTGAGAGGTAAGACCTTGAAGATGGAAGTCTACAAATTGGGAAAGACTATTGAGACCTAGAAGATTGAAATGCAACTTGTCCTACATCAAATAAAGGAGGCAAGAGAAGAATCACAACAATAAGTAAAGAGAAGAAAGGATTTGTCCATTCAACAAAATGACAGACAATATCAAGAAGAAGACATTACAAGATTGTTTGAGGAAAATAACTCCAAATAATGTGATGTAGCAATTGCATATTTGATGGAAAAGAATAAGGCCCTAAATGAAGAAGTTAGGAATTTGAAAAGGGAACATGAAACTCAAATAGTAATGTTATGTGAGATATCTAAACTAAAAAATAAAGTAGAGGAAGATAAAGGCATGATTGAAGAAGACAAAAACTTATTGGAAAACAAACTTTAGGAGAAGTCATCAGATGTGTAAAAACTCAACCGGATTTAATGAGTCAATTGATGCTTACAAATCAAGAACTAAATAGAAAAGATGTTAAGATTGCAACTTTGAAATCACAAAATGACCTATTGCAAGGTGAATTGAAAATAGAGAAGGAATTCATTAAAAGGTTTAATAAGCCTTGTGAAGCCATAAAGTACTTTGAAAAATAGATGAAAACACCAAGAAAAAATGGTGATATTGCTGTATTGGGATATTGTACTACTAAGAAAAAAGAATCATCTAAAAGTGGTGAACAAAGGAGTGATAAGGGAAAGAACAAAAAACCCACTTGCCATCATTGTGGAAAAATAGGTCACACATAAAATGTCTACAAAAGTAACATTGGAAATCAAAACCCTACGCAAAAATACAATGGACACTGCTGTAATTGCAAGAAGCAAGGACACCAGGCACATGAATGCAAGACAAAGACCATCAACACTTATAAATTTGAAGGATATGTTACAAATCTCTGAGGTATGGAAATAAAGCATACGAATGCAGATCTAAACCCAAGTGGACATCAAACAAACAAACAAAGGTACATCATCATGGAAATTCTTACAATTAGGATTACAATATAAGGTATAGTTGTCACTATTGTAGAGAATATGGTTATGTTGCTATAAATTGCATAAGTACAAAATTTAGAGATAATTATAGAAAGTGGTTGAATGGGGAGATTGTATGCTTCAATTTTCTTAAAGTCAGTCATGTAAGCAGAAACTACCCAACTCAGTCACCTGCACTAAGAAATGAATTCAACAAAGCAAAAGGTAAGGTAGATGCTAAAAACGTAAAGTTCTAGATGAACACAATATGGAGAAAGAAAGAACATTACAACATGTAAAGCCAAGATGAAGTCACTTTATCCAATGGATTAGGTGATCACATCACCCCCAACTAAGCAATCTGAGGTATGTATGGAACTGACATTTGAAATGATATATTTTGAATAAGTTCCAAGAATTTAAGGTGTGAAAAGGATTTATCAACATATATTAAGATGCAATTGAATGATTAGAAGGATGAGATATTTTGTCACTATATTCTATGTTATTGTTGAGCACTAGAAGTAATTGCTATGTTAGCCGAGTAAGCTATATTGACCAAGCACAATGTAAGACCTGTGGAGACCAAGATGATAGTTGTGTAGGTATAAAGCATAAAATGCAAGGTTTTCAATGCTATACAGTCAATTTTTCAAGTCATTTTCACCTACCAGACAATCAAGATCAACTAAACAATTTGTGCAAAAGAGATTCAAGTGACTGCTAGGCGATTCAACTGTGTTACTTGACATTGTCATCAAATCTTGAGGTATTTTACTTGTGCCAAGTTACTTTGTTTTTGTGATCTTCAAACCCTAGCAAGTTACAATGGCAACAAGTTCTTTGGTAGTAGAAAGGAAGGAAGGGAAAGAAGTTACAAATGTACAACTAATTAGCAATGATGTACAAGGACCACCAAAGTTTCACGCAATATCTGAGATAGCTTACAAGGGAGACCCATCAGGTGCATTGTCAACGATTCCATCAAAAAGTATTGATGACACAAGATGAGAAATGCTGTTAAATGTGCAAGGTTGGAGAGATTGGAGACCTTGAAATCAAGGAAACATACTAGAAACTATGTGAAAATGGAATCCTGAAGGAGTATAAATTGTTGAGCGAAAAGGGTTAATCCATGCCCTAGATTTTTCGTAGGTATTCAAGATAGAATGGGAAAAGATAATGCCAAGTTGAATACATGATAACCACCTATGGTTGGAGAATGGTCCTGTCAAAATCACAAAGAGGATCATACATAGGGTAACTAGGTATCCTACCCTAGATAGACCTAAGACCATGAGGTGCGATGCCAAGGAAGTGATTGAAAAGGCTATACGAGCTACCTGGAACAAAAGATGAATGTCCATAGACACTATTATAGACCCCATTATTGCATTTGTAGTACGTGTGTTACACACAAATTTTATCAGTCTAGCCAACTTAAAAGTGTGCCATGTATTGCAGTAGACCTTGGTTATAAAATTGTAAAAAGGATCATAATTACATGACCTTACCAAGTTACAGTTACAACGACTATCAGAAAATCTTGGAGCAATCAGGAAAACCAATAATTCCTAATGTAAGTTTGGCTCAATTCTTATGTGTATATTTTTCTATGTGCAAAACATATTTCCTACATTTGATAAAATATATGGAAGACTAGTCAATCCATTACCCAAAAAATAGGGGATTACATTGATCATTTGGGAGAAAATTTTGACTCAGTAATGACTAGTTATTTTGAAGACTTCAAGAAGTCAATAAAGAAAAGATTAAGGATACTTGTATCTCTAGTGAAGAAACATTACAATTATGTTTGTTTCCTAGTAGATGCCGACTACACTCATGTACATGTAGTTATTCCTAGGCTGAGATGGCTAAGACCTCTACCTTATGAGGTGAATGTAGATGAAGCATCAACAACCATCATTGCATTACTAATAGAGGACATAGACAAGAATGCTATGATATTTTGTAAGTATGAGGAAGAAAAGGCAAGAATAACTATCAACTTGCAGATTGCCACCATATAAATGAAGAAAATTAACATGATGAAGAAATTGGAAGAACAATTTGGTGAAGAAGAAGAGGAAGAAGGTCAAGGGCCTTTACAATTAACTCAAGGGTTAGGTGAAGAACAGGATCTGCTAATGAGGAAGAAGTAGAGGAAGAGACAAAGGAAATATGAAAGAAAAGAAAATGATAGAAGAAAATATAGAAGCCCAAAAAGACACCAAAGAAAGATGAACATAAGTCTATTGCACCTTTAACAAGGTCAAGCACTCGGGAAACCACTGCACTAGCCAAAGAATCACAATCAAAAGGAAAAAAGAAAAAAGATACTAAAGAGCCAAGCAAGCCTGCAAAGAGACCAAGGAAGAATCTTAAACTCCAAGATGAATAAGATGAAGAGAAGACATAATTAGATGACATGAGTCAATTCAAAGTGGTAAGTCACAATCCCTCATCTGATATAGATAATTTTTGTGATAGTATAAAAGATAATGCAGATCTATTAGGATTTCAACATATTGATTTTGTTAAGTTAGATAATGGAGACAAAAATAATGTTGAAGAGGCTATATATGGTGTGATGGCTACATTTAAGACTACTCCATTAGAAATTGCTAATTCAATACCTAAGAGCTTGTATGAGTGAGTAAAACAAAATGGAAATTCGACATAATGACTAAAAAGTAGATAAGAGAGACTACTTTAGCATAAGCTATGCCTACTCTAGATAAAAAGATGATTAAAAAAGACATAGAAAATTACAAAGGGATATTTTCTCCTAAATACAGGGCTTTTCACATTTTAAGGAATCAAGTTGAAGAGTGGTAACCCAAAGTACATTACTTTGGAAATTAGTCTATGGGTTGACCACAAAAGTAGTACAAGAGAAGGAAGAAACAACAAAGACACAAAAGAGGACACAAATTTAATGAGTTGGACACTGATATCCCAAAGGAAGATAAAGAGAGTCAACAAGACTCTGTAACTATTGAGTACATCAATGACATTGATAGTACGCAAAATATTAATCTACTCAGTGAAGATGACATCAAGAAATTAGTACAAGAGTTTAATAATGCACCTATTCCATGTGCTAATCCTATCTTGATAAAGATTAATGAATCTTCTATGGCTAAGATTTCACCCTCTAAGAAGCAAGAAAAAGATACATCTACTATGTGCCCACTGATGACATGAAGAAATAGATGTCTTTTTTATCCTTTTTATGAACATTTGTTTATAACATGCTAAACTTTGTCATCCTTTAAGTATAATATTTCATAATTTTTGATGTATAAGTTATGAACATATGGCATAAAAGTGATAATCAAAATTATTTCTTAAAAGGTTCATTCTGTTGATAAAAATCTTTCTTCATGAATGATTGGCATGAGTAGATCTTCTTGCAGCCGAAGAGATTGCAAAGACTAATAATTGAATATTAATGCTTTTTCTTTATAAATTAATAAAAATAAATGAATATTTGTAGGAAGTCTTGTGTGCATTGAAGGATGACCGCAGGTATTCAAACCAAGTTAGAATCGGTTAAAACAACTCAAGTGAAGGTTTAGTGTTGTGGAATCACAAGTGTTAAAGGAGGTACGTTGTGGTACCATTACAACCAAAAATTATTGAATAGAATAATAAGGGACCTGATGAGGTGACTGTATGAGAGAGTAAGTCAACATGGCAATCAATTAGTCAACATGCATTCTTAATGAGAAACTATTGCACGGTACCTGAATTCCTGGAATCATTTAAGTCATGTGGTAGAGCAGATCTAGCATCCACTACACTCTGTATTTACGAGAACTTAAGGAGATACGTGATGTTTCTTATCATGTTTCATGTTTACATGAATCTTGAGCTATAACGGACTATCCTTTATGAGGAAGTCATGATTGAAGGAATTTGCTATTTTCTTGTCTTTTAAATAAGACCTTGTTTGTAGCTAAAAGGTCAAGTAGGGAATGAACAAATAGAGTTGGATGAAAGTTATCAGTTATATTTTGTTATTTTTCTAGTAAGTGTAATGTTGTCTATTGAATGAATACATGAGTTTATTGAGTTTCTACACTTCAGTTTTAGTTAATCTTTTCTTCACTCTTCCATGGTGGCCCATGCGGAAGGTGAAGTTTACTTTAGCAATTAGGAGTTAGACTCACTTTTCTAAGTTAAGTTTAGAATAGTTGTTCCTGTAGCCATTGGAAATAGAACCAATTATTATTCCTGCAGTAGTAGGTGCATAGATGTATGGTTAAGCAGTTATCTGAGTTTCCTTCCAGTCATAAGATAGTTGTCTTTCTTTTTGATAAAATAGATTTCCTTAATGGTTATTTTATTCAAGGTAGTAGTGACTTTTAGTAGAGGCTACAGCAGATACTTTGTATACATCATCTCAAGTTCACACTTTTGGATTGATATTTAATGAAGACCAGCATAGTACTTTGGTAGTAAAGGATGTCTAATGCTTTAACTAAACAGGTGTTATATTGGCTTGACATTTTTGGTACAATTGTCAGGGATGGTGTCAATCTAGTGTTCACTATCGAGTCACCTAGCTAGTTTCATTCTTTAGTATTTTGCATGCATAGGAGAAGAGATCACCTTGGAAGATTTCTTCCCAACTTCAATCAGGAAGATCCCTTTCACCATGATCTTGAAGAAAAAGAAAGAGAAGAAGAAGAACTGTTTGAGAATGTGTTTGCAGAAGCACCTAATCAAGTACAATCATCGACCACATCTGAAGAATCCTTTCATTTAAATGATCTTTTTGCTGAGCTAGGTTATCAAGATAATCCATTAGCTTTAGTCATTTACCAACCACCACTAGGAAATCCACAAATGGTAGTTGCTCAGCCTACCTTTCCCTTTCCAATTTCCACTTAGCAAGGTAATCAAAATCTGAAAAATATACCCTCAACTGCCCTTCCAAAGTTCTATGGCCTCATTACTAGAGACCTAGAAAACTTTCTCTTTGAGTTTGACATTCTTTACCGAAGTTATGATTACACCATAGATGCTCATAAACTGAAGTTGTTTCCATCAACTCTAAAAGAACCTACCTTGAGATGGTTTATGAGTCTAGGTGCTAATGCTATGACAGATTGGCCAACTATGAGTAACTTGTTCCTTACTAAATATAAGGAATATTGCAGGGTCCATGACTTAAAAGGAGATGACATTTTCAAAATGTCATAGAAGGAGGATGAAACTTTGGAGGACTATGTTGCATGATTCATGTTCAATTTGTAGCGTAATATGCATCATCAGCTAAACGAGGAGTCCCAAAAGCATCTCCTTTTAAAAAGAATGCATGAGAGGAGTATGGAAACCTTAGACTTAATGGCTGGAGGTGACATTACACAGAAGATGTGAGCTGAAATTAGGAACATTTTCTTGAACTATTCCAGAGAAAAAATAAAAAAAGGACGAGGCTTCAAGGACTTACTCCAAAAATCTCCTGGTGCCAGAGTATCCAAGAGAGAGCTATCAAACCTCTTATTAGATTTCAAGCAAGACATAATTAATGATGTTACCACACAACTGGACACCATGCAAGCACAGAGGAGGAAGGAGGATCTTGACAATATGTTAGCAGAATATTGCCCGAGAAAAGAAACGTAACTACTAGTGCAAGCCTATTGCTAGTCTGGAGTCACAACAAGTGTCTAATGAATTCAAGGCAATTGATGAAGATGAAGAAGTCCTCTATGTTGCTTAATGAAGGCCTTCAACTCTAAGATTAGGTATTTTCAAAGATCTACTTCATAATTATAGTGGTAATAGTAAATGGCAACAACACCAACATGGTGGTTATAATAATTGGCAACAACCTAACCAAGGTTGGCAACAATCTAACCAGGGTTGGCAACAACTTTAGCAAGGTTGGCAACAACTTGGCCAAGGTTGGTAGCAACCTCAACAAGGTTGGCAACAACCTAGCCAGGGTTTGCAGTAGCCTAGTCAGGGTTGGCAACAACCCCAACAAGGTTGGCAACAACCTAACCAGGGTTGACAACAACCTCAACAAGGTTGGCAACAACCCCAAAACTAGCAGCAACAACATCAACAAGCCTTGATATAGCCTCCTCAAAAACAGGACTTAATGCCTCCTGTAGCCAATACAACCCCTCCAAAATAGCCCGAGTTGCCTACACAACCTACGCCTAATTCCAATAATGAAAAGCCTTCAACTCAGTAGAAAAACTATTCCATCACCTTAAATGACATTCATTTATGGTCTAGGACAACACTTGCATCACCTTAGCAACCCATTATAACAGAAGTTAATGATACCTTTGTTGAGTTAGTTCAAGAGCTTGCAACCATTGTCTCTCCTGTAGCAAAGAAACCATCATTTCTTGGTAGGTTAATGGAGCAAGCCCCACTGGTTGAAAATCAAGCCGCATTGGATTTGCTTGATCAACTCAAAAAAATGACAGTAAAAATTCCATTGCTAGATGTAATAAAGGAAGTACCGATGTATACAAAAGCTATCAAAGAAGCCTGTACTAAAACTCTAGATAGGAAAAAGGACCCAAAAAATATCCATGTCCTTGGCCAGCTTTCTGATCTTATGCTTGATAACCTTAAGATACCCAAGTATGCAGACCCTAGAAGTCCAGTAGTAACACTTGCCATTCAAGGAATACAAGTGTAGAATATCCTAATAGACTCAGGAGCATCCATTAATGTAATAACCAAGGAAGTCATGTCCAAATTAAATATCATTGGTCTCAGAGAAATGCCAACAATTTTGTAATTAGCAGATAGTTCGACCATCATTCCTGATGGTATGTTGGAAGATGTCACTATTACACTACATTCATGGGATTACCTAGTTGATTTTGTAGTAATGTCTTCAAAAACAAGTACTGGAGGGTATCTTATCATTCTAGGGCGACCATGGTTAGCCATAGTAGATGCTTATATTGCATGCCAATTAGGGAAAATGATCATTTCAGATGGTATGAACACTAAAAACTTAACCTTGTTTTCTCTTGCTTAGCCTTTGATGTAGGATGATTAAGTTGTTTGGCCAAATTTAGGTGATTCTAATATGGACATAGATTCTATTAAACAATTGATGATGATCTCAAGGGATTCATTTGTAAGCAGTAAAGATGAGGATGATGTCATTTCTTCTATCATATTGAATGAGTACAAAATACAACCTGAGATATCTTCCAAAGAGGATTGTGTTTTAGAAAATATTTTGCCATTGCCATGTGAACTTCACTATTCTGAGTCTGCATAGATTCTACACTCACTTCTGCCACATGAAACAGACTCACCACCAATTGCTCAGATTTCAATGGCTGAAAAAGTATTTAAAAAAACAATTGCCCCAAGGAGAGAACTAAACTTAAGCAAATCCTTATCTCAGGCACAACATCATGATATTTTGTAGCTGTTACAAAAACACCAAGATGCTTTTGCTTGGGATTATATAGATATGAAAGGTTTGGACCTAGCACTCTATACTCATAGGATCTATATAAGTCCTGATTGCAAACCTATAAGATAGCCTCAGCGTAGGATAAGCCCAATATTATGAGATATTGTGAAAAATGAACTCCAAAAGTTGCTCAATGTTGGCTTTATCTATCCTATTTTAGACAGTCAATGGGTTTCACCATTGGTTATCATTCCAAAAAAGGGAGGAAAATAGTGAGTTTGTATAGATTATAGAGAACTCAACTTAGCTACCTAGAAGGACTATTTCTCGCTGCCATTTGTAGATCAGGTTCTCGATAATCTTGGAGGAAAGAAGTACTTTTCCTTCTTGGATAGGTTCAGTTGCTACAATCAAATACAAATAGCACCAGAGAATCAGGACAAGACCACATTCACATGTCCATGGGGAATGTTTTCTTATTCAGTCCTACCATTTGGTTTGTGCAATGCACCTATAACTTTCCAAAGAGTTGTTCTTAGTATTTTTTCTGACATAGCTGCAGACTGTTTGGAGATATATATGGATAACTTCATGACATATGTGCAGACCTTTGAAGAAGCTCAAGAAAACCTAGAAAAGGTTTTGCAAAGATGTAAAGACTACAACCTATCCTTAAATAGTGAAAAATGTTTCATGATGATGTAGGAAGGTGTGGTGTTGGGACACTTTATTTCCCCCAAAGAAATTGAAGTGGATCAAAAAAAGATAGAGGTTATATGCACATTGTCCATACCAGCTAAATTGAAAGATGTTATGATTTTTCTAGGACATGCAGGGTACTATTGACATTTTATCAAGAATTTTAGTCAAATTGCAGCCCCTCTGTGTAATTTGCTTCGAAAAGATGTAGAGTTTGTATGGAATTCTGATTGCACAAAAGCCTTCCTGCAGCTTAAGGAAGTCCTCTCAATAGCACCAGTTCTCCATGGACCAAATTGGGAGCTACCTTTTCACATACAGACTAATGCCTTAGATCATGCCATTGGAGTAGTGCTTGGCCAAAAAATGGATTTAGTGGAACATGCAATTTACTATATCAGTAAAAATCTTCAAGGAGTTGAATATAATTACACTGTAACTAAGAAAGAATTTCTTGCTGTAATTTATGCTCTTAATAAATTTAGACATTATGTTATAGGCTACTAGATATTTATACATATAGATCACTCCACTATCAGATATCTGATGAAAAAACTGGTAATCTCTAGACGTTTGGCTCGGTGGTTACTGTTAATGCAAGAAATTGACATTACCATTATCAACATACTAGGTAAGGCGAATGTTGTAGCTGATTTATTATCTCATCTTCAAACACTTGATGGTCTTGTAGCAATAGAAGACAATTTTCTTGATGAGCATCTCTTTCTTTTGTCAGCACAAAACCCATGGTATGCTGACATTGCCAACTACCTAACAACTAGTAAGAAACCTTCACATTTCTCTGCAAAAAAAAGGCAGTTGTTGGCAAAGAAGAGTTTCAACTTTTCATGGATCTCTGGGTTCATGTTTTATGTTGGACTTGATTAGGTGACACGAAGATGTCTTAAAGAGGATGAGACGTATGATGTTCTTCACACTTGTCATGATGATCCCTGTGGTGGCCACTTTGCTTCCAAGAGAACCACATTGAAGATCTTAAATACATGCTACTATTGGCCCACACTACACAAGGATGCAACTCAATATACCAAAAAATGTGATAAATGCCAAAGAATGGGTCGACCAATGAAAACAGATGAAATGCCCTTACAGCCACAGATAGTGGTAACACCATTTGATAAATGGGGGATCAATTTTGTTGGCCCTATTGAGCCATCTTTAGAAGGGAAGAGTTACATTTTGGCATGCACTGATTATGTCACCAAATGGGCAGAAGCAAAACCAATAAAGCACCCTCGTGATAATAATGTTGCAAAATTCCTATATAAATGCATCTTTACAAGGTTTGGCATTCCAAGAGAATTAAAATCAGATCAAGGCCTTCAATTTACATCTAATTTGATAGCTACTCTCATGGAGGAATACAAAATTTGGCATGACAAATCCTCCCCGTATCATCCACAGGCCAATGGATAGGTTGAAGTGACAAATAGAGAGCTGGAAAACATACTCACCAAAATAGTGCCCTTGCATAGGAAAGATTGGGTGGCTTGACTTCTTGAAGCCTTATGGGCATATAGAACAACATGGAAATCTACTATAGGGTTTATGCTTTTTGAACTCCTATAGGGGAAGATATTTGTCATGCCCATTGAATTTGAGCATAAGACTTTATGGATAGCTTTGGAACTTGATATTACTCTTCCTATAGCACAACAAGATCACATTTTACATCTCAATGAGTTGGATGAATGGCGGAAGTCAGCCCTTCACAACATAGAACTAATTTAGAGTCCGCAGAAGCAGTGGCATGACAAATTTATCTAAGATAGAGAATTCTCTGTTGGTGATTGGGTACTCTTGTATGACTCCAAATATCAACATCACCAAGGGAAATTTTAGACCAGATGGCTTGGTCCATATGAAATCGTAGCAATTTTTAACAATGGAGTAGTTCAACTATCAACAATTGATCCAGTCAAGTTCAAACTCCTGGTTAATGGGCATCGCTTGAAGCTATATCACAAGCCAACAAATTGGGAAGAATTTATTCCACAGTTCAACACAACAGAAACATTACTTCCTGCAGCCACTCTGTCTCAGTCTTCCACTCAGACACCTGCAACACCTTGAAATTATTTCAAGGCATTCATAATAAAAATTTCACATTTTATGTGAAATCCATTTCCTTTTCTATTTCACCCCATCTCATCTTCTTATCTTTTCATTCCCACTCCACTTCATTAATTTCTCTACTATGATACTACTTGGAGCACCCTTCCTATCGCATATCAGGTTGATTACACTTGACCCCTATGCACTTATTTAATTTATTATTTATTTAGAAAATTGTGTTATTTCAATTTTTAGAATTTGCAATCTCTAAGGTCTGGTGGGACCCAACCTCTGATTAATTGGGGGGAGGGAAAATTGAAATAATAAGTTGATCTTAATTTGGCATGTATGATGTACGAGGGAAAGGTCACCCCAGTGATGAGCTGGCGGTCCTTTGTACTTCTGTGGTGTGCAAGAAATAATTAAAAAATAAACATTAAATTATTATTTAACATAAAGTACATAACCCCTCATTAATATGATGTATGTTTTGATCACAATCTTTATCTTCATTATGTTTTGGTGCTTAAAATGCTGTCATGCATTACTGAAGGATATGATGTTTTGAAGTGCTTCAAATTGTTTTTCTTTCCTAATATGCCATTGTTTAAACTGAAACCCTTGTAGCTATTTCCACTCAAACTTTTCAATCGCCCACAGTTGAACTCATCAACTATAGCATTCTTCAAAGGATAACATGGGCAGAGAACCTTAATGACATGAACTAGCAGATCACAAACTCTTGTTGGCAAACCCAACAACATGCAATTTGTTTCAACAATGGGGTTGGTTAGCTTATTGCCTTAGCCTCAAGTAATTTGATGAAGAAATTACATTGCAATTTCATAATATGCTATAGGATGGGTATGCAAATGTCAAGGGTATCAGGATAGAATTTATAGAACAAGTGGTGGCAAAGGTTACTGGTCTACCTACAAACGACGAACGATGGACAAAAGACATGGATGTACGAGCTGCAAAGGTACAATTCATAGTGCATGGAGAGCCTTTGTTGGAGGAAAACAAGAAGTAAGGTACATTACGGTTATCTCTTCCCCTTCAATTCATTCAACCTGTTGAGTTTATCATAAGGTATTTTACTTGTGAAGGGCAGTATACCTATTTGTATGCTATTCATTTCAAGATTTTGAGTAGTCTATAGCATGATAACTGTCCTGTAAATCTCCCTAGTTTCCTTTACTATATTGTTGAAAGGCAAGCTGCCTATGTGTAATAGGGTAAGACCCAGTCGGTGTCCCACCACTACTTTATAAGAGCCATAATTGAAAGGGAACTAACTAGGAAGCATCTTGGGACATGGGATGATTTGTAAAACTCAAAATAGTGGGACCCCAAAGAGGTGGACCTAGAGGGCAAGGAATGGGGACTAGAGAGAAAACTACCGTAGGAATCAGAAAGGTAGTATATAAAATATTTCAAGAAGCTTCAGCTTCTGTGTCTACACCCAAGACTATGAAAAAGAGAACTCCACCTCCAAGAGCTTCAACCTCTAAGAGGAGAAAATCACAAATAGATACCATAGGGAAAGATTTAGAGGAAGCACCTCCAGTGCCATAGGAAACTATACCTGACCTTAATAGAGGAAAATTTGTTGATAATAAGGGTAAATGAACAATCTCTACCCCTGTAGTTGTTGATTTAGAATCTCCAATGCATACACCTACACAATCTCCAGAGCATGCAATTCGTACTCTTGAACATGAAAATGTTCCCGAGAAAGCTTCTCCAAAACCAAACAACCCTAATATTAGCTTTGTTAATATTGATAGTGACATAGAGTCTTTAGAGGAAATGATGTTTGGTTTTGAACAGTAAGCACAAGAGGCTGAAGATTTGCCACCAGAAGTGTAATCATCATTTGCACAGGAAATAGTTTAAGAAATTTTTGAGGCATTTCAAACCAATATGGCTATGATGCCATATACTTTAGCCAATGTGCCTTTAGAAAAAGGTGACAACCCTATTGCTCATAACCACTCTAAAGATGACAACCTTGTTGCTCATCACCACTCTAAAGATGACAGCTCTATTGCTCATCACCACACACCACCAGACATTTTTACTCCATTAACAACTAGTCTTAGTTTGTACCAATAGTTGCAATGGGAAAAGTCAAACTAGGACTTGGAGAGGAAACAATTGCTTAGAACTATAGAAGAATAGACACAACAAATTGAAGAAAAATATAGTGAAATCACGGTCCTACAACAACGTGTCATAAAGGTGACAGAGCTCATTCCAGAGCTTATGAACAGTAGATCACCATCCCTAGTTTACACACTATTTTTAAAGGGACAAATGATTACTTTTCAATTGTCCTGAATTGTCTGGGGGTTAAATCCTTCTTTGCACACTCCCCATGATTTTTATGTAGCATTCAAATCCATCCCAATGGATTTACAAAATCTCCTCTGTGAGCTATATATTGATAACCTTATTGTTCTAGATAAAAGAGATTGGAATTTACTATTGTATGTGGGAGATGTACAGTTCAAAGTGATCATGTCATGGATGTAGAATGAGAAGTCGAGAGGATCAGGCTGCCCCTTATAGGGAAAAAGAAATCTTGGAACCACTACACATTCAGCTTGAGGCACAAAATACTTGCAGGATGTTCTTTGATTGGCTCTCTGCTACTAATAATGCAAGTGCTGCTGCTAAGATTTACCCTATCTGAGAACAGGCATTTTTAGATTGGGAACAACATTGTTCCAAAATTGCTCTTGATGCCATAAGGGATTCTACTCAAAGATGGGTCTGATTGTCATAAGATCTGAAAACAAGAGAATTACACTCTTTGGAAAATTTGGAGATGGCTATTAGCAGGATGCCCAGGTATATGATGCTAGGTAGAAGTCAAAAGAATTATTGGGTTCCTCTTCATTTCCAACCACCAATACTCCTACATCTTATGCTCGGAAAGCATGATTCTTTTGCTGATTATAATATGGCCATTGAAGATAAAAAATGGGAAAGTTTAAAGTAGAATTATGGATACTTTAACTATAGAGCTAATGAATTAGGTGAAAAGATCACCAATGATCTTAGACTATGGATGAGAATCACAATTTTATAAATGCTAAAGGGACCAACATCAGGTTGGTTGGGGGGAAAAATGATGACATGAAGAAATAGATGCCTTTTTGATCCTTTTTATGAAAATTTGTTTATAGCATGCTAAACTTTGTCATTCTTTAAGTATAATATTTTGTACTTTTTGATGTATAAGTTATGAAAATATGACATTAAAGTGATAATCAGAATTATGTCTTAAAAGTTTCATTCTATTGATAAAAATCTTTCTTCATGAATGTTTGGCATGGATAGAGCAGCCAAAGAGATTGCAAAGACTGATAATTGAATATTAATGTTTTTTCTTTATAAATTAATAAATGTAAATAAATATTTGTAGGAAGTCTTGTGTGCATTGAATGATGACCACAGGTATCCAAGCCAAGTCAGAATCGATTAAAACAACTCAAGCAAAGGTTTAGTGTTGTAGAATCACAAGTGTTAAAGGAGGTGTGTTGTGGCACCATTATAGCTAGAAATTGTTCAACAGAACAGTAAGGGACCTGATGAGGCGGCTGTATGAGAGAGCAAGTCAACATGGTGATCAATTAGTCAACATGCATTCTTAATGAGAAACTGTTGCACGGTACCTAAATTCTCAGAATCATTTAAGTAATGTAGCAGAGAAGATCTAGCGTCCACTAACTCTTTATTTACGAGAACTTAAGGAGATACCCAATGTTTCTTATCATGTTTCACGTTTGCATGAATCTTGAGTTGTAAAAAACTATCTTTTATGAGGAAGTCATGATTGTAGGAATCTGTTATTTTCCTATCTTTTAAATAAGACCTTGTTTGTAGCTAAAAGGTCAAGTAGGGAATGAACAAATCGAGTTGGACGAAAGTTATCATTTATATTATGTTGTTTTTCAAGTAAGTGTAATGTTTTCTATTGAATGAATAAATGAGTTTATTGAGTTTCTACTCTTCAGTCTTAGTTAATCTTTTCTTCACTCTTTTATAGGGGCCCATGTGGAAGGTGGAGTTTACTTTAGCAATTAGGAGTTAGACTCAATTTTCTAAGTTAAGTTTAGAACTGCTCTTCCTCCAGCCACTAGAAACATAACCAATTACTATTCTTGCAGTAGTAGGAGCGTAGATGTATGGTTAAGTAGTTATCTGATTTTCCTTCTTGTCATAAGATAGTTGTCTTTCTTTTTGATAAAATAGATTTCCTCAATGGTTATTTTATTCAAGGTAGTAGTGACTTTTAGTAGAGGCTAGAGTATATACTTTGTAGACATCATCTCAAGTTCACACTCCTGGATTGATATTTAATGAAGACCAGCATAGTACTTTGGTAGTAAAGGATGTCCAATCCTTCAACTAAAAGGGTGTAATATTGGCTCGACACCCACATGTTGCAGAAGATAAGGATAAAGAGTCACATGAATAACCACCATGTCAGAATGAAGTTTTGGAGAAGAAAAATGAGCATGAAAAGGATGATGATTAACCATCTTCAATGCCAACATTTGACATTTAGATGAAAGAGAAAGAGGCAGATACACCAGACACATCATTGCCCACTCTACAAAGCTCAATTCTATCAGCAACAGTGGTAATTGATAAAGAGGGAAGTGCAAAGAATAAGGGTAAGGAAGATAGTCCTACACACACCTCACCAAAACCTATTGAAGAAAATAAGGAGGATGAACAAGGAGAAGAGGATAAGAAGATTGCTAAAACCAAGGAGTAGGAAGTCATATAGACACTAGTTATCTTGCTAGTTACTAAATCACCTCCCATTAGCCAGACTCTTCAAAGACCAAGTACTCAAGCAACACCTTTGCAAATATTAGTACTGAGTACCAACACATCTAAGAGTTTTGACACTACCTCATTTGAGGATGTTAGTTTAGATTAAGTGATTATGTTGCCTTAGTTCAATCCTACAATAATCACAATTGAAGAGATGAAAGTTCTTTAAGAAGCTCTATAAAGGAAATTAAGGCAAAAAAAGCTCAGGAGGGAGCATAAGCAAAAACAAGTTTTGCATGATATCAAAGATATTTTTGTATATGCTTTTGTTATTTTAGATTCATTAACCAATAAGCCTATCATGGAACAACTTGTACATATAGTGGATAGGATAAAAGATGAAGACATAGAGACAAATGTCAAGTTATTGGAATGGTCTGAAAAGAGGTTTCACACTAAGGCCATGAACAAAATCTCTAGTGCCATAGAACTTAGACAGGTTGACTTGTCAACAAAGGTGGAGAGTGTGAATCAAACCTTGGAAAATATATATTCTTGGTAAACTTTGTAATGTTGATTTCTTTACTCAAGAATCTCAACAAACCATCGATAGGTTGCAAGGAGAATTGAAGTCTACTAGATCTACATTGAAAACATCTCCTAGCCCCAGTTAATTACATTTTCAAAGATTACTCCTTACACAGGAAATAATTGCCATGTTGCATGCTAAGAATGCCAAAATTAGATAACTTTGATTAGTATTCAGTCCATGTTGACTCCCCACATGAAAGTTTTGCAATGAGAGCTCACATTTTTTGAAACATTGTTGAAGAAAGATTCCCATCTTTCAGCTGAAGAAGGCCTAGTCGACATGGTAGCCAACTTGGAGATTCATATTCAATCTTTGGATACAACTAGAGATGAAAAGGATTCCACCTTGACACTCATTATGCAGGTCCATAAAACATTTTTGGATAAATACACTATAAGTGTACCACCCATAATGATATAAGTGTCAAAAAAGGAGGATTTTATGTAAACAGGGGATGCAATATATTTTGATGATATCTACTCAAGGGGAGTTACAAAAATAAAATGTAGCATTTACTCAGGAGGAGTAACAAGGTATGAGACAACATGAGACATCATTTATTTGTAGATTTTGAAATTTTGTGTATGGATCGAGCACATATTATACATTGTCTAAATTTTGTGTACTACACAATATATATGCCATGACAAAGTGTTTTTTACCACTTATATAAAAGGGGGAGATTGCTGATATCATTGTGGTTTTGACAAGTTAGTGAAAAAACACTTAGTCATTATCTGGAAAAGTTAGTCAGTCATCACTACAACGGAGCTACTACTTAGGCCGAGCAAATAGAGTAAGCCGAGCCCAAGTGTTTAGACAATACATATCGAGTTGATACGAAAAGTTAGGATGTGCTAAGCAATAATGAATGCCAAGTTATTTAGGCCCCGATAAAATAATTAGTATTGAGTCATTTAGGAGCCAAGCAATAGTATGTGCCAAGTCATTCAAACATCGAGTGACAACAAAGAGCACATTTATGACCAAGTATCAGAAGTCTATTGATGTCGAGCAACCAGTCATGGACATACAAGTTTCTAATGGCACAATCTCATATGTAAACCATTTTTGGTCAACATAATCTTTAATTTATGATATTTAGAGATAAGGACTGAGTTATATCACACATCCCAAGATTACCTAAGAAACCAATGAGAAAAAGGGAAACTTAAGGAGGCAATAATGATCAACTAGAGCCGTTGATTATGACCTAAGATCATCTCCAAATGCCTATTTAAAGAGGCAAACCCTAAAGGAGAAAATAGAGATGCAAAGAGAAGTATCATATGCAAAGTAGAGAGAATGGTAAGTGGAGATGTTTCTTAAGTGAAGGATCAACAATGTAGAACTAGTTGATAAGAACAAAGTTAGTTAAGAAGACAAGAAGTGAAGGGTTAGCAAAGAGAAATTAGGTTAGAAGGATCAAGATACAACCACTAAAGAGGAGATATGTTATCTAGAAGAAGGTGCTAATCGAATGATTAGGCATTGAATCATTTTGATAGGTGATATAGGGTAAATCTCTTAACAGAGTAGTCCTAATAGACTTTTGTAAATCTCCTAATAGAGTTCTTACTTAGTTGTGAGTTATAATTTCTTTCATCAAGGTAATACCTAATAGTCTTTTAAGCCTTTAATAGGGAAGACCTTTTATAGGGTATGATCATAGATTATGATAAAAAATTTGTAGCCATAATTGGCCACACTTTATTGTTATAGTAGTGAAGATTTGTTGTGGGTGTCATCCCCACCCCAATTTTACCTTCACCTTGGAGGGTTTCTGGGTAACCAAAATCTTTTGTGTTATGTGTTGATTTAAATTATGCTATCGATGTGATGCATGGTTAGATATATTTCAGTTTATTTGATAAGTTATGAGATGGATGAATGGTGAAAGGTTTTTGTGGCAAAAGTTTTAAAGTACTATTTCACCCCCCAGATCTTACTCTCCCATCTATATTTCCAATAGATGGAAGCATCGATGAATGAAGAGGCAATGGTTAATATAGATAAAGAGAGGTGGGGATGCAAGTTGAGATATTACATGGATTTGGATGATAAAGTGGATGAAAAGATAGATAAATGGAAATATTCAGGTTTTTTGGGTATCGATGATGATTTGTTCCTTCGATTCAAGTGAGTGTTGGGTTAGAGGGATATTTATTTTATGGGGGTGAAAGATAGGATTATCTTGTGTTGCTCTAAAAGTGGTGAATATATAATTAATCAAGGTTATCGTTTATTAGAAAACAAGGAGTTAAGGGATAAGTGGGCATTGAGGATCTACTGGCATTAGGCTTGTCTTCCTAAGGGTGGGGCCTTTTCTTGGTTGGTGACACGCAAGAAGTTATAGAGGCTAGGTTTTGTTAGACCTTTCATATGTTTCTTGTATCACTAGGTAGAGGAGAAGGTTGATCATCTTCTCCTCAATTGAAGGTTCTCAAGGAAATATTGGGAATTCATTTTGAACAAGTTGGAGTTGGTAGGTCCACTTCAAAATAGTATCAAATATTCGCTTGTGTCATGAATAAGTATTAGAGGTAAATTCGCTTTGTAGTTGTTTGAGTGGCGATCCCTTCGACAGTGGTGTGGGAAATTTGGAAGGAAAGAAACAAAGGATTTTTCATGAAAAGCAAGAGGGTTGGGGAGGTTCTCGTAGAGATTAGAGAGATCCATTTCACAATTAGTGAGTAATGTAGCTTCTCTAATTAATATTTCAAAAATTCCTCTCTCCAATACAAATTCTAGTATTCAGGCTAAATGGCCCTTGACCCAGTTCACCCAGTAATGGGCTCCAAGGGCTAAACCTTTAGTTGAGATTCAAGAAAGTGTGGGAAAAGAGATTAAGGTGGAGGATAGATGGTTTAGAATCACTTTGAGGATGCATCAAAAGGTAATATGGGATGCAGTGGGGAGGGGTGTTTTATGTGAGATGCAACAAAAAAAATTTGATTTTAGGTTTGAAGGCACTACAAGAGGGGTCAAATAATGTAGTAGAATGTTTGACAATGATTTTTTCTCTTCGATTGGATAAGAAATGTGGAGGAAATAAAATTAATTAATTTTGAAATTCTTAGACTTGGATTAATGATATAATCAAGGGTAAGATGGAAATGTGGTTTTTGGACAAGTTTATTAAAATAATTCACATGCTATTAGAAGGATTTGAAGACTTTCATGTTACTCACACTAGAAGGAATGAAAGTGTGTTAGCAGATAAGATGGCTAATGTAGGTGTGAATATGTTAGATCAATCTGAAGTGATAGAAGATTTTATAAATCTTAATCTTTCTATTCTTTGAGATATGACCCATTGTTGACTTCCTTTCTAAATGTGGCTAAGTAATGATGAGGCAAAATTATGGTTTGGTAGATGTAGGTGATGGTGTATGCAAGTACCTGATGAAGGCTTAGGACATATGGATGTGATTTTAATGATGAGATGGCATCATTTATTTTGACATGAGAAACAACATAACTTTATAGATTAAGGCAGAGTATATAGTTGGCTTACAACATTAAGCTTGTTGCCAGTCAACAATGAGAGGTGAAAAACAAAAGGAGTAAAATGGAAGCAAATATTTATCTATCGATGCCTAAGAAAAATTAAAAATTTGGGGTTCCAAAATGAGATCACTCCAAGACACCTTGTAGAGGTGTTCTATGTAGACGAGGAGGAGTTTCTCATAATTCTTTGTCATCTATTTGTGAAGGAGTTCATTGGTGAAGATTTTTGTCCAAGGAAGAATGTAGATATTTATTCCTCACTCTATGTACGAGAATTTCTCCTAGCCCATAATAAAGAGGAGGCGATGAGGATGGTTGAATTATGGGTAGAACTAGAGTAGTGTTTGGGGTATCAATGCTAATTGGACATGACTATTGGAATTTTTTAGAATAACTTAGAGGGGGGGGGGGGGTTGAATTAGTTATCCAAGGTCCATATGTACAAATAAATTTTTTCACAACTTAGTGAACCCATATCCATAAAGCATATTCATCATGCATGCATCCATTAGATCATACAATGACTTAAACTTGTAGGTTAATGTTAAATCAACTTTGCAGAAATGTAAACATGAAACATAATAGAGTCAATAACACATTTGACACAATGATTTTATGTGGAAACTCGATTTGGGAAAAATCTCCAGTAACATGGCCAAACTTATTAAAGGTTACAATACACTGTTAAATATGACCTGGTTAGAGGATTTCAATCACCCTATTAGGAGTGAGCCTTGTTAAAGAACTTTACATTATTCACTTGGAGTGTCACCCAGTTAAAGGATTTACAAATGACTGTTAGGTCAACCTTAATCCAAAGGATTTACCCTAGACTGGTACAATGATTACAAAGTAATGGTAAAGCTTGATCTGATAACAACTTACAACTTACTTTGCAGATTATAGATCTCTATTTCAGTTCTCTATTCTACTTAGCTTTCACACTTCATCTCTGATAGCTTGTTCACCCTTCAAGAATCTATACCCTTACACCTTCTTTCTTTTCTTACCAATATCAGTCTCTTCTGTTTGGTCATTGATTGAAGTAATAGCTTACACTCCAGGTCTTCCTTAGGTTCTCGCACATGACAACCTTTTCTTCTGACCAACCATCTCTATAAATAGAAAATTAAGACCTTTTTTTTGTTCAACCTCTATCATCCATTTTAGGGTTAGGTAGGATTAGGTAGGATTCAATGAATTTACCCATCTTTTCATTTTGTTCCCTTTTAGAAACTTCTTCTTCAATCCTCTTTGAATTTTCCTCAAAATGGTTTAGCATGAATTCTGTGCCACCAACTCATCATAGTTATCTTCCAAACACTTCAAAAAATTCAAGAGATCACACTTTTAGGCTTAGATTCATCAAATCCACAATTTAACATGAATACTAAGACTTGGCATCAATATGCTATCACTCAACTTCCATACCATTCTTCCACTTGTCTTCAACTAGATCACTTAGCAAACACTAAAGTTTACTAGTGTTTGGCATCAACTAAACTTTACTCGGTGTTAGATTGTGGTGACTGATAAGGAAAGCACTGTACATACTCTTCTTTTGCTACTATATCAATATTTTATGGCCAACATGTTGTAACTAATTTTAATGCTAAAGTGGAAAAATACTTGTACAAAAGGGCTTAGGCTTAGGGATTGTTTCATAGTGGGTGATGTGAAATTTGCTTCTTGTGGTGGTATTGAGTTGTAAGGGATTACATATTGCAATTAGGTTGTAATCACTAGATCATAATAATATTGGACTTGTTGTTTGGTGGATGTAGCCCAAGAATTGGGTGAACCGCATTAAATCTTGGTATCTTGTGTTCTCTTCTGTGTGATCTATTTTTTTTTGATATTGTTTATATTTGCATGTAATTGTTATTTCTATTTGAGGTTTAAACCTTTTCAGTTATCCTTTGCAAGAAAGTCTCATGGTTGAGTGGTAGAGATGACAGACGAGGGTAAGCTGAGAATTGACAAGTTTAATGGGCAGTACTTTTAGTTATGAAAAATGCAAATGGAGGACTATCTCTATCAGAAGGATTTATGGAAGCCATTAGTAGGAAAAAATAAGAACGAGGGAACTATGAAAAATAAGGACTTAGAGATTTTAGATAAAAAGACACTTGGAAGCATTAGATTATGATTAGCACCATCAGTGACATTTAACATTACAAAAGCAAAGACGACGAAAGAGTTGATGGAAACCCTAGCGAAAATTGTATGAAAAACCCTCCACTTCAAATAAGGTATTTCTCATGAAGCATTTATTTAATATGAAAAAGATAGAAGGCAAAAAGGGAAAGAGTCGAGCGGGATAAAGCTTGACAGGTTAGCCAAGAGAGCATTTGCGAAAGTTGTAAGTATGGCATGGGATGTGTGGATTCATGCTTGTTCACATGGAATGCTTGATTGTGGCTATGGCTTTGAAGGCTTCCATGGTTGTATTGTAATGATATTTTTGTTGAATAATACATGGTGATGGATGCTTTTGGACACTGAGATTTTTTTCTCAATGAGGGTTTCCCAGGATATATCTTGTGTCATATTTTTTATGGGTATGTTGTCTATTCTCTTGCATGTGGATTTTAATTGCATATTTATTATGGGTTATGTGGAAATGGTTATATTCTTTGTTGCAAGTTTCCTTAATATACCCTCAGAAACCCTCATTGAGGGAAAACTAGCCTCCAAAAGCATCCATCACCATGTATCATTCAATAAAAAATAACATTGCAATACAACCATGGAAGCCTTCAAAGCCATAGTCACAACCAAGCAATCCATGTGAACAAGCATGAATCCACACATGCCATGCCATGCTTCCAACCTTCATAAAATGCTCCCTTGGATAACCTCTCAGGCCTTGTCCCACTCAACTCTTGCCTCTTTTTGCATTTTTTCTTCTCCTTGTCTCTACAACTACCCTTGTGGCTGCTTATATAGTAGCAAGTCTCAAAAAACCACCAAGTGGTATTACATAAACCATGTGCTACCTAACCCATTGAACCCATATTTAATATTGAAACTTTAGTTCCCCAATATTAAATAATTACATGAAATATTATCACAATGTTACAATACAACTCATCAAGTATATCCCATAGGAATCTTTACATGTTGCATGTCCATCTAGGTGTAACATTACATAATAAAATAAAATATAACAATATTATGTAATGTGTGCAACACCCATTATCTCAACAATCTCCCACTAGTTGTATACATTGCATAGGGTCAATCTGTAACTACATAAATAAAAAAGGGAATAATCTCTCCTAGCACATCCACCATCATGGATCAAAGTACACAATGTGCTCCATCCTAGTACCCACAACAAAATCAAAGTATTTAGCATCTCAAACATGAATGATCTCACCTCCTATTATGCCACTGCCACCAGACATCCATAGAAGCCATCCAAAGAGAAAGCCACCCAACCTGTCACATTAGAAGATCATAAAATCATGTACTCACTAAAATTCCAAGCACACAAAATTGATCCAAAGGTAATCACATCTATCTGTAGTTGTCAAAATATTCATAGCTGAAATAGCACCCACAAAAAGTGCCAAACCCATCCAACTATCCATAACTCCAAAGGTATACTAAGTGAATCTCACATCATCAACATATCCAATCTATAACTTGTAGTTATAAGCCTCAAGAGAAATACCTACCACATATATACCAAGAAGCTCCCACTACAAAAGATAATGTCAAATCTATAACCAATCCACTCACAAGATTTCAAAGAAGTGAATCCATGTAGTCTCAAGGACATCCACAACACACAAACCAATAACCTGCAAGAACAATTCTCATAAAAAATCTCCAACACTCTCCCAAGTTCTCCACAACCAACAGAGGAAAGAGATAAAGGAACAACTATGTCATCTCTCACATGACATACATGAGTACAAACTAGTGATCACAATCTCTATCTAATCTCAAATCCAATGTAAGCAAAACTGAACATCCAGGAAGATAACCAAGACCAAAGAGAAACCATGCAAATCATAACCTATATCATGTCCTTCTACACACACCTCTAGATGTAAATTGTGCAAGTATGATCTCCTCCATAAAACCCCAACCAAGAAGCCTCAAAAACACCCAAACCATACCATATAACTAATCATGGATGTAAGCCTCTCACAAGAAGATCAAACTCATAAACTGTTCTTAATCCAAGGAATATGTCCAATATAAAACCATCTCCCAAACTCAACGAGCATAAAAACATATGCAAATGGAGATAACCAATGCTAAACCATCTCTCAAATGAACCCTTCAAAACTAACTCATGTACCATAGCTCAAGATCTATATCCATGAAAGAGAAGCATAATTATAATGCACCTGAGAGAAATAATGGGCTATACCTCTCAAGTAACAAATCACCAAGTAGACCAAGAGTGGGGAATGAGAATGCTCATCAAGATATCCAAGTCTCCAACCAAGACTCATCTAAAATTTTTTTCCTCTCAAGTCCATATCAGGTGAATTCCCCTCAGACTTCTTGATGAAACGATCAACCATCCCAACAAATAATTCTCTAATCCAAGAGAATTCAACATCACCACTGTCTCTAAGTATCCACGAGCACTTGTGACCAATCAACTCATGCCAACTCCAAATGTAACATAACAATATCATGAAGTATCTAGCTTAAGATAAATGTACTCAGTACCAAGAAACTAAACCAAGATCAATGTCAAAGTTCCAACCATGGCCTGAGGAACATCAATATGACAACATGATCTAACCATCTCAACCAAAGATATAACATGTTCCATATGAACATACTATAACATGTCAATACTCTAAAAGTGTATCAAGAGTATACAATGACGTAATAATTAAATCATCCTCACATCAAGGATAACATGTCAAATGAAAGCATAAACCACACCTTTACCAAGAACTCCATGAGTCCTCAAGATGCAACCATCTCCACACACCATGAAGAAAACCATCTCCCAATACCATGATGAATCATCTCCACACACAATGAAGATAACCAAGAACCTCATGAGTCCTCAAGATCTAACCATCTTTACACATCAGAAAGATAAAAAGTGCACCATGCAAATGTCAAAGATGCTTCTACAACAACAAGATCTAAGACAAACCTCCAACATTTGCAAACACTCAATAAATGACTCCCACTCAAACATGGTACCGAGTCACCCATGGCATCATCAAATACATCTCCTACATGAAGATCCTTTAGGTCTACACTCACACAACCTAAGTGTCAGTACTAAGTGAAACCAAGATCTCCAAACCCAAGAAGATATAGACCAAACCAAGAACTAATCTTACACTGTCACCTCATCACTACCACAAGCTCTTAGTAAACTATGTATCCAAGATATCTATGACATCATGATGAAAAAACCATCCTCTAACCATGAGAATTAACCATGGCATCAAACTATCAAAGAACTCAAAGTGCACATCATGAGCTCCTTAAAAAAAACCAAATAACCATTATCCTCAACTAAGAAGATGTACCACCATAAAAAAATTAGGAATCCAAACCAATGAATATCAAGGATGTACTTGTATATTGAATCATGTGATGCCAAAATCTATGGCACCATGATCACATTCATGAACTGCGCAACTAAATCTCAATATGTCCAACTTGTCAGCATAAAATAGTCAACCACAATCCTCCACCATGACTGTATTTGGTAACAACATCTCATGCCTTCTACATGAAGGAAAAAATCAAAAAATCATGTGACTTAGGGCATAGACAACCCAAATCAGAGCCACCAATCTGAATATGTATTAATAATGAAAGATCAATGGGCAAAGACAATCCATAATTAGGATATAAATGTAACCTATAAATATAGATCACTTACAACACTGCACAAGTTGTAGATCCAACAAGTCATCATACATATCCAAAAAAAACATTGATAACCATATCATCATGAGATCAATCTAAAATATGAATTGAGTATACAATGACATTAAATCTTAAATCTCCAAAATATACAATGTTATAAACTCACAATGTTACCATAGTCAATATATATCATAAACTATTTAGATTAATATATCACAAAATAAACCATGCCAAATCTACGCCAAATCTAAACCAATGTGTAGAGCTATCCAAGAGCTTTCCATTGGCTACTCAAAGTCTAAAATTTGACTCCATATGCCCAGGTTGTGCCCTAATTTGTGCTCAAAATAAATAACATATAACTTTCAAGCTCTTAAAACCTAAAAAAATGTCAAAATCACAAAATCAAACCTACACCAAGTCAGCTTTCCAATTCTTGTAAGAATTCTAAAATCTGATATACTGAGAGAAAGTTATGGCCATTTTACCAAGACAACCTTTTTACCATTTTCACTACGATTTTTCATTTTAATTTTTTTAAAAAAAAAGTTTTAGCTCATGATGCCGTTAAATTTAAATGAGTTTAATACTGTTACTAGTCAATTATCTTCTGTGTGTATTAATTTTGATGAAGAAATTAGGGCTCTCTTGATTTTGTGTTCTTTGCTTGAAAGTTGAAATGGCTTGGTAATGGCTGTGAGTAATTCTATTTCTAGATCTAATACCCTAAAATATGATGATGTGATTAGTGTTATTTTGAGTGAGGAAAGTTGTAGGAAAACCTTAGGTGGATCTACATCAAGAAGTGCTTTGAATGCACAAAGTAGAGGTAGAACAAATAGAAGAGGAAATAATTCTACAAATTATGGGAAATCAAGAGGAAAGTCAAAGGGGAAAAGGTCTCAATTGAGAGGACCAAATGATTGTTGGTACTATGGGAAACTAGGGCATAAGAAGAAAGATTGCCGAACTCAAAAAAAATGAAGGAAATAAAATAGAAGGGAAAAAGGAGATAGATGTGGTAAGTAACAAATTTGAAGAGGATGCTTTGCTTCTATCTTTAGAAAGTATTGATGATTCATGGGTTTTAGATTCTGGTGCTTCATTTCATACTACACCTCATAGAGGTTATTTCATCGATTATGTCTAAGGGGATTTTGGGCTTGTTTATTTGGGGGATAATGAACTTTGTTAGATTGTTGGAAAGGGAAAAATTAAGATTAAGTTGCATAATGAGAATTATTGGCTACTACATGAGGTAAGACATGTTCCAAGGCTGAGTAGGAATTTAATTTTAGCAGGACAACTCAGTGATGAGGGTTGCATAGTTACTTTTAATGATAAAAATTGAAAGGTTTCAAAAGGTTCCCTTGTAGTAGCAAAAGGTGTGAAAGTAGGCACCTTATATCTTTCTACAGGCTATACCGTTCTTTCTACTTTAATTGTTTTAGAGAAAAATAAATGTTCAGGAATAGTTGTTGTAGTTGAGTAGGGAGGGAAAATAGTTGCTGTAGATTCTAATACAACATTGTGGCACAATAGACTTGGACACATGAATGAGAAAGGTATGAAAGTACTTCATTTAAAGAAAGTTTTACTAGGTCTGGAATGTGTTAATATGGATTTTTGTGAAATGTGTATGGAAAAAAAGAGAGACTGAGTTTTGTGAAGATTGGGAAGGAAGGGAAAATAAAAATGAGAAATTAGAGCTTGTTCATATAGATGTATGTGAACTAGCTCAAGTATCTTCCCTTGGTGCCTCTCATTATTATATTACATTTATTGATGATGCAACTAGAAAAGTATGAGTTTATTTCTTTAGACAAAACTTTGATGTATTTCAAACTTTTAAAAAATGAAAATGCTTGGTTGAAAATGAGACTGGTAGGAAATTAAAAATTTCTTAGATTTGATAATGGTGATGAGTATTGTAGTCATGAATTTGACGATTATTTCTCCACTAATGGTATTCGTAGACATAAAACTATTTCAAGGATTCCATAGAAAAATGGAGTGGTTGAATGCATGAGCAAGACTATAATGGAGTGTGCAAGGAAGATGAGGTTGCATGCAAGGTTTCCCTTACACATGTGGGTGGAGGCTATCAATACTATTGTATAATTAATTAATAGAGGCCTCTCTACTCCTTTGGGCTATGGTATTCTAGAGGAAGCATGGACTGGTAAGAAAGTGAGTTATTCTTTTCTCAAAACCTTTGGTTGTGAAGCATTTGCTCATATAGATTCTAAAAATACAACCAAGCTACAAGCTAAGTCAAAGAAATGTGTATTTGTTGGTTATTCCATTGATGAATTTGGTTATATGCTTTGGGATTTTGAAAATCATAAAATTGTAAGAAAAAAGGATGTCATATTCAATGAGAAAGTGTTGTACAAAGATCTATTGCACCAATATGAGAAGAAAGAAGTTAATTATGTAGTACTGGATGATACTCCAAAAGATTATGTTCTAGCAATTCCTCATGATGTGCAACAATTGAAACAACAAATACCACGCACACTAGTGCACGTTAGATGGTCAACAAGGCTAAGTGAACCTCTAGAAATATTTTCTCCTACTTTGTACTCTATTTTACTAACAGATGCTGGTGAACCTAAATGTTATGATGAAGCTTTGAAAGTGGATACTAAGATTTAGCAGGAGTCTGCAATGAAAGATGAAATGGACTCTTTGCTGAAAAATAAGACTTGGGATTTATGCAAGTTGCCTGCACGTAAAAGGGCTTTACAAAATAAATGGATTTATAAGTTGAAAGAAGAGGATGGAGGTTAGAAAAGATTTAAAGCCAGGTTAGTGGTGAAGGGATTTGCATAGAAAAAGGGCATTGATTTTGATGAGATATTCTCTCCTATTTTTAAAATGAATTCTATTTGCACTATTTAAAATATTGTGGCTATTGAAGATTTGCATGTAGAGCAACTTGATATTAAAATGACCTTCCTTCATGGTAATTTGGATGAAGAGATATATGTGGCACAACAATAGGGATTTGAGGTCAAAGGTAAGGAGAACTTAGTGTGCAGATTGAAGAAAAGTTTATATGGCTTGAATCAAGCGCCTTGACAATGGTAGTTGAAATTTGACAATTTTATGCATGAGCATGGATATATTAGGTGTCATTTAGATCATTGTGTTTACTTTAAGAGGTTGGATGATGAAAACCACATTATTTATGTTTATATGTTGATGATATGCTTGTAGCTGGGTCTAACATGGATCACATTAAAGGGTTGAAACGCCAGTTAGCACATGCATTTGCTATGAAGGATTCAGAGGCAACAAAAAAAATCTTTGGTATGAGGATTTACAGAGATAGAAATAATAGAAAATTGACATTATCTCAAGCTGATTATATTACGAAGGTGTTGCAACATTTCTCTATGTAGAATTCTAATGTTGTTAGCATACCTTTACTTGGTCATTTGATGTTGACTAAGGAGATGTGTCCCAAGACACAAGAAGATGAGGATAAGATGTCCAAGGTACCTTATGCTTCATCTATAGGAAGCTTGATGTAGTCTATGGTATGTGCGAGGTAAAATATTGCACATACAGTGGGAGTCATTAGTAGGTATACAAATCATCTAGGAATTGAGTATTGGAATGCAGTCAAATGGATTCACAGATATTTGAGAGGAACATCTAGTAAGTGTTTACACTTTTGGGGCTCTACTACTAATTTATAGGGATATATTGACTCAGATTTGGTAGGGGATATTGATACTAGGTAGAGTACTATAGGTTATGCATTTACTATTGGTGGGGCAATAGTGAATGGCTTTAGTTCTTATTGGAAGAATTGGGACACCCTCAATGGGAAAATTATTTGTTTATAGATAGCTAGAGTGCCATTCATCTTGCGAAGAATTCTACTCTACATTCAAAGACAAACCACATACAGTTGCAATACCATTTCATGTTATCAATTTTGGAAGATGGATAGTTAAAGCTAGACAAGATACATACACATGGAAATCCAACATATATGTTTACAAAAGTAGTAACAAGGGAGAAACTGAACTCTTCTTCAACTTCGGTTCGTCTTCTAGACTGAACAAGAATTAAAAATAATAGAGTCCAGGGTGGTTTGATCTAGTGGGAGCCTCATTAAGTAGCGACATAGCTATAGGATTAGTCTCCAAGTGGGAGACTGTTGTTTAGTTTGGAGCCTGATCAGTCCTCAAGTGGGAGATTGTTAGATTGTGGTGATTGATCAGGGAAGTACTCTATATACTCCATAATTTTTTGGGGCTACTATATTGGTATTTTATGGCTAACATTTTGTAACTAATTTTAACCCTAAAATGGAAAAATACTTGTATAAAAGGGCTTAGGGTTAAGGACTGTTTCATAGTGGGTGATGAAAAAATTGCTTCTTACATCGGTATTGAGCTGTAAGGGATTACAGATTGTAATAAGGTTGTAATCAATGGATCATAATAATATTGGACTTGTTTTTTGGTGGACATAGCCCAGGGATTGGGTGAACCATGTTAAATCTTGGTGTCTTGTGTTCTCTTCTATGTGATCTATTATTTTTTTGATATTGTTTATATTTACTGTAATTATTATTTCTATATAAGATTTAAACCTAACACTCAACTTACACTTTATCACTCAGTATACACTAAAATTTCAATTTTCTTGGCTCCAACTAATTTTTTTCTTGGCTTGCACTAACTTTATTGAACACCTATTATCCACTCAGTCAAGCTTGACAGACTCAATTCTTTTTACTTGTTCTTCTAGACTTTGTCAGTGTATCCATCCTTTGTAACCAAGTGTAGGAGCAACCTTTCACTTTCAAGGCTCCCACCTTCAAATTTTTGTTGTGATTGAACTTCTTCTAGAAGAATGTAGGTAGAATTAGAGATTGAAGCTCATTTGGTGTATTTAGATCTAGTTTAGGCTCTTGGTCTTTGGAAATGGAAATGCCTCAGAGTATATTCTCTTCATGTGACTTTTGCTTTCAATGTGTTTAAGGTGTGCTTAGAGTGTTTGAATGGTGTAGTGGGTGAAGTTTGAAGCCCAAGAATTCATTGGGAAGACCTAACAATGGTCTTGGTAAAGGAAGAGCAAAAACTGCTCAGGACACAAAAAGTTGCTCCACAAATCGCTAGCAACTTTTACTTGAAAACAAGTCTAACTTGTTAAATGGATAATAAATGTCCTAACTCAACCCATACATTGAGGAGGATACTATTTAAGGCTTGTGGAACCCTAACCAAGGGTTCACAATCATTTCTTGTATGACCATAGTACAATTGCAACAGATTGTGAATGTTTTTACATCAAAAGTTACTAGTTTTTGCCTTGTTTGGAAGAAAATAACATTGTGTTTTTCATCTTGTTTGATGAGTTAGTTTGTATATGGTGTATTCTATATTTTATTTGCATTAGATTAGTTTTTTTTCCAGTGTGTGAGTGTTTTGATTAAATCTTTCAAACTTGACCATACACTGCCAGTTTTGAAGTGTTTAATGGAAAATGGGCTGTAGTTCTTGTTTTCATTATGGAAAAACCTTAGTTCTTTGGATTCCAAGAATACAGACCCTAATTTGTAATACTATGCAAGCAGGAGCCCAACAAACAAGTGCAGATAATTGTTTGACAAAGCCCTAGGTGAGCTAGGCAATGCCCGACTAGGAGCAAACAATAGAAAAAGAGCTCTCAAGAGCAAAGGAGAAAATGACATGTCTTTCCCTTTTGAGGGATTGAAGAGGAGTATGAGAAGATGCTATGTTAAGGAGGATAAATCTTTGTTGAGTTGTAGGAGGTGTCTAAAAAGTGGGGACAACAGGTAGTCCTTAAAATCCTCCAAAACCTTGTTTTCACCATTAATGTTGTACGACCTTTTGGAAGCCTAAGACCTTAAAAATCCTTGAGAATGAGTCCAATGTAGTAGATATTTTTTAGGAAAGGAAAGCTTAAACTTTGAGGGGAAAGATTCATAAGCCCTACACATCCAGGTGAAGGCCTAATTGGGGGCTCTCTTAGTAGCCCTATTGTGAAGAAACTATGCAATTGGGTGGAAACCCAATAATGGAAATGCATTGTAAAGGTGTTAGATGACCCAAAACCATCTAAAAACTCACTAAAATCCCTTTTATAGGTTGGAATGAGTTGGAAGCCTAGAATTCCCCAAAGAGCCTATGTGAAGTATAGGGACTAGAGATCAAAGGTTGAGATGCTGTAAGATGAGGTTGTTTAACTTGGTAGGAAGGGTAGGGCTAGGCAAGGGATTCTCTAAGCAACAAGAGATCCTATAGACATAACAGGTGTCAAGAGAACACCAAAGATCCTAGTTGAGGATTAGTGGCATAGACTAGCTAGTCTATCATAGCCTCCCCATCATAACCTTAAGTAGATAATCAATACACTGTAACATCATTGTCTTAACTGATCTTTGTACTCCTTTTTCATACCATAACTCAACCTTTCCTCTATGTGCTATTGTTATCTCATTTGATCAAAACCTCCTCATCAATCACACAAATGATAGTACACAAATCATCTAAGCAGTTGTCTTACCAACAAGTAGTAGGTTTGACATTAGTGACAAAACAATGATTGAAACATATTCTCGTACTTAGATCAATCTTTTTTTAACAATTTACCTCTTTGGAATTGATGGAAAACTAATTCAACCAAAAATAATACCAAAAAGAAAATGATTCCTTGCATTGAAATCTTTCCCTCTATCAACAACTTTCATCTTTTGTAATGGTTACAAAATTCTATTTTGATCAACGGATAATCAACTCATCCTTATGACTCCCTCTTGATCACTTCATATTCATATATCTATCTCTGTCTTTATATCTCCCTTAGAACTATTTCCCTCTTACTAGGTTGATGTAATCATTTCTTACTCTATAGTAATCAGCAGGTACACTATCTCCCTTTGAGTAGATATTCCATATGTCTTCTATCTGTATAATATTTCCACCAATATCTCCCCTAATATCTCCTTCTTTGAGAAAAATGCCAAAGAATTTTCATCTTAATATGTAGATATGAACATTTTCAGTTTCTCCCTCTATCACCTAGCTTGTGACTGATTTGTAGCTCCACCTCTTTGATTACTTTAGGTAGCTCCTAAAGTAAGATCCACTACATAAATGAGTAACATATGTCAATTATCTTAGTTGATGCAGGGCACTTTTCATGCTTCTTGAATAGCCTTGGATAGGGGTATCACCACTAGTTTACGTCATAGATACTTATGAGCATCCTTAGGTAATGTTTTTGTGAAGATATCAATGATTTTCTCTTTTGTATTCACATATCCCATCTTCACCTCTTTATCTTGAACTAAATCTCTCAAGTAATGATACTTGATTGCAATGTTCTTAGTCTTTGTATGCATCACAAGATTCTTCAATATATTTATAACACATTGTTATCACAATAAAGTATCACAGGGTCAGTGATTTCCTGCTTCATACCTTTGAGTAGCTGTTTGATCCATACAATGTTTGTACAATTTACTGTAGCAACAACATAGTTAGCTTCAACAATAGATTGAGATATGTAGTTTTGTATCTTGCTAGTCCATGTAACCAACCTTTTTCCTAAGAAAAATGATCCTCCACTAGTGCTCTATCTGCCATCAAGATTTCCAACCCAATCAACATTAATGGAGGGTCTCAATTCAATTTTTTTATTTTTCTTGTAGTATAGACCGTAGTCTTCTGTTCGTTTTACATATCTCATTTTTCTCTTAACAACCATCAAATGATTCTCCCTAGGATTAGTAGAGAATCTTGCAACTATCCCAAAGATAATGCAATATCAGGTCTACTATGTACTACATATTGCAATTTTCCAATCATAGACCTGCATAATTTTGACTCACCTTAGTTGAATCACCATTCTTTGACAATTTATGTCCTATCACCATAGATGTGCTTATTGGCTTGGAATATTCCAATCCAAATTTTTTTAGTATCTCCTTTACATATTTTGACTAAGTGATGTATATACCATATTTCATTTGATGTAGTTTCAAACCCATAAAGAACTTGATCTCTCCAAAAATAGACATCTCAAATTCTTTCTTCATTTCATTTTCAAAAGCTTTACATAAAGTATCTTGACCTCCAAATATGATATCATCAACAAAAAATTTAGATAGTAAAATACCTTTTCCTTTCTCTATCTTCAAGTACAAATTGTTATTATCATCAGTCCTCTCAAATCCAATCCTCACGAGATAATTATGAAGCCTTTCATACCATACTCTTGGTGCTTGCTTCAAACCATATAAAGGTATGTTTAGTCTACATACCATGTTTTTGTCATTAGCATCAAAAAATCCTTCTAGCTATTCTATATAAACCTCTTCCTCCAATATGTCATTTAGAAATGTAGATTTAACATTCATTTGATAAACTTTGAAACCTTTGTATGCAGAACAAGCAAGTAGAGTTCTTACTCCTAATCTTGCAACAGTAGCAAATGTTTCTCTATAGTCTATTTCTTCTTGTGCATACCCCTTATAAACTAATCTTGCCTTATTCCTTGTGACTTCACCATTTTAATCTAACTTTTTTTTGTACACCCACTTGGTGCCAATCACATTTTTATCTTTTGGTCTAGGAACTAGAGTCCATATTTTATTTTTCTCAATCTATTCAATCTATTCTTTCATAGAATTACTCCAATCCACATCTTCTAAGGCATATTTTACTGACTTAGGTTCATGCATGTTAAGAAAACATGTATCATTTCTCAACCTATTCCTTGTCATTGGTCTTTCATCTTTATCTCCAATGGTTTGTGCAGCAGGGTGATGTCTCTTGACATACTTTGACAATCTTGGTTTTGCTCTGTTTTCTTCATTTGGTCTCTCAACTTCTAAATCACTATGTACTTCTCTATCATGTAGTTCAACATCTCTTTCATGTACACTAATCTTAGGATCAGAATGTACCTCAACTTCATTCTATAACTCGACACCTAATTGTAGCTCAATTCCTGAATGCAACTCAACATTGATGGTATGTGAGTCGATAGTCATTGAAACTTACTGTTGATTTGAAACTTTATTTATAGCATCTTAATTAGTAGGCATACCTTCATAAAAGTATACAAATGATTTGTATTCCTCTGGTTCCCTCATAGGTTCAGCCTCATGTACTTCTGTATAGTTATCAAATGTCACATTTGCACTTTCCATAACTTTGTTAGTGTTAGTATTTAAACACTTATAAGCTTTACTTCTTGTGGAATAACCAAGGAATATAACTTCTTCACTTTTTGCATCTATTCTACCATTCCTAAAATCTTTGAGAATATAACACTTGCTTCCAAATAGCTTAAAATACTTTCCATTAGGTGAGTATCCATACCATAGTTCAAAAGGTGTTGAATGTGCACCTTTCTTGAATCACACATGGTTCAAGGTATAGACAATTATACTTAAAACCTCTCTCCATTATTTCAAACCCACATTTTTCTCTATCATGAGTGTCCTAGCATAGTTCATTATAGATCTATTCCTCCTTTCAACAATTCCATTTTGTGGAGGGGTTTTAGGGGTAGGTGTTTGTCTTTTGATTCCTCTGTCATTAGAAAACATCTTAAACTCATTTGATGTAAATTATCCTCCTTTCTTAGATCTCAAATATTTCAAACTTTTACTTGTTTCCTTCTCAACTCTTGCTAAGTACCACTTAAACATTTGGAAAGCATTAGATTTCTATTTCAGAAACATAACTGTCATCATCCTAGAATAATCATCAACAAATAGCATAATGTACTTATCACCTTTGTAGCTTTGCACATCAATTGGTCCACGTAAGTCAGTATGAACAATCTCCAAAATTCCTTTAGAGGTATGAGTCTTACTCTTAAAACTTGACTTTGTCAGCTTGCCTAGCTGACGTTGTTTGCAAATTATATTGTTAGGTTTCTTCAACTTAAGCAAACCTTTTGCTCTTCTCATGTTACTGATACTTGTTGTGATTTCACAACGCACACTCTATTTCTCCTAGAAATGAGGATCCCTAGTATTTTTTTTGTTTTCCTTGACCCATAGTTTGAGGTGTGAGTCTTTTTAGGCTTTAGCTAGTGTCTAAGTCTAGCTTGGTTCTCTATTTGAGAAACCTAATTACTGAAAGCTGGCAAAATTAGAAGAAAAAGTGATTTTTATACAGAAAGGGGTGCACTAGCACACCTAACACACCCTTCAAGGTGTGCTAGTGCACTAAATGCTCTAGTACGAGAGTGCTTCGCTTTAAGAGTGCACACCTGCGCACATGCACATGTGTGCAACCCCCAAAGGGCGCGCTTCATCCTGGGCTTATAAAAGGTCGGGATCCCTCCCTCTTCCTTATTTATTTTCTCTTCTAGACCAGCCAGCGAGTGCACCTTTGCACCCTTAGAGGTGTGCTATATCTCTAAGGTCCTACACACACACACACACACACACACGAAGTAAACACTAGTTAGAAGGTGTGCAACTGTGCAACTATTATTCAGAAAACCTAAAGAAGCTCAAAAGAACATCTAAATGTAAGATGTGCATAGGCACACCTTACAAAACAATTAAAAAAAGAAACACTTTAATGGTGTGTAGGTGCACATCTTCCAAGGTGTGAAACTGCACACCGTTAAACCCAAGCCCTATCAGTATTAGGGTGTGCACATGCACACCCCTTAAGGTGCACATGTCTGCACCCCATTAGTACAATTATAACTTTTGGCATAATAAGGGTGGGAAAATGCACACCCCACAAGGTGTGTATGTACATAATATTAATTGTTAAAACTTCTTTAATGTAAAAGTGCACCTAGCGCACCCTCAAGGTGCGTAATATGCAGTGAAAACTATGCATTAGAGGCATAAAATGAGGTTTTTAAGTGTTTTGTGATGTTTTTGAATTTTGGATTTGGTTTTCTAGTAATTAGGGTTTGTTTAGGGTTTAAATTTCCACCTTCTAGAATAATGTGTTCATATTTTGAGTAGATAAAATGGCTTCCTCCTCATCCTCACTTGCAGTGAAGATTGTTCCAAAATTGGTGGTCTTTAAGTTTTAAGGTGTCCAATAAAATTCACGCTTCCAAGATGTGCATTTAGAGAATTGAGACATAGAGTTAGGTCATATTGACTAGAATACATTCTTAGTACTCCACAAAATCCAAATAAGAGATCCCTAATGATTTCTACACTTATTAGATCAAGATTGGTAAATGCAGCTTCACACCCTATATTAGTGCAATCTTCAGAGCTAGTTATGGCCTTAATAGAGAATTATGTTTCGAAGGAGAGAGATATGAAGAGCATAACAAGGGAGATCATCTTGGACCTAAGACCAAAGAATATTGAGAAAGCTTTCCATCTCCTAAGGGTAGATCAATATGTAAAATTGACTTATCATCAAGTAGAATGGTGGTATAGGGATAATGAACAAGAAGCTACAAAGATTATTCAATCATCATATTTGATTGATAGGACACTTGTGGGATGAAAAACTAGAAAAGTTGACATGACTAGAGGATATATGAAGGATGATATTGGATATTCCATTTTACTTTTGAGCACGATTATGGGTCTATTGACAATAGGGCACTTGAACATATGGATGGTACATTTCATTGAGACCATCATAATAGTGAAGATGCCAATTGATCGTGCCACAATACTTAGTGAGAATCTAGATAAATAGTTGGTGGTAGTTAAAATTGATCCTAGATTCTATATGACTTCATTTTTGGTATATCTGTTAGTAGCAAGGACTACAAACTACCCAAGATTATTCAAGAGGGAAAGCATGCAAGATGCTGACACATGGCCTTATGTGGTATACCCCCAACTAGTAAAGAAGAAGTTATCAGATCAGAGTAAAGAATACAAGATAGTGAATGATGTTTTTATTTTTGCAATCATCTAATTCATTGAAGGTGATTATGCAAAAAGGATGTCAGTAGAGGTAGCAACATGAATTGTAGAAATAGGTGCCTACTACATCCAATTCATGGCATTCACCTACCTAATGGTAGTGGACACAACTATAAATCCTAAGAAGCTACCTAGGTATCCATTTGATAGACTCATTTTGCTAGAGATTGCACAAAAACTCTCATCTGCATATGAGAGAATAAGGAAAAAACATAAGAAGACTTGGGTATGGCCCATCACCATAGGTCTATTTGGTGTCAAGTAGAAGCATGATATCTTGAATTTTGAGTTAGAATGGGATTAGTATCCCTTGGAGGATTATAACTCCCCTTGTCCATGTTTTGACAATATTGGCAGAGTTCAATACTTGGTAGGAAAATAATTTAAACATGAAGATGCCATAGAGGATCATTGGATGAATGCAATAGATGAATTGATATTTGGATAAGGGGTTATCATAGGATAACTCTTTATTTGGTAGGTAGTGCCTTGAAAATAAAGGTCTTATTAAAGGTACTTCAACAAGACACTATAGAGGTCTTAGATCCCCTGTATAATCAAGATAAGATAGATGATTGACCGATCATGAATGCATAAATTAATAGAGAAGAAAATGAAAATATCCATCACAAGGATGGGCATATCATCCGGTTGACCAAGGAATGGATTAAGAAGTCATTCAAGTTGGATCTAGTTTATGAAATAGTAGTCTTATAGGCCATAAACTTCCTAGTAAAGGGAATAGGGGTGAAATTTATAGTACCAACATTCATAGCCCAATCTCCAATTAGGCTGGAAATGATGTATCAACATGATAGGGAAGTTGGATTATTCAAAGCACAAAAAGGTAAGAGTAAAAGGAAAAAAGTTTCTTCTCAATGAGCTAAGCTCAAAGTTGAAGGAACTCAAGCTCAGGAGGCAAATCAAGCTTAAGAACCACTCAAGTTCAAGATAATCCACAAGTGCCACTACCAAAACTAGGATAGGGACCTGAAGAGGAAGCATACAAGGTCTCCCCACATGTTCAAGAAGAAGAAGAAGCCTCTCCATTAGCTCCTAAGAGAAAATGGCTAAAACTCCAATTAGAAGGAATAAAAGACAAAAAATGCAAAGAAAGGTTATTCCTATTCCTTTAGTCCCAATAACCATTCCTAAAGAAGCTGAAGGGGATGAAGAAGATGAAGAGGATAACCTCCCCTTGATTCAAAGGACTTGTCTGGCTAGGGCTACTGAGGTAGAACAAAGGAGTTCCACTATAACCATGCCATCTATTCTTACACAACCTATTTAGGCTACAACCTCAGAGGATGAGCTATAATAGTGGGTTGATGAACAAGAGGACCAAGGGACTGATGCCTTTAAAATGTTAGATTTTGACTTCATGCCTATAGGTACTAAACTCATATCCAAAAAGATAAGGGATACACCAACAAATCAAACTTTGGGAGAAGATTGGAGTCAATTGCCACCTTTTCCACAAGGACCTCTAGGTGACCCACCATCACCAAGTCAAAATTTATCTTTCTTGGATAAAGGTTTAGCCACTCCTCTCCCTCTTGGTAATGAAGAGTAAGTACAAGCTATGCAAGAAGAAGAGCCACAACAAAGACCTGCTAATGAAGTATTAGAAGAGGGGCAAATATATGAAGAACCTCATTGAAATTCTCAAGATATAGAGGTGAAGACTATGGACTCAATAGACACAGGTATGCTTGATGTTGATCTCTCACAAAAGAGAAGACTCTGGAGAGGAGTGATAAGGGAAAGGGTCTAGCAGTACAAACCCCCTCTTCATCTAATTATATGTCTCCAATGGGAACTACTCCAAGCTAGTTGAAGAAAGAGGTCATGGTTAGGCATAAGAGGCAACTATATTGTAGTGTGGATGAGGGAACAAAAGAATTAGTTAAAGCCCTCAATAAACTTGAGCTACCTATGGGTGATGCACAAACATTGGTCTTTATTATGAAGAATCTAAATCAAGACTTGTTCATTATATTTCCATCCCTCCTTTACATGTATAGACTAAATATATGACCTCAAAAGATTATTAGATTAAAGAAGTCTTATTGGGAAAGCCCACTGTGGACACTACTAAAGTGATGGTCAATATAGGAATTAAAGAAGTATTTAACCACCTGGAAAAAGATGAGTCTAAATTGCTAAGGCTTTGAAAATAGAATGAGCTTCTAAGAGGATATTTACATGAAGTGGTTGGTCCTTTGGACCCTGATAATCTTGAGGCAAATCTTGGTGTGACACTTGACAAGAAGGAGAAGGCAGTTGTATACCTGGATCCATTTTTGAAGGCATGTCAGCTATGGCAAGAAAGTTTTGAGGAAAAAGGTGTGTAGATAATACAGGGAAATATGAAAAATAATGCAGAGAGATTGGTTGCTATACTGAACCAAGATTTTGGATTGACATGGACAAGGTCAAAATTTATCTTTCTTGGATAAAGGTTTAGCCACTCCTCTCCCTCCTGGTAATGAAGAGCAAGTAGAAGCTATGCAAGAAGATGAGCCACAACAAAGACCCACCAATGAGGGAAAATATATGAAGAAACTAAATGAAATTATCAAGATATAGAGGTGAAGACTATGGACTCAATAGACATAGGGATGCTTGATGTTGATCTCTCACAGAAAGAGAAGACTGTGGAGAGGAGTGATAAGGGAAAAGGTCTAGCAGTACAAATCACCTCTTCATCTAATTATATGTCTCTAATGGGAACTAATCCAAGTTGGTTGAAGAAAGAGGTCATGGTTAGGCATAAGAGGCAACTATATTGTAGTGTGGATGAAGGAACAAAATAATTAGTTGAAGCCCTCAAGAAACTTGAGCTACCTATGGGTGATGCACAGACATTGGTCTTTATTATGAAGAATCAAAATTAGGACTTGTTCATTCATATTTCCATCCCTCCTCTACATGTAGATACCAAAGATATGACCTCGAAATATTATTAGATTAAAGAGGTCTTATTGGGAAAGCCCACTGTGGACACTGCTAAATTGATGGTCACCATAGGAATTAAAGAAGTATTTAACCACCTAGAAAAAGATGAGTCTAAATTGCTGAGGCTTTGAAAATAGAATGAGCTTCTAAGAGGATTTTTGCATGAAGTGGTTGGTCCTTTGGACCCTAATAATCTTTAGGCAACTCTTGGTGTGACACTTGATAAGAAGAAAAAGACAGTTGCATACCTAGATCAATTTTTGAAGGCATGTCAACTATGTCGGGAAAGTTTTGAGGAAAAAGGTGTGCAGATAATACAAGGAAACCTCAAACTATTGCACCATATGAAAAATAATGTAGAGAGGTTGGTTTTTATACTGAACTAGGATTTTGGATTGATGGACGAGGTACATACCTAGGGTAAAGACCTTCAAGCATTACAGTTAATAAAGGGCTAGAGGTATCGTATGCTCATAGATGTATAAATGGGGGATGAATTAGATAAGCTAGATGATTGGGTCGAGAAAATTTCTACTAGTAGTAAAGTAATGTAGATATTACATGTGGATATTCATAAGCTCAAGGATTAAACCTAAGAGTAGATTTTGGAAGTTGAGAAGTATTAAAGTGATGCTTACCTTGACATTTTTGAAGACAAGTCAAGGGATAAAATCCAGTCTCTACAAACAGTTGTTAAACAATTTCAAAAGACCTTTGAAGAAGCTTCAACTAATGAAGACATTAGACAACATTCAAGACAGAGGAGGCATTGCTAGAATTGGATGTAAAGTTGAAAGACTTTGTGGAGACTCGCATAGAAGTGCGCAACTAATAAAAAAAAGTAAAGGATAAGTATGATGCTTTGGATTTATTGTATCCAACCCAAGTGATGGAGATCATAGAGAAATTCAAGAGCAAACATCCAAACATAGCTCTGGAATAAAGGGGAAGAAAACCCAGAAGCTAGAATTTTAGTTTTAACACTTGGAAAATTTTGGATTTTTGGACCTGTCACTAAGGTGTGCTTCTCCAAAGGTGTACAAGGTGTGCCTCTCCAAAGGTACACTTCTCCAAAGGTGCACCAATTTTTTTTGAAGAAGTTAAAGGTGTGCCAATAGTTAACTTCCAGTTCCAAATTTAGAGCTTTCCATGCATCGAAAACACATTTTGATGGTAATTCAACTCCCACAAACATCCAAAGAAGCTTGAGCTTCTATTTTTGGCATCTCCAAGGACTCTACATATTATTACAACTTATTTCTCCTTATCTACTACTTGTTTCTTTGTTTTAAGACATGTAAAGGCTCATGCACCCATTAAATGATATAAATAAGGGTGGAGTCCTACTTAGCACCTTATAGAGAGTCAGTTTGTATATATTTAGTTTAGTTTTATTAGTTTCTATGCATATATTTGTAATACCCCAAAATTGGCTCATTGCCATCTCAACCAATTCTGGTCTATTTCTGATCAATCCTAAAGTCCTATTCCATTAGGCAAATTCTTATTCAGGCACTCGCTAGTTGACTTAATTGTCAGATGCAGAAAACCCTAATCTACATTCATCATGCTTATTATTTAATTCTTATAGTATTTACTCATATTAGTCACATTAAACCTATTGATTAATATTTAATTTAATTACTAAGTATTTATACTTTAATTAAATTAAATTATATCTTAAGGCTAATGTACTATGGAATTAAATTTATTTAATTTAATAAATGTGCCTATTTTAATTAATTAAATGAAATTATTTAATTAAATGGAGTACTTACTTCTAATTAATTAAACAAAGTTATTTAATTAAATGGGAAGCCATTCCTAATTAATTAAATGAAGTTATTTAATTAAATAAGAAAAGTGTCTCTAATTAATTAAAGGATTATTTAATTAAATAGAAAAGGTAATTATGAGAGTATATCTCATTTTATTAAATTAAATATCTCACCAAAATCTCTCTTCAGTTCAAAAAGGGAAATTTCTAGTGCACTATTGATCAAAAAGGAATTAAATCAGTTAACTCCTTATTCTACTCAAATTAAATCAGTTAACTCCTTATTCTAGTCAAATTAAATTAGTTAACTCCCTTTAATTTGAGAATCTTCCTTTATGACTGAACGTCACCTTTAATCCTGACCGTTGATTGAAATCGATCTCAACCGTTGATGGATTCTAGGAAAGTCTATTTAAGAGACCCTCATCTCTTCATTTTGAGAGAGGATGAATTTGAAATTTGCATCAAATTGCTGCTAGAATTCATACTCACATTTGGTCATATTTTACATACATCTTAGTTTAAATTCATTTAGCTTAATATGCATAGGTTAATCTAGTTTTGTTTCAATTATTCTTAGATTAGAATGCATTTCTCATTCTAGATTAATCTGCATAATCATATAGATTAATTTCATTTCTTAAATCCTTCATTCTTAGAGGGTCTGTTTGCTTAAACACCTCAAATTTGAGGATATCTAACAAGAAATTCCCTTTAGATAGAAGGCAATAGGTCGCCTTGCTGACTGATTTTCGGATGAACAATCCAATGTTCATTTCAAGATGAATCCGCAAACAATAACTGTGTTGAAGTGTGTGTTTTAGCAGAGGCCACATTTTCACACATACAATATTTGCATGAAGAAATCTCTCACTCTCAACACAAATTGAGAAGAAAATTGCTTATAAATTGAGGGATTAAATTTGTATTCTAGGCCTTTATTTTGATGCAATAATATATGCTACTAGTGCTATAATTCCAAGTGTAGTGATTCTTGTTAGAGTATGTTATATTTTGTGGATGTATATTCATGGAGTGTAATGGAGCCAATAATTTTTTTGTGTTATTTTGATTTAGCGATCTTTTAATTCTAGTGTTTGCCACGTTTTTACAAATTCTACTAATGTACTTAGTTGGAGAAGAAATCACTTACTATTCATACATAGCTTTTTGTCTTGCATGAGCCCACTTTTCATGGCCTTGCAATATGATGAGAAGTGAAACATCTTACAGTTACTAAATTCCCATTGACAATTGCATCAGTGGAATTAAGGAAGCACTGCTCCTATTTTCACTAGTTACCTACCAATCTTTTCAAAAGCTTAACTCATAGATGTGTTGTTTCTGTGGCTTATGTCTATTAGGGATTTAATTTCCAAGTCATTTACTTAAACTTATTTTTACCCTATCTTCCTTATTTTCTTTTACAAACACTTGGTTAATTTAGGAATTTATATTGTTGCATAGTTAAAATTGCATTCATTATAAACAAAAGAATACAAAAATATATTTCTTTTTGTGTGGTTACTTTTTTTGAGATGACAAGTAGATTCAATGTCTTATCTGAAATTCGTCAAACCAATAAAGGTCTCCTCATAAACACTCACATTTATCTTCGATTGAGTGGATTCTAGTAGGTTGCAAGATCACCCAGAACCTTGGAGTTGATCCCAAATTTGATCCCAAATTAGCTTTTCAAGAGAGGAGTTTGAAAGGATTCCTACCATCAAGCATTGTGCAAAATAACAACTCAATAATACTAACTAAGTTATCAAAATTAACATGACATAACCTCTTGTGCCATAACCACATACCATCAAATTCTATAATTATACAAGTAGTATCATCCATGTCAAGATAGAATAGATTACCTCTAGTTTGATTACTTTTTCCAATTAGTTTTTCATCACTATCATATATCTTAGCAATCTTGTTCTCAAACTCAACCTTACAACCTAAACTATTCAGTTGTGACACACTCAAAAAATTATAGTTAAGTCCTTCAACATAATAAGTATTTTCGCATAAAATATTTTATGTGAGTTTAATATAACTTTTTCCTTTTATCAGATAGGGTACATCATTACCAAACCTTACACTAATTCCATCATAATAATTCAAGGTATTGAAATTACTTTTATCTACAATCATGTGATGTGAACACCCATTGTCAATGATCTATTTGTCATTCTTGTTCACACAAGACACTAGTGTAGTTGCCTCATCCTCATCAGAATCATCCTTCATTACAACATACACTACTTCATCACTATGATCATTTGATCCATCTTTGGTTTCCTCTTCAACAATGTAGCAAGACTTCTTGCCTCTATCTTTGTAATCTTTGCTATCTTCATCTTTTCTACTTTTGTACTTGTCTTCACCTCTGTAGTTCTTCTTCTCTGGACATCTAGTAGCAATATGACCAACCTCATTACAATTAAAACACATGATAGGTAGCTTATCTTTAAATTTTCCTTTACCTCTGTGGAATCTCCTCACCAGTAATGCTTCAAGTTGTTCTATGTCCTCCTCATCTGTATCACTATTACTGGAAACATATTTAACAATTTTCTTCTTCTTCTCATTAGGTTCCTATTGTGGTTTTCATAATGCATGCCCGATTTCTCCCAAGAAATGGGGACCTCTTAGTTTAATTTTTTTATTTTTTAGACCCCTAGTCTAGGGTCGGAGTCTCTAGTGTCAGAGAAAAGCTTGGCCCTCTGCCTAAGAAACCCACATCCCAAAAATTCAAAACTTTGGAGAAAAGTGTGATTTAGGTGTTAAGGGGCACATTAGTGCACCCTTCAAGGTGTGCTAGTGTACTAGCTGCGCTAGTGTGGGAGCACATTCTCCTGGATGTGAACATCTGTGCACATCCATAGGTGCACACCTCCAAGAGGTGTGCTCCATCCTAGGCCTATATAAGCCTGAGACCCCTCTCCTCATCCAATCATTTTTCTCTTCCAAACTATCAATAGTGCAACTTCACACCTCACAAGGTGCACCATTTTCATTGGATCTATGTACATGCACCTAAGTAGAAAAGTTGTGTAGTTGTGTACCTATCCAAGGTGCACAACTGTGCACTTTTTTTTGCAAAAACTTTAAAAACTAAACAAACCTAAGCATAAAGGTGCACACCTTATGCACCTATCCAAGGTGCACAAGGTGTGCACCTTTTATTTCACCAAGAAAAAAAAAAAACCTAAGGATTAGCATATAGAATGGTGCATAGGTGTGCACCTTTTCAGGGTGTGCACTTTCATGCCATTGTTTTGTTTTTAAGACAACCTTTGAGAGAATAGGTTGTGCGAGGTGCACACCCTATTACTCATCCACTTAAGCACCTTTGCCAAAAAGGGTGCACACATGGCACACTCTACAAGGTGTGCATGGTGTGTACCCTTTGGTGTCAAAGCTTGTTCAAGTATGAAGGGTACACCTAGCGCACCTCCAAGGTGAGTAAGGTGTGCAAGAATATGTCTTTCAAAATTAAAAAATGGGGTTTTTAGGTGTTTTGTTAGTTTTTAGGGTTCTAGGTCAATTTTATTAGCAATTAGGGTTTGTTTAAATTTGACTTTTATACCTTTCATACTAAGGTGATTTTGTTTTTGTGTAGATATAATGGCTTCTTCTTTGTCCTCCCTTGCTGCAAAGATTGCTCCTAAGCCAATGGTTTTTAAGTTTCAAGATGTCCAACGAAAATTAGGCTTCTAGGATGTTCATTCAGAGATCTGAGATACAGAAATGGGTCACATTGACTAGAATGTATTCTTGGTTCTATGTAACAAACCAAATGAGAGACCCCCAATGGTGTCTACACTTATAAGATCAAGATTAGTAAACACACACCCGGTTTCAGTACAATCTTCTAAATTGATCATGGTTTTGGCTAAGAATTATGTTTTAGAAGAGAGGGTAGTCAAAAGCATAACTAGAGAGATCATTATCAATCTAAGACCCAAGAATATAGAGAAAGTATTTCATATTCCTATGGTAGATCAATATATAAGACTAAAATACCATCAAACAGAAAGATGGTATAGAGATCATGAACAAGAAGCTACATAAATTATTCAATCTTCATATCTCATTGATAGAACGCCTCTTGGGTGAAAAGCAGGGAAAGTAGATATGACAAGAGGTTACATGAAGGATGATATTAGATATTCCATAGTGCCCCTAAGTAGAATCATGGGATTACTAGTAGTAGGAAACTTAAAGATATGGATGGTACAATTCATTAAAACCATCAAAATGAAAAAGATTCCAATTGAAGGGGCCATAATTATCAGTGAGAATTTAGATGAATAGCTAGTGGTGGTAAAAAATGATCTAAGGTTTTATATGACATTGGTGTATCTGTTAGCAACAAGGACTACAGACTACCCAAGATTTTTTAAGAGGAGAAACTTGAAAGATGTTGATGCATGGCCTTATGTGGTATACCCTTAGTTGAGGAAGAAAAAGATCTCAAATCACAACAAAGTATACATAATAGTGAATGATGCTTTCATTTTTGCAATCATTTGGTTCATTGAAGGAGACTATGAAAAAAGGATGTTAGAAGAGGCAGCAACAAAAATTACATAAATAGGCACCTACTTCATCCAATTCAAGAAATTCACCTACTTAAGGGTAGTGGGTACAACTACAAATCCTAAGAAGCTCCCTAGGTATCCATGTGATAGACTCATTTTGCTAGAGATTGTATGACAACTCTTGTCTGCATATGATGGAGTAAGGAAGCAACATAAGAAAACCTGGGTATGGCCCATCACTAGAGGTCCATTCGATGTCAAGAAAAAGTAGGATATCATGACTTTTGAGTTAGATTAAAATCAATATCCCTTGGAGGATTATCACTTCACTCGTCCATGTTTTGATAATATTGGCAGAGTCCAATTCTTGGCAAAAAAACAATTTAAACATGAAGATGCTATAGAGGATCATCACTTCACTCGTCCATGTTTTGATAATATTGGAAGAGTCTAATTCTTGGCAAGAAAAAAATTTAAACATGAAGATGCTATAGAGGATCACTAGATGAATGCAGTAGATGACTACGGTATCCAAATAAGGCATTATTGTAGGAGGACTCTTTATTTGGCAGGAAGTTCCTTGAAAATAAAGGTCCAATTGAAGGTTGTTCAACAAGAAACTTTAGATGTTTTTGATCCTCTATAGAATCGAGATAAGATATGCGATGGACTGATCATGAATGTAGAGATTGATAAAGAAGAAAATATAGATATCAATCATAGGGTGAACCATATCATCTAGTTGACCAAGGAATGGATTAAGAGACCATTCAAGCTGGATCTAGTTCCATAAGTAGTAGTTTTCCAAGCTACAACTCACCCAGTGAAAGATAGAGGAGCAAAGGTTATAGTGCTAACATTCATAGCCCAATCCCCAATTAGGCCAGAGATAGTGTATCAAAATGATAGGGAAGTTGGGTACTTCAAGGCACAGAAGGGCAAGATTAAAAGGAAAAAAGTTTCTCCACAGTGAGCTGAGCCTGAGGATGAAGGGACTCAAGCCCAAGAAGCCACTCAAGCTCAATATAATACATAAGTACCACCATGAGAATAGGGATAGGGATTTGAAGAGAAAGCACAAGAGGTGCCCCCATAGGTTCAAGAAGAAGAACCCTCTCCATCAGCTCCTAAGAAGAAAAGGGCTAAGGCTCCAATTAAAAGGACTAGAAGAAAATGGTACAAAGTAAGGATATTCCTATTCCTTTAGTCCCAAAAATCATTCCTAAAGGAGTTGAAGAGGATGAAGAAGATGAAGAGGATAACCTTCCCTTGTGTTAGAGGACTCATCTAGCTAGGGCTACTAAGGTAGAATGAAGAAGAAGCTCCACTGTAACACTACCATTCATTCCTACACAACCTATTCAGGTTACAACTTCAGAGGATGAGTTACAACAATGGATTAATGAGCAAGGGGACCAAGGGGATGATGTCTTTAAAATTTCAAATTTTGACTTCATGCCTATAGGTACTAAAATCATAGGCAAAAAGATAAGGGATACCCCAATAAATCAACCTTTGAGAGAAAATTGAAGTCAAATGCTATCTTCTCGACAAGGACCTCTAGGTGTCTCACCATCACCATCTCAAGATGTATCTTTAGTGGATAAAGGTTCAACTTCTCCTCTCTCTCCAATCAATGGAGAACATGTGCAACTAGTGCAAGAAGAAGAGCCACAAAAAAGACCCACCTATGAAGTATCATAGGAGGGGAAAATGTATAAAGAACCCCAACAAACTTCTCAAGATATAGAGGTAAGGACTGTGGGCTCAATAGATATAGGGATGCCTAATATAAACCCCTCATAGAAAGAAAGGACTCTGAAGAGGAGCGATATGGGAAAGGTTCTAGTAGAACAAACCCCATCTTCATTTAAGTCTCTGATGGAAACTACTCCAAAATGGTTGAGAAAAGAGGTGATGGTTAAGCATAAAAGGAAATTGTATTGTATTGCGGAAGAGGGAATGAGAGAATTAGTTTAAGCCCTCAAGAAGCCTGAGTTACCTAAGGGTGGTGTGCATACATTGCCCTTTATTATGAAGGACCAAAATTAGGACTTGTTCATTCACATTGTTATCCCTCCTCTACATGTAGATACTGAAGATCTAACCACAAATGATTATCAGATCAAAGAAGTCTTGTTGGGAAAACCAACTATGGACATGATTAAATTAATGGTCACCATAGAAATTAAAGAAATGTTTAATCACTTAGATAAAGATGAGTTTGAATTAGTCAAGTTGAGAAAGCATAATGAAATCATGAGGGGATTTCTGCATGAGTTAGTCTATCCTATTGACCCAAATAATCTGAAGGTCACTCTTGAAGTAGCTTTAGAGAGGAAAGATAAAGAAAAGATAGTTATACAGGTGGATCCATTTTTAAAGGCTTGTTAGTTATGGTAAGAAACTTATGAGGAAAAGGGTGTGCAGATAATACAGGGGAACCACAAGTTATTGCACCATATGCAGAATAATCTAGAGAATCTGATTGTTATTTTAAACTATGATTTTAGATTGATGGACAAGGTACATACCTGGGGAAATGACCTTCGAGCGTTGTAATCAATAAAAGGTCAGAGTTATTGTATGCTGATGGATTTATGTATGGGGGATGAGTTAGATAAAATAGATGACTGGATCAAGAGAAGATTGTGATTGGTAATAAAATAATGGAAAAATTACATCTGGACAATCATAAGCTCAAGGATGAAACCTAAGAGCAAATTTTGGAAGCAGAGAAGTATTATGGTGATGCGTGCCTTGACATCTTTGAAGATGAGTGAAGAGATAAACTCCTGCCAGTGAAAATAGTCATCAAATAGTTTCAAAAGATATGTGAAGAATCTTTGATTGATGAAGACATTAGACAAGCATTTAAGATGGTGGAGGCATTGCTAGAATTGGATGTAGAGCTCAAAGACTTTGCAAAGACTCGTATAGAAGTAGGAAACTATTGACAAGTAGTAAAAGATAATTATGATGATTTGGATTTTCTGGATGCAACCCAAGTGACAAAGATCATAGAGATATTTAAGAGCAAATATCCAGTAACTCTGGTATGAAGGGGAACAAAACCCAAAAGCTAGAATTTTAGTTTTGACACTTGGAAATTTTTTGCATTTTTTGGACCTATCTCCCAAGGTGTGCAAGGTGTGCTTCTCCCAAGTTGTGCAAGTTTTCAAGGTGTGCTTCTCCAAAGGTGCATTGGAAGTTTTTGAAAAGTCAGAGGTGCACTGACAGTTAACTGCCAGTTCCAAACTTAGAGCTTTCCATGCACCGAAAATGTATTCTGACGATAGTTCAACTCCTACAAACCTCTAGAGAAGGTTCAACTTCTATTTTTGGCATCTCCAGAGACTCCTACATTATCTAATGGATTTATTCTTCTTATTTTCTCTTGATTTCTTTGTTTTAAGACGTGTAAAGGCTCATGCACCCATTAAATGATATTAACAAGGGTGAAGTCCTACTTAGCACTAGTTAGAGAGTTGGTTTGTACATAAATAGATTTGTTTTATTAGTTTAGAAGCATATAGTTTCATAAAGAGATCTCTCATTCTCAACACAAATTCAAGAGAAGGTTTCCTATAAATTGAGGAATTAAGTATGTATTCTAGGCCATTATTTTGATGCAATAATATATGCTATTGGTGTTCTCATTCAGAGTGTAGTTACTCTTTCCTAAGTGTGTTATATTTTGTGAATGTATGTTGATGGAGTGTAATGGAGCCAATAGTTTTTTTGTGTTATTTTGATTGAGCTATCTTTAATTTTGGTGTTTACCACGTGTTTACGAATTTTGCTGATGTACTTAGAGAAGAGATCACCCTATTGTTCCTACATAGCTTTTTGTCTCACATGAGAACACTTTTTGTGGCCTTGCAATTTGATGAAAAGTGAAACATCTTATGGTTACTAAATTCCCATCGACGATTGCATCAGTGGAATTAACAAAGCACTGCACCTATTTTTATTGGTTACCTACCAATCTTTTCAAAGGCTGAACTTGCAGACATGTTATTTTGTGGCTTATGTCCGTTAGGGATTTATATTTTCAAGTCATTGCTTAAAATTTTTGTTACCCTATCTTCATTATTTTCTTTTACAAACACTTGGTTAATTTAGGAATTCATATAGTTGCATAGTTAAAACTCCATTCATTATAAACAAAAAAAATACAAAAATATATTTCTTTTTGTGTGATTACTTTTTTGAGATAGCAAGAAGATTCAACATCTTATCCAAAATTGGTAAAACTAGCAAAGGCCTCCTCATGAACACTCACATTTATCTTCTACTGAGTGGATTCCAATAGGTTACACGATCACCCGAAACCTTGGAGTTGATCCTAGATCAACTTTTGAAGAAAGGAGTTCAAAAGGATTCCTTATATTAAACATCGTGCAAAATGATAGGTCAACAGTCCCTTCAATGACAAATTAGCTTTGAATTTAGATTCAATATTGTTATATTTTAAATTATCAAAATTAGATAGCTCAAAAGTAGTGAGCCTACCTACCAGACCTTCAAGAGTTAGATTAGAAACTAGTATACATCTCAGTTCTTGTATTGCAAAGTCTCTAATAACATATATGGGTAGCAGTGTTCTCAAAACTTTTCTTAGTACAATTTCATCATCTATCTTACCAGTAACTCCTCTTATATCATTAACAACTTCTTTTATCCTAGAGCAATATTGAGAAACATTTTCACCTTCTTGCATTCTCATATTATCAAACTTACCTCTAAGACTTTAGATTTAGCTCTTAAAACATTTGTGTCTCCTCGATAAATGGTGTGAAGAGAATCACACGTCTTATTTGCACTATCACAATACTTAAGTTCATCAAAGTTAGCATAACTTAGGGCAAAGGAAATCTCAAACATTTCCTGGTTGTGTTCATTCTTCTTTTTCAGATCTTCAATAGTTAGGGCTCTAGTAGAATCAACATGCTTAGTAGCAATGGTAGATTGTGCATGATCTCTAAGACCTCCTAGGTGTAGCTTCATCAAATTTTTCCATATAGGAAAACTATCTCTATTAAGCTTAGGTACCTCTCTTTTTGACATATTGATCTTTTTTCTTCTAGTACCTTCAAACTACTCCTCTTAAGCAGATGGCTCTGATACCAATTGTTGGAAGTCTTTAGAATAACTAAGAGGGGGGGGGGGGGGGGGGGGGGGGGGGGGTGAATCAATTATCCAAGGTCCAGATGTACAAATAAAACTTTTCACATCTTAGTGAACCCATATCCATAAAACATAGTCATCATGCATGCATCCATTATATCATACAATCATTTAAACTTGTAGGTTACCGTCAAATTAACTTTGTAGAAATATAAGCATGAAACATAATAGATTCAATAACACATTTGACACAATGATTTACGTGGAAACCCAATTTGGGAAAAACCACCTGTAACATACTACTCATTCACACTCTTTTGAAGTGATGCCATTTGAAAGAAAAACCTTGTTAAATGTGACCTGGTTAGAGGATTTCAATCACCCTGTTAGGAGTGAGCCTTGTTAGAGAACTTTAGATCATTCACTTGGAATTTCACCTAGTTAAAGGATTTACAAATGACTGTTAGGTCAACCTTAATCCAAAGGATTTACCCTAGACTAGTACAATGATTAGAAAGTGACAATAAGGTTTGATTTGATAACAACTTACAACTCACTTTGTAGATTATAGATCTCTATTTTAGTCCTCCATTCTGCTTGAGTTTCACACTTCAAATCTGATGGCTTGTTCACCCTTCAAACATCCATACCCTTAAGCCTTCTTTCTTTGCTTGCCAATAATAGTCTCTTCTATTTGATCACTGATTGAAGCAATACCTTAGATTCCTTGTCTTCCTTATGTTCTCACACATATCAACCTTTGCTTTTGACAATATAAAATTATGATATTTTTCTGTTTAACCTCTATCATTCATTTTAGGATTAGGTAGGATTCAATGAATCTACCCATCTTTTCATTTTATTCCCTTCTAGAAACTTCTCCTTTAATCCTTTTTGAATTTGCCTCAAAATGGTTTACCATGAATTCTGTGCCACCAGCTCATCATAATTATCTTCCACATGCTTCACAAAATTCAAGAAATCAAACTTGTTGGCTTAAATTCGTTAAATCTACAATTTAACATGAATACTAGCATTGCACATCAATATGTTGTCACTCAGCTTCCATATTATTCTTCCACTTGTCATCAACTAGATCAATTGGCAAACACTAAAGTTTACTAGTACTCGGGATCAACTAAACTTTACTTAGCTTACACTATATCGCTCGACATACACCGACATTTGACTTTGCTAAGCTCCAATTGATTTTCTGCTCAACTTGCACTAACTTTTCTCAACACCTATTGTCCACTTGGTCAAGCTTGGTAGACTCAATTCTTCTTACTTGTTCTTCTAGACTTTGTCAATGTATCCATCCTTTGCAACCTTAAGTAAATAATCAATGCACTATAACATCATTGTCTTAACTGATCTCTGTACTCCTTTTTCATACCATAACTCAACCTTTCATCTAGGTACTATTGTTATATCTCATTTGATCAAAACCTCCTCATCAATCAAAATGATAGTACTCAAATCATCTAAGAAGTTGTCTTATCAACAAGTAGAAGGTTTGACATTAGTGACAAAATAATGATTGAAACACATTCTCATATTAATATCAATCTATTTTCAACAATGAAAAAAGTGGGTATTGGATTTCACAGGACTGAGGGCTAGTGGAGACACATTGAAGGTAAGGAGGAAGGTACTCATCTATTCATACTTTTTTATCATTTGCAATGCTAGTATGGAAGAGGGTGGGAGGTGAGGTCTGCGTAGATGAAGTTGCTCTTGTGGCCTAGTGGGAGGAAGACCAGAGGTGAATGGATGAAGAGAGGATGAAGAGAAAGTTTACACTGACAAAAGTTAGGGAATGAGATGTAGGAGAAATTCCAAGTGTGGTGCCACCACTAGTATTAGGTAGGAAGGTTAGTAAGGTGGTCACAAAAGGTGAAGTGATGGTTAATGAAACTAGGGAGGAGATGATAAGTCATTGGGGTCACTAAGTGTGAGTTCCTATTTGGTTGTGTTTCAATCACCCATTTTATGTAGCAAGGCTTAATTATTTGTATGTGCATTTTAGTGTCTTGGATATGGTTGATGAGTTAGGAACATATATTCCTTTACTTAGATATTGGACATCTGAACTATCAGTCAAGTTACAACCAAAGACATCATTTAATCATCAACCCAAGAATGTTAAACTTGGAATGGGTTAGCATGATATATCCACTAAGTTCCCCTTTTGGATAGATTCTACCTAGTATCACCATACGATAATGTAAGTAATGAAATGGGTTAGAAATCCTATTACAATAAGTTAAACTACAATCACCTTTTCGAACAAATGTGACTCCAATCCTAGTGGTTGCAAGAACAACATACAACTCTATATTTCTATCGGTTACATGAACATTCATGCCAAGTTACTAATGAAAAACAATATAGAAAGCATAATTGAAAATATTGGTAATTAACCTAATTTCTTGGAAATGAAAGAAGACAACTCCCTATGTTGGCCCCCTTAGGTAGTGTCTATATTAGCACAATAGATCTAGGTGAAAAACTTCATAACTTTATTGATAATAGATTCAATCTGTACATCACCTTACTCACAACTTAATTGTAATTCCAATGTACATAAATATATTGTCCTTGTTCTTCTAAGAGCAAACATGACACTTTTGTTCAATAATTCTTAACTTACTAACTAATCACTCCCACAAAATATGGGAACACTTGTTACAATTTTATGATTTTTACAATGAAGAAGAATCATCATGAACAAGAGGAAGGAGTCAGTATACTTGGAAGAATTAAGGAACCATTGTCTTAGATTGATAAATCATAAAGAAGCATCACTACTAGATCTGTGGTGAATGATAAATATCTCTTAACATCCTTTAATGCATTCCACCAAGTGATGACCCGTCTATCAAGAACTTCCTTATCCATCATTGAAGAGTCATTCTTTGACACGGTGTTGCAACAAGCTTTAAGTAGTAGCTCAATCTTCTCCTCAACTTTTGGTACATGCATGTTATAACTAGTAATCCCATAATCTCAAGTTATCTCAACATAAAACCTTGCATGCAATTCATCATTTCATCCACATATTTATTCCACATAAATAAAGTTAAAGTAATAGTTCCCATAATGGCTGTAGGACTCATAATGATAATGGGTATAGGTAATACTTAGGCACATGATTTCAAAACATATTCCATATTATCATCAAAATAACAAGTATTTAACCATGGCATGATATAAAGACTTATTCATATTGGTATATAATACTAATTATAAGAGTCCACATATTGTCCATAATTAATAGTTAAAGTTTGTGTAATAGTATAAAATGATCTTGAAAAGGTTCTTGAAAATATATGAAAAATATGCTATCTATTAGTCTAAGTATGCCAAAATAGGGGCACATCATTCCCCTCAATTGACTCAATTGTTGGTCCATTAGTGGTTCTTTCTCCTTAAAAATTCCCTTAAGTCATAATTCAACTACTCCATGCTTATCTTCCTCGAAACTCTAGAAATGTCCCTTCATATTCTCTAATTCTCACCAACACTTTTCCTTTGCATCTCTATCATACATACCATCCTCACCCTTGATGGAAAATAATGGCCATAGAAGGATGGGTGGTGATATTATCAATGGGAGCCAATTTCCTTCTTTTCTAAATTATTTTGTATATACCTAGTAACTCTCATTATGGCAGCTTGGAGAAGATTTGGAAAGTGCGACTCACTTCTTTGATGTTGAATGGTCATGTCTCCCCACTTGTTATGATAATGTTATAAAGCAACCCAAAAGTTAGCATTCTCAACCCTCTGATATTGATGAAAAAAATCTTGCCTAGGAGGTTCAATGTGGGGGCTAGCCCTCTGATTAGCCCATAATTTCTTTTAGTAAAAATATATCCTGCGAGTAATCCTAGATTCTTTCTTGGCTAGAAGGGGTTTCATAGTTTCTTCATGCTTATAAGTGTGAAATTGTTCTCCCCTGGTTATCTCATTTTGGATCTAGGAAATTAAAGCATTGATATGAATATCACCAACATAACATAAAGGGTTCCATTCTATGTCACGTGGAAAAAAAATTCATGTATATAAAATTCACAAATAAAATATTTAAGCTATTCATGAGAGTCCCTATATGATTCATAAAACTCATTAGGAGTTGTTAATGATGGATTCTTCCCTTTTCATAGCCTTATCATCTAGAAATTCAAATATAACTCTTGAAGATAAAGTGCATAAGTAGGAGAAGGTGACCTATATTCAAGCATCTATAGAACTAACTTAGATGACCTGATTAAAAATTTCTTTGAGATTGATAATTTCTGCATTTTTATTTTGAATCATCTTCTTCAATCTAATTTTTTTTATTCATACATAGTCCATTGATCAATTACTTGCTAATAAAATTCTATACCTGCAACAAAGGTAGTGAGCTAAAGAGGTGGCTTAATGGTATTATCTCTTGCATATTCCTCTTCGTTCAACTTATTCTCCCCATGCCCTTGATTGAATTCTTGTTGTCCTTTTTCTTTAGTATTTTTAGGGTCTATGTTTTTTGGACCATTTTATAGCTCTCCCACTGGTGCATTCTCTTGTGATTGCATTGGTATCACATCATCTATCTCATTTTCCTCCTTCTAGCTAATTCTCTTCACTGCATACATATCCTCATCTAACCTCAATATTGACTCATTTGGAGTAATTGCTAATTCCAAATGCTCTACAATTTCTTCTTGTGACTGGGTTGCATGAACTTCTCTTGAAATTTATTTGAACCATTGATGCATTGGTGAAACAATAACTACTTCAAGCAACTACTCATCCTACATAACCTAAGTATGACCATTCCTAGTATCTAACCCCGCATTCACATGCATCAATCTTTGTGATTCTCTTTATATTTGTTCTGCAACCCCCACCAAATTACCTAATCCATCACTAGGAATAACTTCTGTCTCCATGGTCTATTCCACCTTGTGATATATAAAATGTTCATGTTGTGGCTAAGGAGAGGTAGGGTTTATAGGTTGTGTGGAGGGTGAATTATGTGACAAGGAACCAGAATGTATGTCTACATTCCTTGTACAAGTTTTGACTGATGACATATCTTACTATGTCTTCTTTGTGGGGTAGATATGATTTAGATTTCTTGGATAGAGTGGCTATAGGAGAAAGGGTTTCTGTTGGCTGACTTCATTTACCACCCTTTTTAGGGGTGATGTCGGGGCCTTGTTCTTACACTTTTTATTTTCCTTTCCGAGAGGAAGGGACAACTTCTAGGGATGAAACCTTAGGTTTTGCACTATCCATTCTTTTGGATAGGGGTATATTATCTTATTACTTATACAAACTAGGTGCAGATTGAGAGGACTAACTAGTGCATGAGTCCTAAATGTGAAAACCCCTACATTTTTGAGTAAGAGGTTCACCCCAAGGATCAACATTTTGTGGTTCAAGGGCATCTATTTTATAGGCTATAAAGTCTTCCCATGCCATCTTAGAGACATCCCTAAGAGGCCTTTCAACAAGAAATTTAATTAAATAGTGGTGTGACACAAAATTTAGCCTACCTATTTTATACTCATAAGAAAAATTTGACATCAAATTGTAAAGAAAGTCAGGAACATTCATCTTTCTCCCATGTCACAAATGTGATAGAAGTTTAAAATGATAGGAGTACAAAATGGAGAACCTTCCTTCAGAGGTAGTGTACTTGATGATGTACATCACCATGTGGCTCCATTTTGATGGAAGACTAACCCTCTTAGTCCCTTGCTTGTCCATGTCAAGAGGACCATCTGCAAGTTGAGCGAATTTGGTGCAATAAATTCCCACATCTTTGTTTTGGGGAATAATTCATCTTCCTGTATGTTGGTACCCATATAGACCTAGTAATTAATTTTTTTAAAATTATGGTCTTGAACTCTTTTGAAAAATGGTTTGAAATGGTTTGAAGCAGTTCAAAGTGGTTCAATTTTCTCCTACAGGTTCAATGGTTTATTGTAATTCATCTTGGTTCAAATGGTTCAAGGAAATTCACCCTACAAGTTTGAGCTCATGTTTCAGATTTCATTAAGCCAGTCATTATCTGCAATATTCAAGCTCAAATTCGAAGCTCAAAGGTCATGGTTTGGAGATATGAATCAGTTTAAGAGTAAAGTTTAGATTCAACTTTTAAATTTAGATTCATAGTTCAAATGCAGATTTTGAGGTGTAAGTTCTTTAGTGCAGTTTCTAAAAAGCACGATTGATGGGTTAGTGTTTGGTGATTCGATGGTATGGTGTTGGGTCCCACCATTTCTAATAAGTTGCAATTTCAATAGCATCATACCCAGATTGCTCAAAGTTTTCAGGGTTTTCAAATTGGAAGCTTGATAGGTTGTCCTCTTTTCTTGATTCATAATTTCCATTTGATTTTATAGCTAAGCCACTGATCAAGTTGGGAATAAGATGAGAAGCTTAGGTGGAGATACCCGAAGTTATCTTGCTAGAGTTATGTAAGGCATAGGATAAAGCTTATCATAATGCCCCTCACAAGCTGATACATTGGGTTAAGTTAATGGAGGTCCTTATCCAAAGACAAAGTGACATATATGATTAGACTCACCGGAGCAAGAGACTTCCTTTGCAAATATGTTTTGGAAATCAGATATAGGGGAAATATTATAGGTGTTCGAAGGCCCAGCTCCAAAGGCCTCAGGCTTCATGGCCACCATCTTCAAAGATGCAGATTTGAAAGTTAAATACATGCGTTCCATCAATTTAAGGAATGAATTCAAAAGTTGTGTGGAACCTTGACTAATAAATAACTTTGAAACTACATAGATGACACATTGAGTACGTGTTGACAAGTTCTTATAACTAGCGAGGATCCATTAAAAATATTGGAGTAACTATGGACACATAGAGTGATAGCAATCAAACCAAGAGAATGATGAGTTAGTTCAGATATATATTCTTACAGAAGCATGGTCAAAAGGGGAAAATTGCTTGAGGCAATGCTAATCGGAAAAAATCGAGGGCATGTTCCCGTATGGGATGTACTTATGCTGAGTCATGCTCTGTCTATGACAACATTAATGGGATTATGAATTATGCCCTCCAACAAATTGAGATCATCTTCACCAATGGGGACTGTAGGTTTTCATGTCGCCATTGGTTTGTGGAGTTTCACCGAGTTTTCAATCCTATTCGATGCAATTACCAGATGAAGTTGATACCAACATGAGCACCTGACACCTCACCTATGGTTAACTTTGGGTTTAATTGATAGTGATTCAAATGCTTAATGGTAGGTTTGACATGATCCCGTGGCAAACTTGAGAGAGTCATAGTGCAAACTCTATGGGAAAGCAATTGTGCTCAGAGATTCAAGCATCTCAAAGTAGCACGGTGCACCGTAATTGCTGTGGGGGAATCAAGGAAGCTTGTGAACCATTTGATTAAATGTCAATATGGTCGCAGCTTATGGAAATAGATGCCAAGTGCCAAATATCATACAAAAGAACGATAAACATGCACATCAAGAGGTAATTAGAGGTGGCAGACCAGTCAAGGTCTCAGGGTGATCGCGTGTCCTTGGAAGCCGATTGAGCAGCGAGCTCACTGTTTTGATTTTGGCAAAGTCAACTTATTGTTTTGATTTTGGTAAAGTCAATAGACTGCGGGGCCATGACCTCGATTCATTTGAATTCGTGCTAGCTGTTTGATAGGACTCTTAAGATTTAAATGAAGATGTATGGCAGCGAAAAGTCAGGTGCAATGACATGGTCACTAGAGTTGTAACAAGTGTCGACAACAACATACTCTATGTGTTATTTTCTCATGCAAATGCTTGAACTCAAAAGATACACAGAGGGATAAAGCATCTTATGGATCATAGAGAAAGTTGTACTCCCTAGATTATGGTAAACTAATTCGTGCTTGCTCATAGTAGACAATCTCATCGACCATTAACACAAAGAAGCTTAATCACTATAGCAAGGAAAACGGAAGCCACATCATTGATGGAAAGATCATTACAGTCATTTAACTTTGCAAGGATTAGACTAATTGTTAATAAGGTGGCACGTAGCTACAAGTGTCATCAAATTCTCAATCCATTATGGCTTAATCCTATAAAATCAAAAACATGCCCAAAGTTACCATCGGGTGAAATAGACATATCAAATACTATTAAATCTTTTCATAAAATCAAAAACATGCCCAAAGTTACCATCGGGTGAAATAGACATATCAAATACTATTAATTCAGAAAAGATTTAGCTTTTCTATGATGATCATGGGTGGGATGTGATAAATGGAGATAACCAAGGGACTGAGGTATCTTGTTTGTAGAATCAAAGAATCCCAAAGGTATCAAAGTGAGATATTGTTGCAAAGATAATAAGGCCCTCAATGTTGAACCTGAGGGAGGTGATCATGCATTGAAGGAGTTATTTTCAAGAATCAATTACATGAAGAATTAGTTATCTTTCAGGAATGGAAAGTTATGAGGGGGAGAGAAGTATAAGGAGATGACAAGAAGTCTATTTAGGGGTTCTAGTTCTTCGGAGAGGAAAAAGAAAGCAGGCTATGGGCTATGGAAGAGCAGAGTTTTTATTTATTTATTTTATTTTTATTCTAGACTTTGTGCTAGGGAATGAGGGAAGTCTTGATTTTAATCATAATGTAAGGGAGGGAATGTTTATTTCTTTTAAGTAGTGATTCTGATGCAAAGATGTAATAAGCTCTGTGTAATATTTTGCACCTAGAGAAGGGAGGTACGAGAGATAATTTCATATCAAAATTTAGAGTTTGAACATTTATCTTTCCACTGATTATGATCTTTGTATAATTTTCAGTTTTCTCTAAATGCATTTTAGTATCGGTGTTTTCTAAATACCTTTGACTTCAAGGCTTTTGAATCTTTGATTCTTCATTTTCTCAAAAGGATGGAAAGTACATTCCTTGTTTTCATTCTCCTTGTTATGTAAAGTCTGAACAAATGGACTTTGTGTCATTTATTCATCGTTTCTAGTTGTTCATCTTCCTTTTCGTATCTATTATGTGTTTACGTGTAGATATTTGCAAACCTTTCTTGCTTTCAGGTTAAAAGCATTATTAATTATAGTTTAGTTGATTCATTGTAAATTATATATGGGGAGATGTACCTGGATAAATTCAGAGGGTGCTTACACATTTCAATAGAAAAGTGACTCAACTATTAGTGTTGATTTAGTCTTCCTTTTTGGGCATTTTGGAGTTAATTTGTATATATTTCTTTGGAGGACAATTTGTTCACTAACATTATAGTAAGCTAGAAACCTTTTCCTTTCATTTGAATGAAGCATCAACAACCACCCCTTTAACCCCTGCTTAGCCATTATGGAAGGTTTTCATGAATTCTTCTGCTATATCCTCATCAAATGTTGTTAACTTGAGGAAATTATCAAGCAAACCATGTCTTCAAAACCTCTACAAATGCCAAACATCCTGCAAAATCAAATGATGATCTATCTGCTCATGCCAAATAGGATTACCACCCATCTTTATTCTACATTAAAAAAAAAAAAGTTCACTTCACTTCTCTTCACAATTCACTTTCCTTACTAACAATGATTGTCTGAATACGACTACACAAAACTCCATAAAATACTAAGCTTAAACCAACCTCTTCCTTCAACCAAAACTAGTGAACGACATTCAATAATGCAAGAAGGTAGAGAAGATAACTGTAATGTAGTATGCAATAGTGTAGGCATGAAAAGAAAGTGTTGCGAAAGTGAACTAATAAACCCAAGTAATTATCATTCATCATGATATTATCTGATAGAAGGAAAGATTTGAAAATATTGATTGTACATTCATGGCAATTAGTTTGGAATTAGAAATGGGGAAATATTAATGGTAATGCATGTGAAATTAATTATCTTGAAGTGCAACCACATATGAAGAGTACTTACTAATAAAACTTAATGCAAAAAATAAATGAATGAAAAAATAAATCAAAATGTAACATTTAAATGTGAGCATACCTTTAGACTTGAATGATGCAAAATTAATCCTTTGCTGACATATTCATTGTAAAAAGTGGATTTTAAAAAGAAAGTGGAATAATGGTGAATTGAAGACGGATGGTATGGAAGATAAAGAAATGGGATGGATGAACATATGGAGTGTGAAATGGAATGAATAGAGAGAAATCTTAAAAATTAACCCTCCTTGTTATGACAAAAGGGTACAAACCTTTAAGTGGTACCCTGGGAACTGAGCTAAGGCTCAGTTCCTTTGGCTGCAGGAACTACCACTTCCTATAATTCTTGAAACTGATGAAGAAAATCCTCTCTACTAATGGGCTTGTGATAAGGTTTTAGTCTATGCCCATTAACCAAAAACTTAAACTTGACATCCATCAATTGTTTGAAGCTACACACCGTCATTGTCAAATACACCAACAATCTCATATGGACCTAACCATCTTGTCTGCAATTTACCCTAATTATCCTTGTATCAAGCATCATATAATAGTGGCCAATCTCCAATGGCAAACTTTTCCTCCTTAATATATTCGTCATGCCACTTCTTCCTTTGATTTTGAATCATTTCAGTATGTTGTAGTGCACTTTTTCTCATCTCATCCAATCCAGTCAATTGCATAATTCTTTCTGGTTGTGTTGTAGTTAAATCCATAACCAACTATAAAGTAGTCTTTATGTTTTTATGTTCAAACTCAATAGGAATCACAACTTACTTTCCATACACCATCTCAATAGGTGTGAATCATTTGGTTATTTTCCAAGTTGGTCAATAAGCCCAAATGGCTTTAGGTAACTTGTCAACCCAATCCTTTTTATGGATATTCACCATCTTGGTAAGAATTTGTTCAATATCCCTATTTTTTGTCTCGGCTTGGCCATTGGCTTGTGGATGGGAGGGTGTAGACTTCCTATGCCTTATATTGTATTCATTGACTAAGGTTGAAATTATTAATGCGGAAGTAAATTGGGCTTGTTGATCTGTTACTATTTCTTGAGGAACACCAAATCTTGTAAAATAATTTCTTCATAAATAAATTCTTCCACTTTATTATCCCTATCATGCTTCATGGCTCTTGCCTTAACCCATTTTTAAAAATAATTAATACAAACAAGGATATAGGACTTACCATTTGATGTAGGTTCAATAGGACCAAAAAAGTCAAGTCCCCATTTATTAGAAGGCATAAAAAAAACTTATGGAAACAAGGGCATCTCATCAGGTCTAGTAGGTCAACCCATTCTCTAGCATCAATCACAATGTTCGGTGTATTTTGGGACATCTTTATGCAATGTTTCCTAATAATAATCAGTATTCAAGATCTTCATGGCTATGCCTTTTCATCATGACATGTATACAAGATGTTATAGGTTTCTTCCTCCCTTACACATCTCTACATAACTTGATCTGGTCTAGTATAGAACATATAATCTACAATCCATAAAAAATGAAAACTCTTTTCAACTAGGAATCTCCTTTCCTTAGGTGAGAAATGAGGGGGAGTCCTTCCTACAATCAAGTAATTAGAAATATTTACATACCATGGTTGTATGGATTTTATAGAGAACAAGTGTTCATCAGGAAAGGTATCCTCAATAGCTACATGATCACCTTGTCTTTGGATTATGTAGAGAAAATCTGTAGTTGCATTAGCCTTACTAGGTTTATCCACTATCATTATATCAAATTCCTACATTAGTAGCATCCACCTTGCCAATCTGTGTGTGATTGAGATTTTATTCATCAAATACTAAATGACTACATTATCAATATGAAAAAAATAGGATGCCTTGTAATATAGTGTTTGAGCTTATTAAGTGGATATATGACTACTAACATCTCCTTTTTATAACAAGATAATTCAATTCTACCCCTTGTAAGTTTTTTACTCACATAGTAAATGGCATGCTTAGTTTAACCAATCTTTTATACTAAAACAACTCCAACACTATAATATGAGGCATCCATGTGAAAGTGTAAGGGCAATGGCATTTAATACTAGAGCATTGGTAAGAGCAACCTTGAGATCAAGGAAGGTATTTTCACATGCCAGTGTCCATTTAAAGGCCTCATCCTTCTTGAGTAGGTTGTACAAAGGTGATGCAACTTGAATCAAGTCCTTGATGAATATTTTATAATAACCAACATGACCTAAGAAACTTCAGATTTCTTTTTGTGTGAGAGGGGAGGTAAATTGGAAATTACCTCAAGTTTAGATGGATCCACATGTACTCCTACAATAGAGATATAATGACCAAATACAATGCCTTCTTGCATCATCATAAATGTTTTTTGACTATTGAGAGAAAGATTATAGTCTTGAAACCTTTGCAGTAATTTGGCTAAATTATCATAAGCTTCTTCAAATATAGAGCCATACACAATAAATTCATCCATGTAAATGTCCATGCAATCATGGGAAATATCTGTAAAGATGCTAAGAATAAATATTTGGAAGGTTTTTAGAGCATTGCAAAGTCCAAAGGGTAGGATTGAGTAAGAAAATTTACACCAAGGGCATGTGAACATCAACTTTTCTTGGTCATTTGGTGCTATTTTTATTTGATTGTAGCCACTAAATCCATCAAGGAAGGAGAAATAATTTTTTCTTGATAAATTATTGAAAACTTGATCAATAAATGGAAGGGGAAAATGGTCCTTCTTAGTTGCTGCATTGAGTTCCCTATAATCCACACATTCTCACCATTTACCCCCTTTCTTTGGTAGAATAACCAGTGGAGAAACCCATTAGCTATCTGATATGGGGTAAATAAAACCAACATGAAGTAACTTCTTTAACTCCTCCCTAACTATTTCCTTTAAGGAATGATTAATTATTCTTTGAGGTTGTCTAACTGGCTTGGACTCACTGTTAAAAGATATCCTATGGGTGTACAACTTTGGTTCAAGTCATTCCATGTTACTATAATCCCAAGCAAGGGCTATTTATGGGTACTGAACGTTTTCACAAGAGATTCAGTTTCCTTGATAGTGAGTTTATTGTTGATGTTCAACATTTTACCTTTTCCAACCTTCACTTCTATTGTTAATTCGAGCATAGAGACTTCAGGTAGAGGGGGAATCTCCACCTCACAAGGAAGGAGTTTATGCAAAGAATATGAGGCTAAAGGATAATGAAATGATGGAAGAATAGTTTGCAAGGAACAAGGATTGTGGCCACATAGAGGAGCATCCATACCATAATTGTTTTTAACAACATTAGAAAGCACGTCCTCTTCCTCTTATTTTTCAATGAATGGGGCCCTTGTAATAATCATCAAATTGGCAATAGGGTTGACCTCTACTTTTTCTTCATAATCACCCAACTCAAGCCACACTACATCTGCTAATTCAAGTTGAGGTTTGGCTGGTGCATAGAGATTTAGCTTCTTGATATTTTTCCATCCAAAATTATCATTTTACCACGCTTACAACCTATGCAAGAATCTTCTATAGCCAACTAAGTTCTTCTTGGAATTACTAGGAATTACTAGATACTCCAATGGGAACTACTTCAAGCTGGTTGAAGAAAGAGGTGATGGTTAGGCATAAGAGGCAACTATATTGTAGTGTGGATGAGGGAACAAAATAATCAGTTGAAGTCCTCAAGAAACCCAAGCTACCTACGGGCGATGCACGATCATTGGTCTTTATTATGCATAATCAAAATTAGGACTTGTTTGCACATATTGCCATCCCTCCTCTACATGTAGACACTAGAAATCTTACTTCAAAAGATTATTAGATTAAAAAGGTCTTGCTGGGAAAGCTCACTGTGGACATTGCTAAATTGATGGTCACTACAAGAATTAAAGAAGTATTTAACCACCTGGAAAAAGATGAGTCTAAATCACTGAGGCTCTAAAAATAGAATGAGCTTCTAAGAGGCTATTTGCATGAAGTGGTTGGTCCTTTGGACCCTAATAATCATAAGGCAACTCTTGGTGTGACACTTGACAGGAAGGAGAAGATAGTTTTATAATTGGATCCATTTTTGAAGGCATGTTAGCTATGGTGGGAAAGTTTTGAGGAAAAAGGTGCGCAGATAATACAAGGAAACCTTAAAATATTGCACCATATGAAAAATAATGTAGATAGGCTGGTTGCTATACTGAACTAGGATTTTGGATTGATGGACGAGGAACATACCTGGGGTAAAGACCTTCAATCATTATAGCCAATAAAGGGCCAGAGGTATCATATGCTCATAGATGTATATATGGGGGATGAATTAGATAAGATAGATGATTGAATCAAGAAGATTGTTTCTGGTAATAAAGTAACAGAGAGATTACATGTGGATATTCATAAGCTCAAGGATCAAACCCAAGAGAATATTTTGGAAGTTGAGAAGTATTAAAGTGATGCTTACCTTGACATTTTTGAAGACAAGTCAAGGGATAAACTCATGTCTCTGCAAATAGTTGTTGAATAGTTTCATAAGACCTTTGAAGAAGCTTTGACTGATGAAGACATAAGACAAGCATTCAAGATATAGGAGACATTGCTAGAATTGGATGTAAAGTTGGCATAGAAGTGGGCAACTACCAACAAATAGTAAAGGATAAGTATGATGCTTTGGATTTACTGGATGCAACCCAAGTGATGGAGATCATAGAGAAATTCAAGAGCAAACATCCAGACATAGCTTTGGTATAAAGGGGAAGAAAACCCAAAAGCTAGAATTTTAGTTTTAACACTTGGAAATTTTTTGATTTTTGGACCTGTCACTAAGGTGTGCTTCTCAAAAGGTGCACAAGGTGTGCCTGTCCAAAGGTGCACTAGAAGTTTGTGAAGAATTTAGAGGTGTGCCGACAGTTAACTTCCAGTTCCAAATTTAGAGCTTTCCATGCACCGAAAACACTTTCTAATGGTAATTTAACTCCCACAAACATCTAGAGAAGGCTGAGCTTCTATTTTTGGCATCTCCAAATACTCCTACATATTATTACAACTTCTTTATACTCCTACATATTATTACAACTTCTTTCTCCTTATCGACTACTTCTTTCTTTGTTTTAAGACATGTAAAGGCTCATGCACCCATTAAATGATATAAATAAGGGTGGAGTCCTACTTAGCACCTTCTATAGAGTTAGTTTGTATGTATTTAGTTTAGTTTTATTAGTTTTTATGCATATATTTGAATGAAGAAATATCTCACTCTCAACACAAATTGAGGAGACAATTGCTTAGAAATTGAGGAATTAAATTTGTATTCTAGGCCTTTATTTTGATGCAATAATATACGCTACTAGTGCTCTCATTTTGAGTGTAGTGATTCTTGTCAGAGTGTGTTATATTTTGTGGATGTATATTCATGGAGAGTAATGGACCCAATAGTTTTGTTGTGTTATTTTGATTGAGTGATCTTTTAATTCTAGTGTTTTCCACATGTCTACAAATTTTGCTGACGTACTTAGTTGGAGAAGAGATCACCTACTATTCATACATATCTTTTTGTCTTGCATGACTACACTTTTCATGGCCTTGCAATATGATGAGAAGTGAAACATCTTATGGTTACTAAATTCCCATAAAAAATTGCATTAGTGGAATTAAGGAAGCATTGCTCCTATTTTCATTGGTTACCTACTGATCTTTTCAAAAGCTTAAATCGAAGACTTGTTGTTTCCATGGCTTATGTCTATTAGGGATTTACTTTTCAAGTATCTAGATGAGCACACAAAGTATCTAGATGAGTAGAAACATTGTTGATAATGTCTTTTTTGAAATATGACAAGAGATTGGAAATCTCATTTTTTAATACTTTGGGACTGTTTGCCTTTCCTAGTGAAGGTTTGAATCCTCTTCCCTTGTTCATTTCTTCTCTTTAGTAGTTCAAACAAACATTTTTAATGTCTCCCAAATAATTTGAGAAATGCCACCTCCATCATAAGGTCCAAAGCTTCCACATAGGTATCATTAAGGCCTTTTAGAAAAATATGTTTATTTGATTCTTCATTCAACACATGTTGAGTATTCTTAAGAGGACTGAACAAGAATCGTGAGACATAGTCTTCCAAAGTTTCATCCTCTCATTGAGACATCTTAAAGATATCATCCTCTCTTGTATCATTTACCTAGCAATATTATTTATATTTCTCTTGGAACAAGTCCTTCATTTCATTCCATGTTGTGGCAACATTGGCTCCTAATCCCATTGACCACCTAATAGACGACTCTTTTAGAGTTCAGGGAAAAAACTTCAATTTATGAGCATCCATTTTATTATTATAGCTCCTATAGAGAATATCAAACTGAAAGAGGAAGGTATCATGGTCTTTAGTAATGATGCCATAAAACTTTTGAAGTGCGAAAGTAGGGATATTATTCAAATTATTGTTGTCATTTAGATCAGGGATACAAAAGGGAAACATAGGCTATGCTATCCTTGGTAGTAGAGGTAGTGGTTCTCTTTATTGTCTTAACTAATAGATTACAAGGGCCAAGTTATCTTGATGTTTGGTTCATCGAGGAGGTCATTCAAATATAATGACCCTAATGAGGATGGAGGTGAAGATGATTCTTCATGGGCATCAACAAATAGATGTTCCAAAAGTTGTTGTTCTTCTTTGGGATTTTCCAACTTAGATTCAAGAATTTCCTCTACTTCAAAGGGGTAATTTTGAGTAATGAATCTCCCAAGGAAGCATTTTCTTATATGCATACAATAAAAGTAATTCTAAACTAATCACATGAATTCTAAAGATGGAAATTTTGAAAATGCAATTATTATGTTTAACATAGGTTCTTAGTTTGACACCATCTGTGACAATGACACCAAAAATGTAGTGTCCTAGATATGGTTTATGACTTAAGAACATATATTACTTTACTTAGATATTGGACATCTCAACTAGTAGTCAAGTTATAACCTAAGACATTAAATTTTAAATGGGTCATCATGATATATGCACTAAGTTCCCTTTTCAAACATAGATTCTACTTAGAATCACCATACTAGAATGCAAATTTTGCTGTAATTCCTATTAAAATAATTCAACCTATACTCAAAATTTCTAACAAATGTGACTCTATTTCTAACAACTGTGTGGTTCCATCAGCTATAGGAGCATTCACACTAAGTTACCGATGAAAAGTAGTACTTAAAGCATAATTAAAAAGATTGGTGATTAACCTACTTAATTGGAAATGAAAGAAGCCAACTCACTAACTGGGTCCCCTTAGGTAGTGTCCATATTAACACAAGAGATCTAGGTGAAAAACATCATAACCTTATTGATAATAGATTCCATCAGTACATCAACTTACTCACAACTTAATTGCAATTGCAATGTACATCAATCTATCACCTTGTTCTACTAAGAGGAAAAAAGACCCTTCTATTCAATAATTCTTAACTAACTAACTAATAATGAGAAAGTGGAAAGAGTCATAATAGTTAGAGGAATTAAGGAACTACTGCCCTAGATTGATAGACCATAAAGAAGCACTATTACTAGATCTATGGTAAATGATGAATCTCTCTTCTACTAAGTAGTGACTAGTCCATCAACCGCTTCCTTACTCATCGCTGAAGAGTCCTTCTTTGACATGACCCCACAATAATCTTTAAGTAACATCTCAATCTTCTTCTCAACTTAAGGTACTTGCACGTTCTAACTTGTAATCCTAGAATCTTAGGTTAGTGTTGACCATTTTTTGCTCCCCCCTCATTTTCCAAATATGGCTAGATTTTATGAAAACCTGGGTGGTATCCATGTCTACATCCTTTAAATTATAGATTGCCATGCAAACTTGATAAGAATACAAAAAACCTTAGTCATACTCTTTATATCCCTATGTCTTCAAATATTTATATTGTATGACATATCCTTAAGAGATTTTAAGTTGTGACCATGCAACTGCCTTTCATCGCTTGGTCACTACAACTTATGTCGTAACCATCTGGGAGGCCTTGAATGTGTGACAAGCTCAAGTTTGTAGTTAGCAGAGCTTCGCTGGGTTTATGCTAGCAACTAGTTTCGGGTTGTGATGGAGTGATTATGCTTGGTCATAGGTCAGGTTCTACCTAAAGAAACACCTTAGAGGGCCCATAATCTTCATGGTCGTTAGATCTTCTAAGATTAATGTTTGACATATTTGCACTTTTTGAAGTTGCTCAAGATTTAATGAAAGTGGGGAAGTGAAAATTTAACATGTGGATGAGGTAGGACCAAATTTAGTATGTGAGCCGCACAATGAAGGATGTGTTAGAAAGGTGATAGAGGGGCAGTGTCTAATTGGCCACAAGTGCTAACTTTGACAAGGGTTTTTAATTTCATCACGACCGTCTAATCTTAGTTGATCAACACTTGGCATTTCCCCACCTTTTGAAGATGCATGAGGTTTAGCTAAAGTGGGAATCCAAGCTTACACTGCATGGCATGGTGAGGCCATAAGTAGAAGCATAAATGATTATTCCATGAGATAAATGGTCTCCCAATCTTACAATAAGTAGTTGATTGTAAGATTGCAAGTACAAGCAATGAAGGTTATGATGCCACAAAATGAAGGTCATTGTATGGTCATAAGGATAAAGTAAAGAGTATTGAAGTCCTTCAATGATATGAAAAATCACCCATCATATGATTGTAGGGGTAAGTGGTTAAGGCTTTTGAGGCTACGATAATGGAGGAAATCACTAGTGTACGATTGGGGGTTAGAGGTAGCAGTTGAAGGAAAGCCACCAAAGTCATGACAATTTTAGTTGGCCACAATCAAAAGGTAGGACAAAGGAAGGCCTGATGTCATGATAGATGACAATCGTAAGATCTAGGAGCTAAAATGCATGTTAGTGAGGCTACAAAAAGTTTTTGTTGTAAGATTGGAGAAAGCTTAAAAGGGCACCCTCGACCATGCAAAAAATTGATGATCATAAGATCATAAGGGTTAGCTTCCTTGATAATGATAACAAAAAGGGTTTTGACTTCAAAGGTGATTGTAAAATTGTACACCCCTAGGTTCATGAGAGGGTGTTTTTCTTGTCCTAGCTGGAAAAAAAAGAGGTGCCCTCAACCAATGAAATTTTAGGAAAGGTACATGTGGAGGTTGAATTTAGTTGAATTGATGAATATATCTATTTTGGTGTGTTAAGAAAAAAGAGGAAGTGACTCTTTAATGGTAGATCAGATCTTTGGATCATTTGTAACCACTTTTAGTGTTCTTCATGCCTAACTAGTGTAAAGGACATTCCTCCTACTACCTGATTATCCTTCTGCCCAATCAAGTGATCATGGCTATCATTTCTATCATTCAAAACTAGATTTGAACATAGGGATCAAATATTCTAGTATGGGAATGTGCATTTGATCATGATTTTCTTTTATTAGTAGTTATTGCTTCTCTGTAATCTCAACTCTACCTAGTTAGAGTTTGAACTCAATGTAGTTTCTCAGATATTCTTGAACTATAAAAGAAAGTTTTGTAAGCACTCTAATGGTCAGTGTTTTCTCTAATTCTATAGTAGTAGCATTCTATGCTCTATTACTATAATTTCTTTTTGCCTATGAATGAATATATCCTTTGTTGTACCTCATTCTCCCATTAATATAAGTGAAAAACCTTCTTGTCTTTGTTAGTGTATTGTTTTCATTCTTCAATCTGCACAACAATATCTATTTGGACTTGAATGATATAGAGTTAAGTTCCTTCCTTGTAGCATCTCATTTAGTTCATGATTTGCATGTGACTTTTGAATTAAAGAAAAGGTTGAATCAGTGTCTTTTGAGATTATATTGGTGAATAGTGCATTGTTAGGTAGAGATAAGGCTGAACAGACTATTTTGGTGTATCACCCCCTTTAGATTAGATTAGGTAGTTTTATTTTCATGAATTTCCTTCTCCCTTATCCTCTCAAGAGTAGTTAGGTGCATCCTGATAGTAAGGAAGCCAAACTTCTCCAAAAACTCAATCTCATTGTTCAAGTCCCACAACTTGGAGATTATTTCCATGTTTCACAAGGTTTCCTTTCAATAAAAACTTTAGGTAAGGATAAAAGCTTTTGTGACAACAATTTTTGGTACATCCAATGGGATAGGTATTCAGATTCATAAGTCCACTGGTTTGCTAGTTGATCCTCGGGTGAACCCACAATAGTGGGTTACACTTTTTTGGAGGAAGAAATTCCTCCAAAATTGCGAAAGGCAATTTTTTTGCCCAAAAACTTTCAATAGAAAGTAATCATCTAGATTCCATAGAAACTATAAAAGTTTCAATTGAAACTAACTAAATAGGAAAAATTCATCCTAAATAGTTTCGATAGAAACTAAATAGTTTCTATATAGAAACTAAATAGTTTCTATATAGAAACTATTTAGTTTCTATCGAAACTATTTTTTTCATGAAAACTCAGCCTTATTAGTTTCAATAGAAACTAACTAAAAATAGTTTCTATCGAAAGGATTAAAAAAGTTTCGATAGAAAGTTAGTTTCTATTGAAACTAGTAAAGTAGATGGCTTTCACAAAGTCTATAACATTCTCAGTTGTTTTCATGGCTTCTAGGCTCAATTGCTAGGTTTAGATGGAGCACTTAAGACATGTCATTTTCCATGACACAATTAATTAGAATGAGCTTTCTAATGAATATGGATTTGATACATTTTGAATTTTTTATGTATCCATTTTTTCACGTTAATTGAATTGAAGTTCATTATAAAAAATAAACCTATATATAGAACGGTCATGGAAAAATAGTATATAAGAGAATAAAAATTCTGAAAAATAACTACAATCTCCATATTGAAGTCCTCTTTCAATCAAAAAAATAAATTTTGAATTTGGATAAATACATAATAAGTTACATGTGTCAAAAGCCATGTATGTCCAAATTAGTGTTCGGTCAACTTTAAACTCTGATAAAATATGAAATACTATGGATAAAGACATTAGATCACCTCTATGGTTTTGGTATGGATGTTAACAAACTAAATTCAAAAGAATCACATTGATATCTATTCTAGAAAAAAAGTTATGTGTGTCAAAAACAATGTCACTTTTTAAACATTAAGTTTTTGATAACATAACAATTTTCGTGGGAGAAAAATTAATTCAATCAAATCAATTCAATTTTTCAAAAAAAATATATATTTAGAATCTTCATAGAAAATACTAAAAGACTCTAATTTACTTCATCTTCAAATTCCTTACCATTAAATGGAAATTTGCATCTAAATGTGAAAGTTTTCTTGAAAATTCAAAGTTCAGTGTCAGTTTAGGCAAAAAAGTGTAACTCATTATTGTGGGTCCACCCCCTCATTCATTGAGAATTTGTGTGTTATTCTCAATGAAATCAGCCTTTGGAGGCATTCCATCTAATACTATGGTGACTCTACACATCTTTTTCTTTCAATAGACCAAGTGATAGTATGATTTTTAGTTCTTATGTTTCCTCAGTATTTCTATGAAGTTGTTTCCTTAAATGCTTTATTATGGATCCCCTAGAGATGCTTCCCATTTCCCACCATATCATGAGAATACTATTTCTCAGCCCTCCCATCCCCTATATCAACCACAAATTAATTATGTAGACCTCAAGTCAAAGCTTTTAGAACTTCAATATTGTTAAATTAGTTTAGAATCTAGGTTTGCTAAATCTTCCAAGTTTTTTAACTGTGTGGAAAATCTATACCCAAAGACAGATTATGGGGACTTTTCCTATGTTAAGCTCTTTGTGACTTCTTGGATTAAGGAGTGGAATGATGACATGATGATGTGTAAGAATGAACTTGGTGTTCACACCTTGGTGTATGAGGCATTTGGTATTTTAAATGAGGCTCAAGAGGTTATTCTCTATTTGCAGTAGGAGCAGGAGGAAGAATTAAGACAAAAAAGGAAATATGAAGAGGCAAGAATTAGGCTTTTCCAAACATAGAGAGTTGTGATGATGTAGGTTGTTGCATCATAAGAGCCTCCAAAGAGAAAGTTTGCTCACTTCTTGCAGAGCATCCATCCTATTCCATAGAATAATAAGATAGAGCCAGATTTTTTTGACTCTCCTTCACTCTCCGAAGTGGGATATGAGAAAGACCAAGTTTGAGGAGGATCTTGTAAGGAGATTGGTTGAAAATTAGGAGGAGACAAGGCTCAAGCTTACCTAGTTGTATGTTGTTGAAGCATGAGAGTCGTCGAGAAGAAAATATGCCATTCCTAGCTTCAAAAGACCCCCTTAGACTTCTATTCCTTGCTGTGGAGATCAAAAGCCTATAACTGCTTAGTTTGAAATTGATTTGTTGTCAAGGGTGCAGAAGAAACACACAAATAAAGAGGTTGTTCCTATTCCTAAGCAACAAAATTTGACTTATGAGCCTTAGGACCTACTGCAAAAGGAAGAAAAGCTAGATCATGTGTTGTAGAAGGAGGCCTCCCATGATATGATGAAGAAAGAAACCTTGCTTATGTTGGCTCAAGTTTAAGAGATATCAGTTTTTACTCATGAGCCAACATATGCTTTAGAGGGAGAAACATTGTCGCAACAACTAGAAGCACATCGAAGGCAGTTTGAGACAAATTTTGCAAGAAGGCTAGAGGACCAACAACAAGAGCATGAAGCGGTTCTTTCTAGTGAGTTGGTTGCACAAAAGGAACGATGTGAGATGGAGCTACAAGAGAAGCTGACAAGCATGTTGTCCACTACAATAGAGACATCAAAGGAGGCACATCCAATTCTTTCTTCCACATCACAAGAGCTTGCACAAGTGTAGGAGGTGCAACCTCTTGTTTGTGAGGATTCATATGGTCTTGAGGAGGAATACGTGTTGCATCTATAACATGAAGAAGAACATACACCACCAGCCATACCATCAGTGCTAGCCCCTGCAAGCCAAGACGATGCAAAGGTTGCAGAGAACAATCAAGTGGTTGAGGATGATTGCTTAGACCTGAAAATATCAAGAGGATTCCCTATAAGGAATCTAGCTTTGCAAAAAAATAGCAAGTTGCCCCTTGTCATGCTCATTCTAGAGCATGAGGAGAATTTTCACAAGGAGGAGCAAGTAATTCTTGCTCAAGAAGATAACATCCTAGTGTTGGAGTGCTTCTTCTTTCTCAGCATTGGGAAAGAGGTATTTCATGCAACAATGTGCATGTTACAATTTGTTGCCATTTTTAGCTGCCCTCATGCATTGGAGAAGAAATCAACTAGTGAGGAAGGGCAACTACTTCAGCAAACCAGTAAATGGGTTTTTTTACCTTTTGTTTATAAATTTTTGTACATAGTAGAGTAGGTGTTTTTCTAGTTTTTTCTATTTTCCAAGAAGTGCATGAGCACAGGCTGTCTCCCTGTGAGATAGCAAAATTTTGAGGTTTTGAAGTTGTTGGGGTTATAGTTTTTGGTTGTTTACAAAGAAGGTTTCATTTTTTGTGACTCCATCGCCCAATGGATTTCTTAAGGCCACTAGTCCATGCTTAGCAGGCAAGCATCTCCTCTGAGTTGCCAGAATTGTTGACCATGTTTTGCCGCCCCTTGTTTTCCAAATATTGCTAGATTTTATGAAAGCCAAGGTGGTAGCCATGTCTATGTCCTTTGAATTATTGATTGCCATGCAAAATTGACAAGGATAAAAAAAACTTTAATCATATCCTTTATATCCCTACATCTTCAAATCTCTATATTGTATGACATATCCTTAAGATATTTTAAGCCACACCCATGCAACTACCTTTCATCGCTTGGTCGCTATAGTTTAGGGGTTAATTACCTAGGAGATTACGAGTGTGCGACAAGGTCAAGTTTGTGGTTAGTGCAACTTCACTATGGTTTATGCTAGCATCTAGTTCTAGGTTGTGATGGAGTGATTATCCTTGGTCACATGGTTGTAGGTTAGGTTCTACCTAAAGAAACACCTCAGAGGGCCCACAATCTTCTTGGCCATCAGATCTTCTAAGATCGATGGCTAGTGCATTCTTTCTTTCCAAAGTTTCTCGAGCTTTAATCAAAGCAAGGAAGTAAGCATTTTCCATGTGGATGAGGTAGGACTAGATTTAGTATGTGGGCCACACAATGAAGGATTTGTTAGAAAGGTGACAAAGGGGTAGTGTCTTATTGGCCAAGCCTACTAACTATGCTAGGATTCTTTAGTAATATTGCCACCATAAAATCTTAGTAGATCAACATCTAGGGTATTCCTGCATTTTCAAGATGCATGATGTTTAGCCATTTAGGGAATATGAGCTTTGGACACATGTCCTGGTAGGCCCAATCTTTCGAGTTCCTTTAGTCGCGACATCACAAGGATCAGTTTTGAAGGAAATCTTCATTGAATAAGGGCTAATAAATTGAATTGATACATTCCATCGATGAGCTTCAATACGTTAAGTTGTCACCATCTAAAAGTAAAAAAATTAGTCAAACCCAGTTCATCATAGCATCACAGGTGGAAATTTTAGGGTTTGTAATCTCACAGTATCCCTACTGTCATGACATCATAGGAGTCTCATGACAATGATAAGATGGTGTTGGTATGTTATGAAAAGTTGTCTATCACAAGATTGTAAAGGATCAAAGGAACTCCTGCAACCATATGAAAGGACTAGTGTTGTTGTAGTATCGTCAGATCATGAGGTCATAAGGATAGAGAAGTGTTGAGGTTATAAATAGGGTATGATCTTACAATAAAAGGAGGATCGCATGATCATGAAGATGATTTCTGGGGCTTCCAAAGCTATGATAGTAAATGATCATAAGATCGTAGAGTCAGATGATGGAATTTTTTGAAGCTATGATGAGGAAGTGATAGTAAATCGTAAGTTGGGAAATGATCAGAAGGGTTGACAAGATGGCATGTTCTGATTGGCCAGAGGTGCTAACTATGAAAAGGGTTTTCAATTTCATCATGACCATCTGATCTCAGTTGATCAACACTCAGAATTTCCCCACTTTTCAAAGATGCATGAGGTTTAGCTAAAGTGGGAATCTAAGCTTACACAACATGGCATGGTGAGGTCAGAAGTAGGAGCATAAAGGATACAAGGTAAATGGTCTCTTGATCTTATGATAAGCAGTTGATCATAAGATCATAGGTGCAAGTGATGAAGGTTTTGATGCCACAAAATGAAGGTCATCATATGGTCATAAGGATAAATTAAAGAGTAGTGAAGTCTTAAAATGATATGACAAACCACCTATCATATGATCATTGGGGTAAGTGGTTAAGGCTTCTGAGGCTATGATAATGAAGGAAACTGCCAACATATGATTGAGAGTCCCAGGTAGTGGTTAAAGGGAAGCCTCTAAAGTCATGACAAGGTTAGTTGGCCATGATCAAAAGTTAGGAGAAAGGAAGAAACGATGTCACAATAGATAGTGATCATAAGATCATAGGAGCTAAAATGCATGCTAGCGAGGCTATGAAAAGTTATTACTGTAAGATCAGAGAAAGTTTAAAAAGGCACCCTGAACCATGCAACAAAATGACAATCATAAGATTTTAAGGGTTAGTTTCCTTGTTGATGATAACACAGAGGGTTTTGATTTCAAATTGATCATAAGATTGTAAGACCCTATGTTAATGAAAAAGGCTATTTTTCTCTTCCTAGCTGGAAAATGACAGAGGTGTCACCCTCAACAAATGAAATTTTAGGAAATATACACACAGAGGTTGAATTTAGTTGACCTGATGAATATATCTATTTTGGCATGTTAAGAACAAAGAGGAAGCAACTCTTTAATGGAAGATTAGATCTTTGGATTAACTGTAACCACTTTCAACGTTCTCCATGGCTAACTAGCACAAAGGAAATTCCTCTCACCGACTAATTATCCTTATGCTCAATCAAGTGATCATGGCCTCCATTTCTGTCATTCAGAACCAATTTTGCATGTAAAAGATCAAATATTCCAATATGGGAATGTGCACCTAATCATGATTTTATTTGATCAACAGTTATTGCTTCTCTGCAATCTCAACTCTACTTGATTAGATTTTTAATTTAATGTAGTTTCTCAGTTATGCTTGAACTATAAAAGCAAGTTTTGTAAGCCCTCCAAGGGTCGGTCTTTTCTTTGATTCTATAGTAGTAGCATTCTATGCTCTATTACTGTAATTTCCTTTTTTCCTATGAATGAATATATCCTTTGTTGTACCTCATTCTCCCATTAATATAAGTGCAAAACCTTCTTGCCTTTATTAGTGTATTGTTTTTGTTCTTTAATCTATATGACAATATCTATTTGGCCTTGAATGATATAGAGTGAAGTTCCTAATTTGTAGCATCTCATTTGGTTCTTGATAAGCATGTGATTTTTGAATTAAAGAAAAGATTGAATCAATGTATTTTGAGATTATATTGGTGAATAGTGCATTGTTAGGTAGAGATAAGGCTGAACAAACTATTTTGATGTATCGCCCCCTTTAGATTTGATTAGTTAGTTTGATTTTCATGTATTTCCTTCTCCCTTTTCCTCTCAAGAGTAGTTAGGTGCACCTTGATAGTAAGGAAGCCGACCTTCTCCAGAGACTCAATCTCATTGTTCAAGTCCCACATCTTGGAGATTGTTTCCATGTTTCATAAGGTTGGCTTTAGGTATAAACTTTATGTAAGGGTGCAAGCTTTTATGACAACAATTAGCTCAACATAAAACCTTGCATATGATTCATCTTTTTATCCACATATTTATTCTACATAAATAGAGTTAAAGCAGTAGTTCCCATAGTGGTTGCAAGACTCATAATGATAATGGCTGCAAGTAATACATAGGCAAATGATTTCAAAACACATTCCATAGTATCATAAAAAAACAAGTATTTAATCATGGCATAATATAAAGACATATTCATATTAGCATATAATATTAATTATAAGAGTCCAAATATTGCCCATAATTTATACTTGAAGTCTGTGTAATAGCATAAAAGAGTCTTGAAGGTATATGAAAATCATTTTATCTATTACCCTAAGTATGCCAAAACTGGGGCTCATTATGCATCATGTTTATGTGTTTGTGTCAAGGGTTGAAGGGGTAGTGTGCTAACTTTTGGGTTGCAATGTATGAGTGGGTATTGAAAATTAAGGCATTTAGGCCTTTTCTTTTATTAATGTAAAATTGTTTATGAATCAATAAAATACATCACTTATCAAAAACTAAAAGAATCTTTTGTGGGGAGATTAGTTGGCTATCCCCTCTTTTCCCCTTTTATATCTATTTCTAGGAGTTCACTTTCTCTCTTAGAGGTTTTTATAACTTTAATATAATGATATCCTTTCTTGCATGCATTTAGTGATGAAAGCCCATGTCTTGTATACATGGACACCATTATGAGAGTTAGTGTGTTTCTTCTTTTTATCCAATATTTCTAGCTTGCTTGTATCTTCTTGAAGTTTGATATTCTCTCTCTAGATAGGATTTGTTGTTTTATTGTCATGTTACAACCTTATGTTTTTTTGAGAATATATTTTTATTATGAGATCTTTTATTTGGGAGTTTATTGGATGTTCTTCCTTTCTTTGGATCTATTATCTCTATATGTTACATCTCTATGAACTATGTAGGTGTTGTGTAGAAATATAATGCTTCCTTAAATCCCTCACTATATTGCTTATATTTATAGGATGTTCCTTAGATGATATAATGACATTATTCTCTCCTTCTCTTTTATCCATGGCTTATTATTCTATGATACATTTTCTTTTTGGTGTGACATACTAATTTGTTCCATGCAACATTGAATTTTTCTGCTTACCAAATTCCTTTCATTCTTAAAGTAATATGCTTTCATCCAATAATCATACATAGATGCTTGATTTCTCTTCATCTTTCCTTTACACTTGGGGGGCAAGATGACTTGTACATTCTTTTTGTCACTTTTTCTAAGGATCTACTTTCCTTGGGCTTAAGTGATATTTTTTTAATATGTGACATTGTTCTTTCCTTATAAAGAAGTATTCCTTGACTATGGATTCTTAATTTTTAAAGAGGTGTATGTCTTGTTTCATCACCTCTTCTTTATCAGAGTATATATATCCATTTTAAACACTTTCCCTTGCTTTGGGTTTAAGTTTGCATCCTTCATAAAAAAAATCCTATCTCCCTTGGAAACAAAGGGTTTGATAGCTAAAGTTTTGTTCCCCTCTTCTTTGTCTCAGAGATATTATCTTATTCAAGAACTCCTCTTAGCTAGATGCCTTGTATTCAATATTTATTCCTTTTGAAGATCCTCTTTCCATAAGCAATATATCATTTTTCATAATTTTTTATGATCTTAGATTGTAAGATTTAGTTCCCTTCTCTATGAATATAGTGTGCATTGTTGCTTTAAGGATATCTCCTTGTTGTGTGAAGTAGCTAACCTCTTTCTTTTCCTTATCACATTGATTATATAGAAATGATAAGGAGGGGGGCATATATACACCCTCCTTGTATTATAGTTTTTCACTTTTCAATATGCTAAATCTTATGCATGGTAACACATAAAAATACAATATGTTAAATCCCATACATGGGTAACACATTCAAATATATAAAAATGTAACACATTCAAATACAACATGCTAAGTACCATATATATGTAATATATTTTTATTGGACTACACCATGGTAATATGAGGATGTTGATATACGGGTGGGACTTTTATGGGTTGACTAGCGGGTTACAACCCCTTTAGACAATTCAATGCCAATTTTTGTAAGCAACTCTTCATGTGGTTCATAGTAGGGTAGAAAACTTACTATGAAAGGTAATCACTTCCCTTTCTCTTTCTCTGTTTTTCTTTCATGCTAGAAGGAATATATCATGAAGATATGTTATTTATAATATTTCTCTTGCATTTATTATGTCATCACTTATATTCTTGTAATAGCCTTCCAAATATGATATTAGTAGGTGAGCCATTGTTGGATGATGCCTCCTCATTGGTTGATTTGGGTTTGTTTGATACTAACCTGTTTTGTGTCTTTGTCTTTTTGTCTTTGTTTGTTTTTGCACCCTTGTGCATGGATGTGGAGTTAGGACCCTTTATCTTGGGGGCTCATGCCATTTGACTAAGAGATGTTCTATCTCATTGTGATTCACCAAAATCTTTCTTCTCTATATTACCATGAGTTTGGGTTAAGCCCATGTTCTCACAAATGCAAGTGATAAATGTATCATATTAAATTGGAAGCACTTCAATTTAATGACAATTTGACACCAATTTTATGTGATTTCATCATAAATTGCATTAAATTTGTATTCTTCCCTTTTCTCTTATCTCTTTTTATCCCTCTTAGATGGAATTGGGGAGGACATAATGGATCCTCCTTCGTATTCCTATTTTCATGGTACAAAGAATGAGGTAGGACCTATCCCTTTATCATCCTCCATTTTCATCTTCCAATCGCTGAAATATCTCACATTGAAACATGCCTTTTCTTGAGATCTGCACCTGATTTCCTAAAACCAACTTTTGTTTTAGGACTCTGAGGAAATCTGATAGCTTCCTGGGCCCTAAGTCTAAGGACATAATGTATCTCTAACCTAGGTTAGGGATGTAGTATGTCCCTATGTAGGTTAGGGATGAAGTGCATCCCTAAATTGGGACCTATTTTGGGTTCCCTTCTTGGCCCTTGTGTCAAGGTTGATCTGAGACATTTTTTGATTTCCCAATTGGTCAATAGGAGAAAATTTATTTTGAATCCTTTATAAGCATCTCATTTGCTTCATTTTGTACCCATCATCTACATACATGACCCATCCATCCATATTAAGCACGTGCACTCACTAATTATAGGTGTTTGATAAAAATTCTCCATTAAAGATCAAGGATTCAAACACTCAAGAAATTGAACAAATTTATGAAAGGTCTTTCTAGTGGAAATGAAAAAGAGTAATTGAGAGGGGAGGGGTGAATTAGTTAACACAAAAAAAATGCAAGATCCCTTAATATGTCAATAGAACATTAAAACAAATCCTTTTTGAAACTCGATTAATACTGACTATATTACTATCACTTGGTTAACACTGAATATGCAAATCTTAAGATGTAAAATGTGATTAACCTTAATTAACTTATTTTCAAAAACATAAAATAATAAAAAAAAACACATGAGACACCAATATTTAATGTGAAAACCCAATTTAGGAAAATCACCAATTGCAACTAGTTACTATTTTTCACTCTTTTGAAGTGAAACCTGTTAGGAGCCAACCCTATTAAAGGTTACAAAACACATTGTTAGGTGTGACCCTATTAGAGGATTTAGTTCACCCTATTAGGAGTGGCCTTGTTAGAGGTTTTAAGACACTTCAATCTAGAAATGCCACCTTGTTAGAGGATTTTCCAAATTACTAGAAACTTGGGAATGTCTTCTATTTGTGATAGGATGACTCATCTACATATTATAATTCTTTTTGTGTGCTATATTTTTTATTTATATAAACCCAAAATAAAATCCATATGATCTTTGCTATCGAATATCCATAATAAAATCCCTAAATCCATCCCTTGCTCTTGTTTGCACCATAGCTGTTAGGCTAACTCTATTAGGAGATTTGATTCAGTGCTATAATTATTAGAGAATAACAATGACTTGACTTGATTGCTGATGCAACTAATGTTGTTGATTAAGATCTCTGTCATGGATTGATTACTTGATCTTCCTTGATCATAATGTTATTTGCAGCTTGGTTAACTCAGATACTTTGTCCTCTTACATATATCCTTCCAAATTTGATCTTCTTCAATTCCATGCTTACATTCTTCATTCCTCAACTTGACCTTATACTTATATGATTTACCTTGTCAAGTTAGCTTGAGTTCACTTTCAATCAATCAAATATCATCCCTTAAGTTAGATAACATTAACCAAACTCAATATGTTGTCAGTCAGCTAATACATAATTGAGTACTCGGTCAACTTAGAGAAACTTTTCGTTAACCAAACCTATTCAATCAATACTGATTCTAAATTGACTTTGCTTTGGTAACTGAGTGAACTTGGTCAACACAGGATCCATGCTAACTTTCCTTTGGTAATTAAGTAAACTTGGTTAACATAGGACCTACCTTCGATGCCCAAGTGAGCTCGATAATAACTAACTATGAACTTGGTTATAATTGGAACACTTAGTGCATGCACATGAAATTGTCTTTAATGCTCGAGTGAGCATGGCTGACACTAACTACTCAGTAAGGCTTGACATTTTGTATAACAACAAAGCAACATACAATTGAATAATTATTTTCAACAATCTCCCCCTTTGGCATTGATGGTGACACAACATGTCATAATATAATGAAATTTTAGAGAAAAATAGAAGTAAGGATAATATCCTTAGTTTAATTCTATTTCTCATCCATGATAACTCCCTTTGACATCAATATCTTCCTCTGGAATGATTCTATGTTTTCTCTAACTACAGTTTCTTCCTCTGAATAAAAACTCTCTCTTTACTGATACAAAATTTTTGATATGATAAAAAACTCTCCCTCTTTGACATCTCATACCAAAGAAAAAAATCAATGGATATGTCATGTACCTGATGTACATATTCATATGCAATATGCTCAGACAATACTACATCTACTTCTTTGGAATCATCATTTTTGGAAAGCTTATGTCTAGTAGAGATAGGTGTTCCAACTGGTCTAGAATTCTCCATTCCAAATTTCTTCAATATCTCCTTGATGTACTTTGATTGAGTAATGTATATTCCATCCTTCTTTTGTTGAATTTGTAGGCCAATAAAGAATTTAATCTCTCCAAACATTGACATTTCAAATTCCTTACTCATTTCCTCAATTTTTTTTTGGCACAAGTCATCATGTCTAGTGAATAATATATCATCTATAAGAATTTCTGCCAGCAATATCTTATTTTCTTGTCCTTCCTTGATGTATAGGCTACTATTGTCAGTTGTTCTTTAAAAACCATTATTTACCAAGTAACAATGCAATCTTTCATTTTGGGCTTTGGGGGCTTGTTTGAGACCATATAGTGCTTTCTGTAGTCTATAAACCATATTCATTTTGCTAGGATCTATGAAACCTTTAGGTTTTTCAATGTAGACTTCTTCTTCTAGAATTCCATTCGAGAAAGGTGACTCTATATCCATCTAATATACTTTGAATCCTTAATGTGCATCATAAGAAAGTAGTGTTCTAACACCTTCTAGTCTAGAAACAAGAGAAAATGTTTCTCCATAATCAATACCTTCTTCTTGAGCATAACCTTTTCATACTATCCTTTCCTTGTTCCTTGATACATCTCCATTTTCATTCAATTTATTTCTAAATACCCATTTTGTGCCAATTACATTTTTTTCCTTGGGTCTATGAACAAGAGTACAAGTTTTGTTCCTTTGAATTTGCTCAATCTTGTCATTCATTTCCTTAATCCAAATTTCATTGTCTAATGCATCTTTAATAGTTCTAGGTTCAAATTTAGTAAGCAAACATGTACCTTTTAGTTTGTTCCTTGTCATTGTGCCTTTTGACTGATCTCTAATGACTTTCTGTAGTACATGATGCCTTCTGACATATTTGGAAAATATAGGCTCCTTCTTTTTGAATCTACTTGGTTCACAATGCTCAAAATGATCTTCTGAATCATGCTCAAGCCCCACTATCTATGACTCAGGTCCTTTAGACAGTGACTCAGTTTCCACTAGTTGAAACTCGAGTCCTTCTGACTAAGACTCGGGCCCCTTAGACTATGACTTAGGTTGCATTTACCTCAACTCTCGTTGAACTAGAGATTTTTGGGGACTTGAATGGTGAAGACTGTTGATTTCCTTTTATAATTTCTTAAACTTTAGGTAAAGTATCAGGTTCATAGTAGAAAAAGTTTCTATAGTTTTCAAGTTCTTTATTTCTTTATTCTTCACTCTTTTCTGCAAACTCATCAATTTTTACATGTGCACTTTCTATAACCCTGCGATTAGTAAGATTCAAACATTTATATGCTTTACTTTTGTCGAAGTATCCTAGGAATATGCCTTCATCATGTTTCACATCAAATTTTCCTTTCCTTGTCTCTTTTAAGTTATAACATTTTCTTCCAAATACTTTGAAATAACATGCATTAGGTTTATAGCCATACCATTTTTCATAAGGAGTTTGATTTGAATCATTCTTTAGTTGGACTTGGTTCAAGGTATGAATTGTTGTGCTCATTGCTTCCTTCTAGTATTTGATTGCAACATTTTTCTCTATCATCAGTGTCCTTGCACAATCCATAATGGATTTATTTCTTCTTTCCACTATACCATTATGCTGAGGTCTACTAGGTGCAGATACCTATCTTTGCTTTCCTCTTTCATTTTAGAATTCATTGAACTCATTTGAGATGAATTCTCCTCATCTGTCTGACCTTAGACATTTTAGTTTCTTACCTATTTCTTTCTCCACTCTAGCTAGATACCACTTGAATTTTTGAAAGGCTTCAAATTTATCCTTTAAGTACATTATTTTCATCATCCTAGTATAATCATCAATAAATAAAATAAAGTACTTATCTCCACAATAGCTTTCTATGCCAATAGGTCCACAAAGGTCTATATGAACCAGCTCTAGAACTTCTCCAGAATGATAATTCTTGCTTTTGAAGCCTGTCTTTCCCATCTTCCCAATTTGATAGTTCTTGCATATGCCCATATTAGGTTTCTTTGGGCTTGGAATGCCACTCACTCTTCTTTTCTTTTTTATGTTGACTAGGTTATCAAAATTCACATGACATGATCTTTTATGCCATTTCCAACTTTCTTCTACTTGAGCTAGGAAACATGAACTTTCAATTAGATCAAGATAGAATAGATTACCTTTTGTTTGATTTTTAGTCCCAATGTGGCTTTTTCATTCACAAATTCTACCTTGAATCCAATGTTGTTCAATTGTGCCAAAATAAGTAGATTGTGTTATAGTCCTTCAACCCAGTAAACATTGTCATGTCAGAGTTCATTGGTCAATGTGATGCAACCTTTTCATGTTACATAACATGGTTCATCATTGTCATGTTAGAGTTCCAAGTGCTCATACTTAGTTTTATCACCAATCATGTGGTGAAAAATAACCACTATGTATGATCCATGTGTCATTCTTTCTAATATGAGAAATGAGGGCTATCTTATCATTTTCATCATCTAATTCATCTTTAATAGCAATGTAAACCATTTCATCATCATCACTACTATCAGAATCTTTAGCTATGTAACAAGATTTCTTACCTTTATCCTTGTTATCTTTGTAGCTTTTGAAATCTTTCTTGCCTTCTTTGTTTGGACACCTTGCAACAATGTGACCAACTTCTTCACAAGAGAAACAGATTAAGGGCATTTTACCTTTGTACTTTCCTTTGCCTTTAGGGAATCTTCTTACAAGTAGGGCTTCAATGGTTTCAAGGTCATTATAAGAATCCTATTCATCTTTACTGTTAGATTGTTTGCCTTTAGATTTTCCACCTTTCTTTTTGAGTGATAGTTTAGCTTGAAATGATGACTCAATGCTACTAGAGTTAGGAATATAGTTATTAAAGTTGTCTAACTCAAAGGCTATCAACCTTCTCACTAGTGCATCCAAAGTTATACCATTTTTGGGACTACATCTCATTTCTTGAATAGATGAAACTATAATTGCATAAATAGGAAGAAGAGTTCTGAGTACCTTTTTGACCACTATTACATCATCTATTTTCCCTCTCGAGGCTATGATTGCACTCACACTTTATTTGATTCTTTCATTGTATTGTGCAATGTTTTTAACTTCTCTCATCTTCATTTGATCAAACTAACCTCTGAGACTTTCTACCTTAGCTCTCCTCCATATATATATTTTAGCTTGATCCACATTTCATGAGTAGTAGGACAATCTTTGACTTCATCAAATTCAACATAATTGAGAGTAGAGGCAATGCCAATCATTATTATGTTGTGATTCTTCTTTTCTGTAATTTGTTCCACAGTCAAAGTTCTAGTAGGTGCCACATACTTGTTCTCTAGGTACATTAGGCCTAAGTCTTCAATGGTTTCCAAATGCAACTTCATGAGTTCCTTCCATGCTTGGAAATTATCTTAGGAATTTCCCTTCTATAAGACATCTTGATCTTTAGCTTAGGTCCTTGAAACCTTATCTGCAAGCACCGAATGCTCTGATACCAATTGTTGGAAATGCAAAGGAGTAGTTAAGAGGGGAGGGGTGAATCAATTACCATAAAAAAAATCCAATATCCCTTAAGATGTCAAAAAAACTTTAAAACAAATCCTTACTAAAACTCGGTTAACACTGAATATATTGCTGTCACTTGGTTAACACTAAATATGAAAATATTAAGGTGTTAAATGTGATTAACCTTAATTGACTTAGTTGTAGAAAAATAAAAGAAATAACATGAACACATGAGATACCAAGATTTAATGTGGAAACTTAATTTGAAAAAACCACCGATTGCAACTAGTTACTATGTTTCACTCTCTTGAAGTGAGTCCTATTAGGATCCAACCCTATTAAAGGTTACAAAACACACTGTTAGGTGTGACCCTATTAAAGGAATTAGTTCACCCTATTAGGAGTGGCCTTGTTAGAGGTCTTAAGATACTTCAATCTATAAATGCCACCTTGTTAGAGGATTTTTCAAATAGCTATTAGGCTAACTTTGTTAGGAGATTTGATTCACTGCTACAATTATTAGAGAGTAACAATAACTTGACCTGATTTCTGATGCAACTAACTTTGCTGATTCTAATATCTATTCTAGCTCGATTATTTGAACCTCCTTGATTATAATGTTCTTTTTAGCTCGGTTGACTTGGATGCTTTGTCCTCTTACATATATCCTTCTAAATTTGCTTCCTTAATTCATCTTCTTCAATTTCATGCTTACATTCTTCAATTCTCAAATTGACCTTATACTTATATGATTAAGTCATCTTGAATACATTTTTAATTAATCAAATATCATCGCTTAAGTTAGCTAACATTAACCAAAATCAATATGCTATCAGTTGGCTAATACAAAATTGAGTACTTAGTCAACTCAAAGAAAATCTTTGTTACCCGGTCAACTTAGAGAAACTCTTTGTTAACCGACCCAACTTGATCAATACTGATTTTGAAGTGACTTTCCTTTGGTAACCAAGTGAACTCATTCAACACAAGATGATCCATGCTAATTTTCCTTTGGTAACCTAGTATACTTGGTCAACATAGGATCTTCCTTCAATGCTTGAGTGAGTTCGATAAGAACTAACTCTAAATTTGGTTATAACTGGAATGTTTGGCATAATCAATAAATTTTCTTTAATGCCTAAGTGAGCTCCAATCACATTGATTGCTCATTAAGGCTTAACATTTTGTATAACATCAAAGATAACATAAAATTGAATAATTGTATTCAACACTTTCATGTTATTTGCAACATTCAATATCTCTCGTAATATATTTGGATCCTTCGTTGCATCTTCTACATTCCTCTCTCTAAGATCAACATTCATTCTTAAGGTGAATTTCAAACACATTCATTCATACAGATTTTAATTTACTTTGATTTCCTTTCCTATGGTTTTTAAAGTCAAGTAAAGGCTATTGCATCAATATATTTGATTACATTCTAAATTCAAGAGCATATTCATTGATTTACATTGCTTCATATCAAATATACTAAATACTACTTATTAGCATTTCTATATTCATCTATTTTAATTTCTAGGTTAATTCCTAAGTTGGGGTTTGAATAAGGTAAACCATCCATCTACAAAACAAAAACCCCTTTTCTTGTAGGTTATAGAACTCAAAAGACTAAACAAAGCACATATTTGGACACCCTTTTCATAGAACTTTCAAAGATTCAAAATTGGTTTCATGATTAGACATAGAATGTCAAGGTCATACTCCATCATTGACCCTATCCTAGATTGACATTGCCCCTACAAGTTGACTCTAATGTAAAGCCAAATAATTTCTAGGTTTTGTAAATCTTGTATTTGCAGGTCTAGAGTTTGAGTTTTAGTAGTTTTTGACATTATTTGACTGTGCATTTACATATTTTTATTTCTCAAGCTGAGTTTCCTCCTCTCCTCTATTTCAATAAATATTTCTCTTTCTTTGCATTAAGATTTATATAGCATATGTACTTTTATAAAACCCTCCCTTTGTGGAGGTGAATGAGAAGTAAGTCCAATCGACCCTTTTGCATTAGTTTATAAAATAACATTTCATCTTGTGGTAATTGAGCCTACACCAGGAGGTGAATCTTGGTTTTCAACCTTCACCTTTGCATAGGGAAGCAGATTCATTTCCTCCCTTATATAAATAGTAAGCACTTACTTGTCATTTTTGAGACCTTTTATCCCTCCTCAGTGTAGCCCTTCTCATTAGGATCTTACATTGCATTTATTAGCATGAATTATTTATTCAAGATGCTTTACTTTTACTTAATCTTGCTCAAAAATTTATGTTGACCTTAAATACTATACACAATTTCCCATTAATTCGTCTGTTTACCCCATTGGATTTTCCTCTCCAATTGTTGTAAAAGTTGAGTTAGGATTCAAAGTTAAAGGACCTTGTTTACTTTTCCTTCTTTAACCTATGTAAAAGTTGATGTAGGATCTAATTTATACACATCCTCCTCTAATTTTTTCTCTCCAATCACAAAAATCACTGTTTCCCTAAGCCCTATCTTGGTTAATTCAAGATTTCGAGGCCTTTTTAATCAATTTCATCACACATCTTTCTGAATCACCTCGACTACCTTATATATTTATTGTTTCTTGCATAAGTACCTTGAAATTGGTGCCTTCCTAGTATGGATCACCTAGGTGTGACCTTTTCTTTGGAAGGCCCTTTTAGGGATTGTGGGCTCAATGCAATATTTCTTTCTCCTTTCCCACCTTGTGTAATGGACTTCAAAAAATTTTACACTATAAAAGGAAGTATCCTCCCATCATTTTCATATATATATATATATATATATATATATATTCTATGAAGCAGCCACACCTTATATTAATTACAAGACATCCACAAGTTGTCAAGCCATCAAGACATTTTGTATTCAAGGAGTTTGAGCAAGAAATTTAAAGATAATCAACATTATAACAATTTGACTTTCTATTTGAAATTTCCAACTATCCCCTCTTCTACAATTGTTCTAAACATTTAATTGTTATAATTCAATTCAGTCAATTTATGTTATCTATATAAAATAATATATAGAAAATTTTCATTGGATGTCTACTACTTTAGCTAAACAATTGAAAGGAATTAGGGGTTGTATAGTCACATTAGGATCCATGTTGCTACACTTAGATTATTGATAATAGAATGTAGAAATAAAGAAAACTTCACGAGGAAGTGTAAAAAATGAAAAAGACACAACAATCCCTTTATTATATTTTCCCTCTTCCTTTTCAACATTTTATAGGATTTCTTTGTAATGAAAACCCAAAAAAGGTTGAAAATGAAAATTTATAATGATAATGCTAGAGTGTACCCATTTGATTCATAAAAATAGAACTTAATTTCATGAACAAAGGAATTTTTCCCTCTTACAAAAAATTTCCCCATAAAAAATTATGGTGATTTTTTTAAATCTTTACTAATTTGTTTTGTCCAAAAAACCCCTTTAGGATTGGAAAGAACTAGGGGCTAAAAAGCCATATGAATAAGGGTTGAGCTCCCCCAAAAAAAGTGCACCCCTTCTACATGATATCACCCCCTAGTTTCTTATATCTCAAAAAGTATCTTTTGGAAATGAATACTAACATAGAGATTGCAAAGACTACATTAATACTGACAAGCATCACAACCCTTTTATTGAAAAAAAGGTAAAACTCTATGCATAGGCTTTTGAAACCTTTGTTTGTTATTTTTTCTACTTTCCTAATTGGCACTCATTTTGAAACCTTTGTGTGCAATCATCCCCACTCACTACAGGGCTTGACCCATGGGTTTTTAAACTCCCATAATGACTTCTACGAGATTTTCATTGATTTCAAACTGCAATGATAGGTTTTAAAAAAAGAAATCTATAAACCATACAACCACTTGAATCTCATAGTAGAGGGCCAAACAATTCTATATATGAACATACAAGGGGGTTGTAGAGAGCTCAATAAACACAACCACAATGTGACTCTACTACAAAATGACCATTGTACATAGAGCTATGCCAATACACACAATAAACACTAACACTGGACCACACATAATAGAGGCATCATTGATATCCAAAGCCTCATGTATGTAGTAGATTAACATTGTATATAATAGAGACACTATTGACACCCAAAGCTTCTCATATGTAGTAGATTAAAAAAAAAGGTACAACTAGTGTTCATAGAGGCATGATGAATAATATTTAAGAAACCTTGGATGGTAGATAAAGGATTATTTAAAAAATATCAAAAAATGCTCTGAGACTGTGGATTTCACCTAGATCTAAGAGACAGTATTAAAACAGGATAGAAAAATGAGAGCCTAGATTTGACCATTGATTCATTAGAGAGGAAAACTACATATAGACGTGTTTGATTGGGAAACACTCAATAAGTGGTGGCAAGTTGCCTCCCACTTAAGTACACAGATGCATCAATATGGAATATACAAATCTTCTATACAACTCCTAAATGATTAGAAATTGTGTTGAAAAGTGTCATATAATCATAAAAACCTAATTAGGCTTAATAAGACTAAGTGTAAATAAATTAAATAATTAAAATAATAGTATTCTTAAAATGTATATCTACATCACCTCTATTAACTTATGTACACCAAGTGAATGGAAGTTTATTAACTTATATGAAAACATAATTAAATCGCCTCTATATATAAAGGATTGCATAAAATTGATCATTATGATAGCTTATTATCTTCCTTGTACTTGGGCAAAGAGTGAGCTAAAAACTAACTTTGAAACTCCACAAAGAATGCACAAATCTTTGAAGGAGTCTACAAGTTTTTAAGGAAGTTTGATTAACTATAGTTGTAACTATCTTCAAAAATTTATGAAACATGTTAAATATTTTGTACACTCAATATAAACTATTAAAAGACACTACATCTAACTCCATGTACATGGTGGAGGAGTTTGGAGAGATATTATCAAAGATATAGACAACAATTCAAACCCCTATTTCATATCTGCAATTCTGGTATAACAAATTATTTACATGTAGGGAGAAGAAATTACCATCTTTCATCAGGATTTTAGAGGTTGATTATGGATGGGCTTATCTTGGATCTAGTAGAAAAACTATAAAGCAACTGTAAAACATATTTTATATATTTTACTAGAAATAATAATGATACTTGAAATGAAGGGTCTAGAAAGATGTGACACCACAATGTACTTGTACTATTTAAATTTCTCGTAGTTTTAGTTTAGAGAATTATTTTAACTTTAAACAATAAATTGTAATTTCTATTTATTTACTTACATTTACTATTTAGTTTAGTTTGAATCATAATTCAAAATTTAAAGACTATAAATTATTTATTTCAAAAATAACTAATTCTTGATTATTGACAGAAAAATCATACATTAATTTTCTATTTTTTATTTCCTTTCTTCTTTTCTTTTGAGTTCTATATAGTATCTTCTATATTTTATATATTTTAAACTTTTGAAAGCTACTTCTATTTTTTTTACAAAATTTTGCATTAAATGAAAAATTATTGATCAAGTGTGTTTGGGTGTTATTTGAATTCATATTCATGCATCTAAGAATATTTTTATTTGTTTAATTGGTTTTAAATTTCTACCATGAACTACTAAATAACTTTGTACTCATATTCAAAGTGCAATTTTCCATATGGTTCCTTAAACAATACTAACAATTATACAACCTCTAGACAAGTATACATCTATGGTTAAATGCATCATCTAAGTATACTGTCCTTAAACAATAAGAAAAGACTCTATCTCTACCCGAGCTCTTGTATTATATTTAGCTCCCACCCATTTTTCAAATATTTATTGTCTCCTTTAAGTTTTTTCTCATCTTTCATTTCCCTTGAAGGATTCTACTATAAACTCAAGAAACATTGATTATGGTAATTAGAGCATGTCTAACATATCATATAAGGTATTCGTTTCTGATCCATATATAACTTTGAAGGAAGGACACATCTTGATTCCTACATTTCAGAATAATTTTGCATATATTTCTTAGTGGTTCCAGAGGATGCTAGTTATAAGTGTAACTCATTAAATATGCACTTATTAGGTAATTATAAGTTGTATCATACAACTTGTGTTATTAATAACTATTGAAATATCATTATAGTCATTAGTATTTTGTTTTCTTTGGGGGTGATTGTTAAGCACACACTCTCTCCCTAAAGTACAATAGTCATGAAGGCGCCCTCTTTGAAAGGATAATTTGTTGTATATTATTTTGAGGCAACAAATCTTATTGAAATTTTTTATTCACAAAGTTAAGATCCTCCAACTTAAGAGGTATGTGCCTGCAGAAGGCTTGTACATTCATATCATTGATACATTTTCCATAAATGGATCAAATTTCACTATGATCACTTTAATGGTTTGACTACTTAGGGTTTTCTAGTGGAAATCTCTATATATTTTGATACTAGAACCAATATTATATTAATTATTTCATTCTTTGACAAAATATCATGATAGTTCAATACATATTATTCTTCCTTAAGGTTAGATAAATCTTCTTGTCTTGTAGCTTTTTAAATCAAATAGGTCAATAACTTTCAATACACCTATTAAAAATTGACAAAACTTTTATCCTATAGTGAAACATATTTAATAGTAGACTAGGGAGCTGAAGAATTCAATTTACTTCCAAGTTTAGTTGTTTTTATTTCAAGCTTGATCATGCCCTACATCTCACTAAATAGTAATCATATGTAATGCTTGAATAGTTATTTAGATTTAAGTTCTTTATTTGAGTAGTTAGTAAGAAGTTATTAGTACTAATATTGTGGTCATGTATTGGGCTTACTTCTTTACTCCTTTCGTGCCAATCAAACAATCACATAAGTTTAGTGTTCTATTAGATATGTATTTCTAGTTAATTATGATGAGAGGCTATTAGTATTAGAGTTATAGATGACTCATTGAGCTTACTTTCATGTCCCCTATGTTCTAATCTAATGATAGTAACAATTTAGGGTTCTTTTGGAAAAGAACACCGAGTTCTTTGGACTATAACTAAACTTGTGGAATACTTTTCATGCAATCTAAAGTTTATAACAAGTATTTGAAGGTACTTTTACACCCACTTTTTAAATGCTACACTTTAAATTATTCAATTTCTTCAATTCATGAAAATTAATTTGTTGCTTATTAATTATAGCATTTTACCTTCTATGTATTCAAACTTGTTGATCAAGAAGATGAAATAAAGTATTTGCAGTTATGATTATTATATTTTTTATGTCTTTATATCAATTTGAATATTATTCTTTTTGAAAGGACCTTAAACAAATAAGACATTGTTATAATTTTAATTCATGAAAAATAGATATTATTATATATAAAATTGATTTCTATGAGAATACATATTTATAAACCTATAATTTTACCCACCTTCAAATCAAACATCTATTAGCATTTCCCTAACATTTCCTTTGAATGCTAATTGCTAGTAATTATAAATCTGAATAGCTAATAACTATAGTTTACATGTAAGCTTTACATTATACTAGATTAACCACATCACTAACACTATCACTATCCGTGTTGCTTTGATTTGTTCTATTGTCAAGAAGCATGAGGCTCATAATTTGAAAAGGGGATGGCTCCATCTTCCCTTCAAGCATCAACACCACTTGCCCCATGGTTGGCCTCATCTCCTCCTCCCTTTAAATGCATAGCAATGCTACAATAATCATTCTCCTCACCTCTTCAATATCTTCCTCCTTTGCAACACCCTCTTCCAGAATATTAATTGTGTTCCCCTGACTAATTTGAGTTGCATCCCATGCTGGAAAGTAATACTTAGTTGAATCTTGTACATCTAAATCCAAACTTCTTCGCCCATAAATGATTTTTAAAAGAGTGATACCGAAACTATATACATCAAACTTTGTTATGATGAGAATGCCATAAATCCATTCTGGGGTCAGTATGTGACTTAAATCCCTACTCACAAGCTTTTCCAACATGCAATCAACCAACTTGGAGATAAAACAAAGCTCGAGAAGTGTCTAAGGTGATCTTGAACCGAGCCTTCCAGTCTACTACATTCCTTTTACTTTTGGAGCCACTGCTAAATAATATAGGATTAAGAGAGCCATTGGGCATGTAATTGTTGCACGTGAAGTCCAACTATCATGTCTGTTCATTTCATATTCCTCTTATTTGTCTCTTCATTTTCTGTTGAAGATTGTTATATAAATAAAAGGGCAAAGCCCTATGTATGTAAGGTGCAAGTTACAATGACTCAATAAAATATAGACTCTACTCTCAGTTTGGACGTAGTCACATTTGTGGTGAACCAGGATTAATTGTGTGCCACTTTCTATGTTTTATGATTTGCAATTTATCTTTTAGATTCAATAATTGATATCAAAGCATGTAAGATCTTAGAGAGTAGAGCAGAGCAGACTATCAAAGCCCATACTATCCAAATGCAGAGAAGATGCTCCCTAACGATGACTACTATGAGGATTACAAAACCTCAAAAAATTTAGATTTGTCACAAAAGACGGTTGAGAAGATAGTGGATCGAGCCATTACAGAGTAGTTATTTGAGATAACCAACTCTAAGGAAGATGTCCTATGGTGCCTCTTGAGTTGTTACGCATACCTCAAATAGCTGTCATAGGAACTTTTCTACTTTATGAGAAAGTGACCTCGAGTAGTGATCGTGAACAGAGGAGATGATGAGTCTCAGAGGTGTTGTTACAAGGCTCTTTGTGTAGACATAAATTTTGTCTATTTTTCTCACTGTTGAGGCAACACATGTCTTTAAGAAATGCTCGTAGAAAGTATTATGACCAGTGGGAGGTCCTCAATTCTAAGGTGGAGATGCTGAAGATTCATCCGAATCTTTTCTTAGGATGTTCAGTTACAAGGATTTGAAGATTGCAACTAGGAATTTCAGGTCTAAGTTGGGGAGTGGAGGATTCGGCTCAGTTTTCAAAGGATCTCTACCAAATGGTGCACTTGTGGCCGTGAAGAAATTGGAGTCCAGTTATAGCCGAGATGATTAGCAATGCTTAATTTGCCTTTATCTATAAATATCGAGTTGCAATAAAAAAAATCAAAATTTTGAATTAATTGGCTTATATAAATATAAAGTTACTTTCATTTTTAATAGCTTAATATAATTTCTTATCTGGTTTTATACATTAAAGTCATTTATAATTATTATATTATTTAATAATTTGATTATTAATGAGTAATTTTATAATAATATTATGATGTAGATATTGTTTAAATAAAAAATAAATCTAATATTGTTGATCAAGTTTAAAATATAATCTATTAGATAAATTGTATTTGTTTACGTAGATTTAAAAACTATTTTATAATTAATAACATATAATTTTTATAAAATAATAATTAAATTCTTGTTTTTATGGTCATCATAAATAATTAGATATAGTGCAAAGATTTGGTAAAAACATTATGTCCATTTTTTTTTAGAGGTTGGAAAAGTAGAATTTGTGGGGAATGAGTTCTATTATGATTTAAGAATTTTCTTGTTTTTTATCTTTAGGTACCTTAAGAAAATCTAAATATGTTTTGTATTTTTTGTTCGGACAGATTTTGTAGCATTTTTTTAATGAACTTTTTTCACTTCTTTATTAGCCTCAATTCTATCCAATTTATGCAACATGTTGATTGAAGAGGTTAGTCATGTTTAAGTATTTTTTTTAAAGAATCTATAATAATATAATTAAAATGACTCTATTGTTATAGATTAAATAAATATCAATTTATATATATTTCAAAAGACATATGATATGATTGTACAAGCAGACTTTTCTTTTATTAGTATTTGTCGATCTAGGCATATGTTATTGTAATAAGTTTGGTTTAGCTAGTTATTAGCCCAATTCATTTTAACCAATTAGAATGAAGTATTTTTATTTTTTAGACTTTTAAAATTATTTTCTGAAGTAATGTGTACAATATTCAAATAACAAAATGAAAACAATGATTTTTCTTTATCCTCATTGGTTAATAATTTGACATCTTATAGACGAATTTTACGGAAAGCTAACAAGTTTTAAGCCAATTTGTTCCCATCCACTATCTCATTCAAATTTTCATAATGTAATGAAATAATATTGAAATTATTTTATTTTTCACTATTATATAAATAAATTTCTTATACATATTATTTTGATGTATTATAAAATTACTTCTAAATTCATAATATTAATACAAAATTAATTATTAATTATTACTTTTTACTATTTATGCATAGATTTAGATATTAAGTAAATGTTATTATATATCTATATGTTATATTTTTACATTGTGATTGCTTTCATTTATTATTATAATTGTATGATCAATTTTATTTTTACGCTATATTTTGATAATTAAAATTTTAATATTAAATATTATAATTATTATCAGTAAATACTAGCAATATGTGACACTTATGTATTTATATTATAAATGATTATGATATGATTGTAAGACGGACTATCCTTCTATTTATATTTTAAATGATATATGATATTATTGGAACACATTGTATTTAAAACTTTTAAAGCAGTGTAAAATGTTACCCCGTTATTTATCCATGGGAATAAAATAAAAAGTGGTTGAAAATAAAGTCAAGATTGACGTAACATACTCAACCACATCTTCTCAAATTTCTTTGCAAATACTTGACGATTGACTTGACTGGCACGCCGTCTAATTGTCTACAAACCCTATCCCACGCAACACTGCAATAAAGCAAAATGCAACGTGCAGCAAGGAGCAAGAAGATATTTTTGACACTTCTCCTGAATTTGTTTTGAGGACGACTCTCATGATCGACAACGTTCATGTACCTGTCATCACTTTGGAAATACTTCTGTGAATTACTGGGAGAGCGGGATTTGGGATGGTAAAATGTTCTGTCATAATCCAGAAGTGGCGAACAAAGAGTTCAGTGTTGAAGTTACCAGCTCTGGTATGTACGCCGTACGACTCATAAGTTGAGTTAGAGAATCTCCATCTCAAATTTCTTTCCAAATAAGTTTGACTTGACTGGCACACCGTCTAATTGTTTACAACCTTGTCCCACGCAACACTGCAATGGACCAAAAATGCAACGTCCAACAAGTAGGAAGAAGATATTTTTGACCTTCAATTTGTTACGGCACTTATCCTGAATCTGTGTTGAGCACGATTCTCATGATCGACACCGCTCATGTACCTATCACTTTGGAAATACTTCTCTTGAACACTTCTTGTTTTATTTTAATGGCAGTGGACGTTCATGTTACCGCTAACGCTCTGGAGATGGATGAGAAGAGGGCCAAATTCCGCTTTAGCCTGCTTTTTGCAGCTTCGGTGTTTATTCATCTCAAGAGTTATGATGTTGCAGTCGAAGCTCGAGACACTCTCTCCTTGGGAGCCTCGCTGGCTGGAAATCAGACATTAATTTCAAAGAACCACACATTTGAATTGGGATTCTTCAGCCCAAATGGAACCAATAATTGGTATATTGGAATGTGGGATGCCAATATTGCAGAGAAGATGATCGTTTGGGTGGCCAACAGAGAGACTCCCGCGAGAAACAAGCCTGGCATTTTGAAGCTGTCAAGAAAAGGTAAATTGGATCTGTTTGATGCAGAGGGTAAGGCCATTTGGTCGGTCAACACATCGAACAAGGCATCCCGGGCTGTGATGTTAGATTCCGGTAATTTTATCATGCTGAGCGATGAGAACAAAAATGAAACAGTTTGGGAGAGTTTCGAGAATCCCACAGATACTTGGATCCTGCCTGCGATGAGATTAGGGGGACACCAAAAGCTGGTGTCCTGGAAAAGTTCATCGGATCCCGCTCCTGGGCTTTTCTCCCATCAAGTGGACCCATCTGGCGCTAACCAATTCGTGCAAATATGGAATAATTCTGTCAAGTACTGGGAGAGCGGAGTTTGGGATGGTAAAATTTTCAGTCATAATCCAGAAGTGGCAAACAAAGAGTTCATTATTGTCAGTGTTGAAATTACCAGCTCTGGTATGTACATACGAATGAGAACGACTCATAAGTTGAATTACCAGCCCCTGCGTTTCGTCATGACGAAGTCCGGAGATGCTCGAACCTCTCTGTTCGATGGCAAAGTGTGGAACGTGATATCGTCTCAGCCCAAAGATGAATGTGCCGTATATGGTCTCTGTGGTGCTTTTGGAACCTGCATCTCCAACAATCTTCAGCACTGCAGCTGTGTGGAGGGCTTCACACCGAGAGACAAGCAAGCCTGGATTCGCAAGAGTGGTGGTCCAGTGGCTGTGTTCGCCAGAGCCCCTTGAATTGCAGTACCGACATATTCATCGACTCCAAATCAACGTTATCTTATGATGATCACGCTTTGTCCTACTCTGCCCCCACAAAGAGGGATTGCGAGAAAGCCTGCCTCAGCAACTGCTCGTGCATTGCTTATGCTTTCAATCCGCCTTCAGGACCCTGCCACATCTGGTCGGGATCTCTTCTAAACTTGCGCAACTTGGCAACAAAAACCAATTCGGATGTCTTCATTAGAGTAGCTGCCTCTGCCCTCACAAAGTTTGATCCACCATCGTCCTCCAAACTCAAAGCTATCCTGCCTGTAGTGCTTGGTAGTTTCATTATTCTTGCCATTTCTTTAGGTATCTTTTCATTTTTAATTCAGAGGACGCGACATAATCGGCTACGATCTATGGAGAGCGGTGAAGATTCATCCGACCCTTTTCTTAGAATGTTCAGTTACAAGGAGTTGAAGATTGCGACTAGGAATTTCAGGTGTAAGCTGGGGAGCGGAGGATTCGGCTCAGTGTTCAAAGGATCTCTACCAGACGGTACTCTTATGGCCGTCAAGAAATTGGAATCCACTTCAAGCAGAGATGATAAGCAGTTCCGAGCGGAAATCAGATCTTTGGGAAGCATACAACATAGGAATTTGATCAGGCTTCGAGGGTTTTGTGCAGAAACATCCAGGAGGTTACTAGTTTATGACTACATGCCCAACGGCTCTCTAGATGCCCTGCTCTTCACGAATAATTCCAAAAGTAAAAGAAAGGTACTCGACTGGAAGACCCGATTCCAGATCGCTTTAGGCACTGCACGAGCTCTAGTTTACCTCCACGAGGAGTGCACAGAACGCATCATTCACGGGGATATAAAGCCCGAGAACATTCTGCTTGACGCTGATTTCTCACCCAAGTTGGCCGACTTTGGCATGGCAAAGCTTCTGAGCAGAGATTACAGCCGCGTTTTGACCACAACGAGAGGAACGAGAGGTTATTTGGCTCCGGAATGGATTTCGGGCGTTCCCATCACTACAAAGGTTGATGTATATAGCTACGGTATAATGCTCTTGGAAATCATTTCCGGGCGAAGAAGTTTAGATTTGAATGTGCAAGATTCAAGTATGTATTACTTTCCTGCATGGGCTGCAACTCAAATTAATCAAGGCAACATGATTAATACTGTGGAAAAGGGTGTCGCAGAGGAGAAAGACATTGAAGAGGTAAGAAGAGCAATTGTCGTAGGAATTCTATGCATTGAGAGGGAGGAGGAGATGAGGCCAAGCATGGGGCAAGTGGTGCTAATGCTGGAAGGGAAGACGGAACTTCCATCTCCTCCGCAAATGAAAAGTGGAACAAACGGTAGCGACAGTAATACCGAGAGCAATGGCGATGTGATTGATATAGAATAATGCAGTGGAGTCTGCCTTTCAAAAATGGGAGCTTGCACATAGTCTAAACTTAAAACTACAGCTAACTAGATTTATAATTATTATTAATTCTAGTAGATGGGATGTTAAGAAATAAAGCTAGGGACTGATTGTTGAAGTTTTGAGATTTCTTTAAGCATTGTTGGAACTTCTTGGATGATCACTGTAAACATATTTACTTATTATTGCTCAGTGTAATAGTGATTTAACTTTTTTAATGAAAGTGAGCTTTGTCTTTTTCTCAAGGTTAATACTTCTTGTTTCAATGTTCTTGTTTCTATATTTTATGGATAATATCTTTATTTATATGAATTATATATTTTGTATTAGTAGTTTATTCATTTTTTAAAATTCAGTTTAGTGTGTCAAAAATATGTTTTCATAATGTCATAAATGAAATTTGTTAACAAAGAGATAAATATAGATGAAAGAATTTGTTCTTCCTAAATTTTTATCGATGGTAAAATTTTTGTATAATAAAAATAAATTTTTCTTATTGTATTAGACAATGCGAGTTCGATTATATTCGATATCTTTAAGAAAATTGTTGTAATATATAGATTTGAGATGTAATATATAGATTATCGTAAAATACTTTTAATTATTTTAGAACTTTAAAAAATCACATTTTAACATTAGTAAAATGAAAAATGAAAAATAAAAAATAAAAATAATTACATTTGATTGATTAAAATAGAAAATATTAATCACAAGTTAAGAGAAAATGATTGCAATAGTATATTGCCTATGGCAAATTCAATAAGGAAAGATACTAATTTGAAAATTGTTGAACATATTAGTAAAAGTATGAATTATTCTTGTATATATATATATAACAATTTAAGATTTTATTTCATTTGAATAAGGGTTAGTGGGAGTACTCAAACACTTTAATCTACCTATATTTATTTATTTTCTTTCTAATGCATTTTTTTTAATATACTTCCTCTTATTTTTTAGATATTATCTTTTTCCAAGTTTTTTTTTAAATTTCACTATCAACATTTTGTCTTTCTTTCTATTTCTTTTCTATAATCAGTTGGGCCTTTCAACCCTTATGCTACTCTTTCCTTTTTCCTTAGATTTCATCAAGGTATCTTTTCATTGCTTCTTACTTCTCACATATGGTTATATTTGTATATGTTTTAAGCCTAATATAATCACACCATCATCTAATGAGACAAGATTCATAAGAATGTTTCAACTATTAATTTTTATTTTTTTATGGGGCCATCTTAGTTTTCTCGTAGAATATTGCATAAGTTGGATGGTTTGGGATAGGGTAAAAAAGTAGAGATTAGTTCAATTTGTTCATTGGTATGTAGGAATTAATTCCAAAAGTAATTTTAGTAAGTTCAATATGAACATCAAAGGTTTTGTAAGCCATAGCACAATATAATGAAGATCATTGCTATTTTTTATATATTCTTTATATTTTAGTATTTTCTTCATTTGCAATATCAATTTAGTAATTTGATTCTCTAGCTTTCACATCTATATGAGATCATTATTAGTTTGTATATATTGTGAGAAATATTATATGATTTTATACATGGGAATATTATTAATGTTGCATGTATGAAAAATAAAACTTACATAAGAAATAATCAATATGTATTTTTTATACATGTATGCAACTTAGCGTGGAATTGGCATAGAATTATCAATGGAAAAATATACGAAAGTAGAATCTATGAAGCATGAAAGATGGTGAAGTTATATATGTTCAACCTGTAACATTCTTGATTCCAATCTTGTAGAGAAGTAATGAAGAAAGAGGAGGCATAGTAAATGAAACAATGCTAAAAAAAATTGTAATGATAGTGAGTTTACAATTCAATTATATTTTTTATTTTTATTTGCTAGTTTTGAATTATTTATTTTTCATTATAAGAAAATAGAATTTGAAGGGATGTAAAACCCTTAACCATCAAAGAAATCTAATAGAAAGAAACATCATAGAATCAATCTTGAGCCTACATACAACCATTAAATCAAAAATAGGGTAAAAATTTCTAAAAATAACAAGTATCAAGAAGTAAGGGACCATTTGGTTGCGGGAATAGGAATAGAAAATTTGGAATACATTTTCTATTCTCTATTTGGTTCATCAAATGAAATAGGGAATAGGAATACATATTCCCATTTTACCTCTAAAATGAGCTAATACCCATTCCAAAAAATAGTTGTTATTGGAATAGTCATCTCTATTTGTAATAACTGGCCTACCCAAAGTTCAAGGGAAGAATAGTATTTATGTAGTGGTAGATAGACTCATCAAATATGCTTATTTCTTTCCAGTTAGCACCGAGTCATCAACACACTAGATAAAAAAACTATATTTTAGAGAAGTATTTAGGCCTCATGGAATTCCACTAAATATAATTAGTGATAGGGATAGTAAATTTATTATCCAATTTTGGCAAGATCTATTCAAGCTAGTAGGAACCAATTTAACCCCTTGAGTTATCACCTCCAAACAGATGGGCAAAGTGAAATAGTAAATAAATGGTTAGAAGCGTACTTGAGGAACTATGTGATCGGACAACAAAAGACATATATCAAATGGATACATTTAGGAAAATTATTCTCATATGTCCATTGGAATAACCCCAGTCAAAACTTTATATGGCTATGAGAAACCTACATTTGGGAACTTGATCCTACAGGAGAGTCGAATACCAAGGGCACAAGACTTTATTCAACATAGCACAGATATCTTACAAACTCTTAGGGGGAATCTACAACAAGCCCATAACCAACATAAGATTTAAACTAATAGAAAATGCATTGGAAGGAAATTTGATGTTGTGGATTTAGTGTTCTTAAGATTACAACCATATAAAAAAACATTAATTAAAAATAATAGAGCGTAAAATTTCAAACCACTATTCTACTAACCATATCAAGTAATAAGGAAATTGGAGAAGTAGCATCTGAAATACAACTTCCCGAAGGTAGTAAAATATATAATATTTTCCACGTTTCATGAGTTAAGAAAGTATTGGCAAAAAAAATAAAACCTTGTACAAAATTACCACCACTAGATGATGAAGGTCAGCTCATCCTAGAACCTGAGGTTATTCTAGATACCATGGAGAAGAAACTTAGAAATAAAATTGATGCTGCATATTTAGTCCAATGGAATAATATACCTAAGGAGGATGCTACTTGGGAGAAGGACAAAACCATCAGATTTCTTGAGGATGATGCAGGAGCATCTTGCATAAATAAAGGACGGGCATGTTGAATGTAATTTTAAAAAAAAAATAAAAAAATGTGGAGGAGAGAGAAACTAACAAAATTAGAGGAGAAATAATTTAAAAAAAATAAAAAAGAGAGAATTTCTATTTTCGAGGTGCATACGTGGCATAATAGAAAAATAAAATAAAATGGTTGTCATTTCATTTATCGAAGTGTGTAGGTGGCATCTTAGAAGCTTGTGGAAAGTTCCTTAAATCATGCATTTAATATTTGTTGTGATCCATAAAGGAAATGTAATTTTCTAATTGGGCCACATGGTGGTGCTTAATTGTATTTAGGTGGAATTCTAGAAAGTTGTGGATATTGTAGAAGGTTGTGGATATTGTGTAGGTAGAATTCTAGAAGGTTGTGGATAAATCATGCATTAGGTGGTAAGTGCCTATTTAAGCAATGCATATGAACATTTCTAATCAAGCTAGAAGTTGTGAAGACTTTAAGGTGTGAAAGCTCTAAATGTGTAGCTCTTCAAGTAGAAGTTCTTGGTGAAGCTCTTGGTGTGAAGACTCTTATTTGGGATTTCTCTTATGTTGAAGAATTTGTAAACTTCTTTTTGAAGAAGTCATATCTATGATATCATCTTGTGGGTGTTGTAAGGATTTTCAAGTATAATAAAATTTCTTAGGAATCATTTTATCTCTCTTGCCTCCATATTGTTGTATTCTTGGTTATGAGTTGGTAAGGGTGGTGTGGCCCTCCATCAAGTGGTATCAGAGTAGGAGTTCTTGAGTGTACAAGAAGATCACCAAAGTGTGAGGTAGTTTGTACTAGGACCTTGGTTGGGTGAAGTTTATTAGTACGGGAGTTCCTAAGTGTGTGGATAGATCGCCGAACATGAGGCAATTTACACTAGGATTTGCAAAGAAGGTTGATCTTGTAGTTGATTGATCTTATAGATTGGTGGATTTGTTGCTTAGGGTTTGCTAAAATTTTTCGAAGATGCCTCCAAGAAGATTGGAACCTAAGGAAAATGATGAACTTAGTAAAGCTATGAAAGAAAGGATCTTAAAGAAGATAAGAGCAGAGCTCAAATCAGAGATTGCATTGATGAAGAGTGACATGATCGCTGAAATTGTAAGCACTCTGGGTGGTGTACCTAGTCATGTGGGTATTGAAGGCAGTTACGATGAAGTTGCCAAATACTTTGAAGCTAATAGTGAGGATAGAAGTGATCGTGAGGAGACACCTATTTGGAATTAGGGCTAGTCAGTTTGCTCGACCTAGATCTCAATTGAAGTTGAAGCATAAGATGGATGTTTCTAATTTTTTAGGTACTTTGAATCCTGAAGACCTGATTGATTGGATTGGTGAATTAGAGGACTACTTTGAGCTTGAGGGTATTGAAGATCCACTGAGAGTAAGGTTGGCACAAACTAAGTTGAAGGGACATGCTACTCTTTGGTGGAAGGAACTACAAAGAGATAGAGAAGAGGAAGGTGAAATGAAGATCACTAGATGGAAATTGATGGTGACTAAGTTGAAGGTTAAGTTCATTCCTGCTGATTATGAACTTGAATTGTTTAAGAGGTTGCAAAATCTAAAACAGAATGATATGACTGTGAAGGATTACACCGAGGAGTTCTAGAAGTTGACTCTTTGGTCTAGGCATAGAGAATTGTTAAAGGAGAAGGTAGCTTAGCATGGTACATTAATGGTTTGAGATTCAATATTCAGGATGAGGTTGGTATGCTGAATATTTCCATAGTTGAGGATGCTTATTAGTATGCTTTGAGAGAAGAGGAGAAGTTAAAGAGGAGGAATCAAGGTAGTTCCCGAGGGAAGGAGAAGCATGATAGTTCAGTACAAGCTAAACCAAAAGTAGAAGGTGAATCAAAACCTAATGAACAAAGAAGGACAGGTGAAGGTGTATTCAGAGGTAAATGTTTCAAGTGTGGTCAATAAGGGCATAGATCCTTTGAATGTTCTATTGGTAGGATAGCTATTGTTGTGAATGAGGTTGAAGTCTAGGAAAGTTAGCCTAAGGAAGGAGAAAGTTTGTTGGCTCGGCGAGTACTAATGGTTAAGAAGACATTAGATTCTTGTCAAAGGACTAGTTTTTTCAAAACTTGTTGTAAGTCTAGTGGGAAAATCTGCAAGGTGATTATAGATGGTGGTAGTATTGATAACCTTGTTGCTGAGGAGATGGTTCAAAAACTTGGTTTGAAGAGATTGAGACATCCTTGTCATTATAGGATTGGCTGGTTGCAAGGTGAGCATGCTTTGGAAGTGAAGGAGCAATGCCTTGTTGATTTCCAGATTGGGTAGTATAAGGATCAAGTATTGTGTGATATTGTGGATATGAACAATTGTCATGTGTTACTTGGTAGACCTTGGCAGTATGATTTTAGGGCTATGCATGATTGTGTTAGGAATGTGTTTACTATTGAGAAAGGTGGTAAGAAGTTTTCCTTGATTCGTTTGCAGAATGAAGCACTCGGTAGGAGAAACCTAAGTATTGGCAGTCGAGTTGAGTTGGCAGATTTTGAGAAGATTGGAAATCAGCATGGGAAGTAGACCTATGGAACACCTATGGTGGATGTGAAGGAGAAGAAGAAAAACAAGGGAAAGAGTGTGCAAGATGAATATTTGGAGGACATATATGTGAAGAACCAATTTGGGATTTATGTGTTGAATCCCGAAAGATGTTCTTCCAATTATTAGAACATCTTTTCAGACCTGGGGAGTCTGATGCAGGAGCAGCATGTTGAATGTAAAATTTAAAAAAAAAAAAAATTGTGGAGGAGAGAGAAAGTGATGAAATTAGAGGAGAAATAATTTAAATAAAATAAAAAAGAGAGAATTTCTATTTTCCAGGTGCATATGTGGCGTAATAGAAAAATAAAATAAAATGGTTGTCATTTCATTTATCGAAGTGTGTCGGTGGCATCTTAGAAGCTTGTGGAAAGTTCCTTAAATCATGCATTTAATATTTGTTGTGATCCATGAAGGAAATGTAATTTTCTAATTGGGCCGCATGGTGGTGCTTAGTTGTATTTAGGTGGAATTCTAGAAAGTTGTGGATATTGTAGAAGGTTGTGGATATTGTGTAGATAGAATTCTAGAAGGTTGTGGATAAATCATGCATTAGGTGGTAAGTGCCTATTCAAGCAATGCATATGAGCATTTCTAATCAAGCTGGAAGGTGTGAAGACTTCAAGGTGTGAAAGCTCTAAAGGTGTAGCTCTTCAAGTAGAAGTTCTTGGTGAAGCTCTTGGTGTGAAGACTCTTATTTGGGATTTCTCTTATGTTGAAGAATTTGTAAACTTCTTTTTGAAGAAGTCACATCTATGATATCATCTTGTGGATGTTGTAAGAATTTTCAAGTATAATAAAATTTCTTGGGAAGCATTTTATCTCTCTTGCTTCCATATTGTTGCATTCTTGGTAATGAGTTGGTAAGGGTGGTGTGGCCCTCCATCAGAGGACAAGAAAAAAATAGGCGGGAGGGATTGTAATGATCCTCGACTAAATGAATTGCTTAGAATAGAATAATTATTTTCTCCAAATTATTAATGACTATTTACTATTTGATTCTAAGTATTAATTAAAAAAATATTAAATTATTCATTATTCATATTAATTAAAAATATATGTGACATTAAAAATTTAATATTCATACTAATAATTAAATATTGAAATATAAATCCTAGTCATGATTCATGTTAATCAACACAAGAAATATTAGTCCTTATAATATTGTTAGAATAAATTTTAATGAAATTGTTACATAAAAACCGATGATATGAGACCAGTGAGAGCCATCTACGTCATGTGTGACTAATAATTGAGCCAACTCTAATTAAAATGCTACTCCTGGCTAGCCATGGTGGTTTCCCAGGATCTCCTTTGTTAGCCGCTTCCTTGTTGGGCCCATTCCTTCCTAAATCAACTTCTTTATAGTTGGGAGATAAAATATTTTCCCCTTCAAACCCTTGCATTTTGTTTGTTGAGAAAGTGTTGGGTAATCCTTTGTTGCCACCCTCATCCAAGGTCTTAAGTTCTTGTTTGGTCTCCAGCCACACAATCTCTATTCTTGATGAGATTATTGGTGCAATGGTGAATGATTCAGAGCTTACACTTTGTGGAAAATTCCCTTTGTTTAGACCTTCTGTGGAATAACTTAGACAATGGGCGCTAGTCCCTTAAAGGGAGTATTAAAATTAATGCCTTGGTTAATGACTTGTTTGTGTTTTCCTTTGTCTAGCAAGATGAACTCTCTAATGTCCTCATTAATGGACCTTGGACTTTGGGAGTGAATACAATAAATATCCTCAAAATTTGTAAGTGGAAACTATTGACCTATTTTTGCCCCCATTTAGCCTAGTAGTGATATCCAATCTAAGAGATCTTTAGTGGGCTAGATTCCATAACATCACGATTATTGGCAGATAATATTTCATGTTTGCCCACCCCTTCTCCTTAGCCAACTGGCTTGCAGATCTAATGACTCTCTTGTTTTCGTATACCATCTCAACATCCTCCTAAAAGTGTGAGATGCTACCATATGTCCAGTCTTGTGTTGGCTCATGTTGCGAAGATCTAATAAATCTCATGTTTTTGCATGATATCTTCTCATCCTCATAAGAACACACAATGCTACCATGCATCTTCATTCCCATTTTTCTTTATCTTGTAGTGCTTCTTTGATGCTCTAGAACCTAGAATTGTGCCACATATCTTTGGGTGGTCGTGTCCCATCTCTGATGTTTACTTCAACCCACTATGCACATGCATAGATCAATGATGAAGAGTCAATGAAAGATCAAAAGATCACCAACTATTATGTCAAATAGGAAAATACATAGATGACTCCCATGTTATCATGAGGTATTAGCTCAAGCTTGTGAAAACATGAGATGCTGCCACACGTCTTCATTTTAGCATTCTGAAATTCTAGAGTAATGAGGTTTTTAAAGGTATAGATGACTCCCTAATCTCTCCTGGTAGTTGACGAGGTCACCCAAGAAAAAGCCCACCTCTTGTTTGCTAGGATTTATGTCAGTGTAATAGTGAATCAAGTTCTTCCTTCAGAGGTCACTATTGATTCCAAGTTGGATTCCTACCTCCAACCCTTGTACTATGAAAAATAAGTTATGTTAATATTAAGGTGTAAAAGGTTTGGGCATTTAGATGTGACTTATGGAACCAAGAGGTCAAAGTTAGAGCCTCCTTCTGTGGTCCTAGCTAATAGATCTAGGAAATCTGATATCCCTTCCATGTAGAAGGTGAACCCCATCTTAGGCTCATTTGGGAAGGAGGGGATGGAGAAACCCCAAGATTTGAATCCTAAGGATCTAGAGTCTATTCGTCAGCCCTTCAAGCCTCAAGATGCTCCAGGTTTTGATTCTAAGAATTTTGAAATCCTTCTTTCCACAAAGGGGGTGGGTTGTCCCCCAAAAGGAGGTGGAGGTTCCCTGTTGACCCCAACACAAAAAAATACTCGATATGTCAACATAGGCTTCCTAGACTTCCTCCTCTAAATGTGTTGGGCTGACAAGTCCCTCATCCCCTAATCTCTCTTCTATTGGTAATTCTTGTATATCTATGGTTATCCTTAGGCCAATGTTCTATTTTGGTGGGATGATTGGAGAACCTATTTCCTTGAAAATGAAAAATCTAGTTTCCCCCAAGCCAAGTTTGGGGTTAGTAGGGGATTTTGAGTTTGAAATGTCAGAGGATGAGATTTGGACAATGATGGACAAGAAAAGAAAAAGGAATAATAAAATAGATATTGGTAGAGATAGGAAAGTGGGTAAGCCCCTAGGGGTGAAAGGAGCCACTAAAGGTATGCACCCCCCAAAATATTTTGGTAGGTGATGGGGTCCCTCTAGGGTTATAACCAAGTGTTCTAGTTGGAGGGTTGTGGTGTGTCAGGAACTAGAGTGGTTTTACCTTTATAATTATGGTCAGAATAATTTCCTAGAATGTTAGAGTTCTAAATAGTCACCTTAAGAAATATATGCTGAAAAATACCTTAGTAGATTCTAAAGTTGATATGGTGCTCATTCAAGAAACACAAATGAGTAGTGAAAAATTGGACAAGGCGATGTGCTACATCTGACCGTTGTCCTCTTGAGTCTTGTAAGAGGCCATGGTGCTTCTAGAGGGATGGCTATTGTCTGGAATGTGAACTAAAGATTAGGTACTCTTTTATATTCTAATTTGAACTCCATCATTTTAGTTTTCCATGACATTTGGTTGGCACTAGAATATAGTGAATATCTATGCTTTGAACTCAAGAGGGAAAATAAAGAAAAAAAATGAGATTTCCTTGATAATATGATGCATAATAATTAGAATTTTAAAAATGGATTCTATCTAGAGATTAAAATACTCCTCTACACCCTTTGGAGAAATAGGGAGGCTTAGAGGACTTCTTCGAGTATGGCAGACTTGGAAGATTTCTTCCAAGCGACTAGTTTGTTCGATCTGGACCTCAAAGGGGTGAGGTTTACTTAGTCAAATAGGAGACAAGGAAATAACATTATCTAGGTTAGATTGGGTAGGTCTTTGCTGTCTTCCAATTGGAGTAATATTGATGACATCTTATTGGAGGTTAAACCTATAACAAGATCAAACCATAATGCTATGCTCATGGAATGGAAAGATGGAAAAAATAAATGTTAGACCTTTTACATTCAAGATAATGTGGATATCTAAGGACAAGTTAAGAGACATGCTAGATGGATGGTGGTAGACCTTGACCAATTCCTCTCCTCTATTTAAGTTAAACTTTAAGCTGGGAATTATTAGAGATAAGGTCAAGAAGTGGAATAAAGTGTCCTTTGGTAACATCTTTGAAAAGAAAAAGGACATAGAAAGTAAACTTCTGATCTCCCAGAAGAAAGTTGAAGATAATCCGAATGACCTAGATTCCCAAAAATTGGAAAGATCCTATAGAGACCAATGACTCTCTATCTCTACCCAAGAAGAAACCTTCTAGAAGTAGAAATCCAAGATCCAATGACTTACTGAAGGTGACACGAACACTAGATTCTTCCATCAAACCACTTTGCAACACAAGAGCAGAAACAAAATCATATCCCTTAAAGTGGCTAATGATATGGTGGTTATAGAGAAAGTTGATATCAAAACTGAATCCATCACCTACTTTTGACAAAGGGGAGCTACTGATCATGGAGCTTAAGACCCTCATGATCTACTTGGATGCATTTCCAAGCTTGTCTCTCCTGAGGACAATGTTGCAATGACCAAAAATGTTTAAATTTCAAGGCTTCAAATATCCAAGTCCTGATGGGTTCCCTTGACATCCTTCCAGGAATATTGGGACATTGTGGGAGATGATGTTTTCAATTCTATCTATCACTTCTTTAGAACTAGTAATATGCAAATAAAACTAATCAAACCTACAATGTTCTCATTCCTAATAAAATTGACTTGTTTTGTGTGGAAGACTGTCGCCCTATTAGTATTTGTAATAATATTTACAAAATTATATCCAAGATCTTAGTGAATAGGATAACGCCAATCTTAGAAAAAATCATTTCAAAAAATAAGAAATTCCCAATTTGGTTTCTCTGGTAAGTTCCACAAAATGATTATGAACTATGTTACCTCGACGAGCTATGCTGTTCTTATCAATAGTTCTCCTTCAATTTATTTTACAATGGGTATAGGCATCAGGTAGGGAGATACTCTCTCTCCTTACCTATTTATAATTGTGGTGGATGTCCTAAGTAGAACCCTAAACAGACTAAAGCTCTCTAAAGCTATTTGCAGTGTCAAAGCAACTACTAATATCCCCACTACAATACATGAGAAATTTGTGGATGATATTGTCCTTTTTGGAGAAGATATTCTATCTGAAGCTAAGGATTGGAAGTCCCTATTAGCTAACTATGTCAATTTTTTTGGCTAATACAATAACTTTCATAAGAGTAAACTCTTATTTTTTAACACTGAACAAGACATGCAAAAAAACATTTCTGTCAAATTGGAATGCCAAATCCAATGTTTTTTTGATATGTATCTTGGTCTTCCTTTCTCCCCTAAGAAACCTAGTCACAATTACTAGAATAGTGTCATAGAGAAGTTTCAAAAGAAATTGGCAAGAATGAAAGGAAAATTGTTAAGTTTTGGGGGTAAGCTCCTTCTCCTTAAAGCTTGCCTCCTAAGTATCCCTATGTACTTTATGTCATTTTATTTAATTCCTGAAGGTGGTAGATATATTAGAAAAAAACCAAAAGAGATTTATGTGGTTGGGAGTGGAGGAAAAGAGAAATATGACTCGTGTAAACTAGAATTAGGTTTGTAAACCCAAAGAGAATACTGGCCTTGGTGTCATAAATCTTAAATATATGAAAAAAGCCCTTGTCTCTAAATTGGGATGGTTAACTTTAGGAGTACAATATTGGACTAAAATCCTAAGGGCTAAATACTTATCTTACTATCCTTCCTGTTTATATCTAAGCAAGAATAATCCCAATGGTAGCTTTGTTTTATAGAAGAACATTATGAAAACCAAGGGCCTAATTAGAAGAGGCAGTAGTACCCAAATAAGAAATGGTAGAAAATGCCTATCATGGGAAGAAATATGGAAGGATGAGGCTCCCATCAAGGAGGTGGTAAATGACCTTGGTATGATAAACTGGTTGAAGGTGAATGTGGGGGAGAAAGTGGAAAACTACTTAGAATGGGAGAATGGTAATGCTAGATGGAAAGGCCTTATTAGTCTGTGGCAGGTTCAATGTGAGGCAAAAGGAATTAGGCATGTCAATAAGAACACAATTACCTTTCTTATTAACTCTATCTCTGTTCCTAATCTCTTTAATCAAGCCCAAGAGGACAAATGGTTCTAGAGATATAACAACAATGGTCTCTTCTCTATTAGTTCAGCCTACAGATCACTTGAAGATACTTTAGTTGCATATAATTTATGGGAGAGTATCTAGATCCATAATCTTCCACCAAAAATTAAGTATTTTTTTTGGGAAATCCTCACACTCAAAAATCTAGCTAAATGTGGTCTTATGTTAGCTAACAAATGCACCCTATGTGAAAATAATGTTGAGTTTATTAGTTACATTTCCCGTTTATAGTTGAGATATATAATATGGTGTTCAAGGAATGTCATTTTGCCATGGTGTTTCTTAAAAATATTAAGGATTTGTTGATACAATGAAAGGTCTCTCCTTTCTCTCAACCCATCTCTGCTAATTCCTAGGAAAAAATACTTCCTATGGTCAGCTGGTGTGTTTGGAAAGAAAGAAACAACATTATTTTTAGAGACAAAAAAATGGAAACTGGTTCCATCTTCCATGTCAAAAAAAATGTCACTAAGGATAGTATAAATTGTGCTCATTTCCCCAAAAGTCTTACTTTCCCCAACCTTCTTGATCTAAGGCTAAAACAAAACTAAAATATCAAACAAAGTTTGATAGATATCAACTGGAAGAAGATTTGGAAAAGGAAAAAGTACTACTGGATTCTGTCCAAGAAGTGATGGTTGAAATGTAATGTGAATGGATGTTCCAAAGGCAACCTTGTTATTGTTGGACCCAAAAAAATTATCAAAGACTGGAAAGATGATATTATACATGGCTTTGCCAAGTTGTTGGGAATTAGGTCCAACAACTATGTCGAGGCTATAGCAATGTGGTTTGGTATTAAAACTCTGCAAGAATTAGATGTAGACAAAGTTGAGTTGGAAGGAGACTCGAAGCTCATTATTGACCCAATTTTAAATAGAGCCAAATGGTCTGGAGTATTTCCCCTTCAATTGATGACTGAAAAAGAAGGCTCACATCCTTTAATAGTGTGCTAATCAAGAACACCCTTAGAGAAGGGATCAAAGCTGCAGATTACCTGGCTGTGTGGGTTCTAAACCATGAGGAATGGAAGATGGTGACTAAGATGGAGGGGACAAAAGAGTTAGATCTAATAATTTTAAATGATAACAAAAAATATAGTGGTACATGGTAGGAGTACAAGAGGTGCCAGGTGGATCACCAAGCAGCCAAGTCATTAGGGTTTGAGCCCTATGATCATTAATGGAAAAAATCCTATTTAGATGTGTTTGAGCATCATTCACAATATTCACATTAAATATGTATTAATCCACATGAAGCCAAAAAGGATGCTCCATATTATTTCAATAATAAGGTTAAATCATGCGAATCTTAACCCATATATCTCTCTTTTATTTCCCAAGATGGTAAATAATCTTGTTATTAGACATTTATGGAGTCAAGTTGGAAAGTGCCTCACTCAACCGAGGCATTTCATGCTACATGTCATCATGATTTACTACATGTGTTACATTGACGGTAGGGAAAGAGCCAATTGTATGAAGGGTACAAAGTCAGGATCGAGAGTAAGATTTGTGGAAAGATTTTTATAATATTAACTCCCATGACTTATATTTTTCATTACCTTATTTGGAAACACAAATTTCTACTCCACACTCTAAGATCCTTAATAACATCCATTTTCTTCAATTTTTGGAGAAAGTTTCCATGATGAGCAGTGTTGAAGACAACGGTGTTGACTAGATGAACTTGGGTCTCAAGAAAACTAACTAGTTGTTTGAGAAAGAGAACATCATGAGTGGTCCTTCAAAATGTGTTGAATCCAAAAATAGAAAAAAACTAGAGCAAAATAAGGAAATATAGGGTTATTTTGTCAAGAAGGGATTACATTCTTATATCTAGGTGATGAAAGGCCGCAACACCACCCTTTTGACTAAGTTTTAAAATTATTGGAAGAAGGGTCTGGTGGAGATAGGGAGTATAAAATTTGTGGTGATGCTGGAGCTGATTGGTGCAGCAATGATCTTGGATTGTGTTGGTGTTAAAGTTGAAAGAAAAGGTACACTAGATTATAGTAAATTTAGGCATAAGGAATAGAAGAACTAGTTAGAGTTAGTTTTGGAAATGGGTATGATAGGCTCTCCCTTCCTAGTCCTTTTGGTGCCATATATTACTGGTTAATCAAGTATTTTATTCTTGAATGTTGGTATACAACCTATCATGGCTACCATTTTCCTTTGCTCAACATGTTGAGACATGGGGAAAAAGTTAACATCCTATTCTTCTTGCTTTCTTTTGTGGTCAACAACATAATCCTGGGAGAAAACCCTCCAATTCAGCAAGGGCTCATTTTTGTCCTCTACCATCATGTCTGTGCTCACCATCCAAGTTTTGGTAGATGTCTCCCTCCCATAGAAAACCCTAGAATGCCTAAAGGGCCTAAGTATTCATTGGTTATTGAAAAAATACGCACTAATAAACCCCAAATAGAGTCACCCCATCTCTTGGATAAACCTCATTCCTCTACATCCAAGAAGCTTAACATTCCTTTGGATAATCCCTTTGTTGGAGGCCCCCAAAAAATGGAAGAATGTTTCTGCTAAATCTAGCCTTGCTAGTACCCCTAAGAAGAAGAAAAAGTTAGAAGACATTATTGATATTACAAAAATGACGGGGAGGATTTTTTTGATTTTGGGGTGGAGGATAGAGCTATGGACACTAATAAGCAAAAGGGGAACTCTAGTTCTAGGGAGAAGATCAACAAGATTAAAAAAAAAGGGAAGAGCTATGAGGAAGAAAGCAAGGTGGAATCCCATAATTCCCAAATGGAGGATAAGGTGGAAGAGATGAAAGTAGAGGAAACACCTAAGAAAGTTGGTGGTTTGATCCTTTGAAGATGTATATTTTGAAGTAAAAGAGAAGGATACTGATGAGGAAACCCAATTTCCCAATGAAACTAAAGTGGTGGTAGACTTAGGGATTTTTGGTGATGAAGAGATCAAGTCTTATGATAAAATTGAGGTTGGGGAAAAATTATTGTCCCCTACTATTGTCCAGAGGTATTTGGAAGACTTCAAAAAGGACTGTGAATTTTTTTTGCTAAAATTAATGAGAAGATTGAAGAGCTAAAAAATAAGTTCGAAAAGGCCATCATTGAACTTAAATTGGGAGCCGATGTTTCTGCCATCTACAAGGTTCATAAGAAAATGATGAGAAAGGCTATGTTCAGGATGATCAATGGGAAGAGAAAACTTAGAAAGATGAGCCAAATCAAGGAGTAGAAGGGTGATGAGATAAAGAGTGCCATATGGATCAAGAATTGGATTGAAGAAATCAAGTACCTTAATGAAGATTGAGAGAAAATTAAACAAGCCTAGTTCCTCATTCCTTTGTTTTGGGATCTTATTGGGTTTTTTGGTGGTTTCTTTTCATATGTGGTTTCTTAAAGTACTTTCTTTTCCTTCGACGTTGTCGAGTTTGCTTTTATTAATTGATTGTTAGAGTAATAATTTTTTCTTATTAATTAAATCATATTGATTTAATTGACGTTGTTGAGTTTTCTTCTATTAATTGATTGATAGAATAATATTTTTTTCTTATTAATTAAATCATATTGATTTAATTGATGTTGTTGAGTTGTCTTCTGTTAATTGACTGTTAGAGTAATAATTTTTTTCTTATTAATTAAATCATATTGATTTAATTTTTAAGTCACTTATCATCTCTAGTTTACTTAAGCTAAACTTTAGGCATATAATAATTAATTCTTTTATTAATTATTATAATGCAACCTAGGTTAGATTTGTGTTAGGATTTTGATCTCCTTTATAATGATGATCTCTCTTTGTAAAATTCATTCACTTTTGATAATAAAAATCTCTTTTTTGTTGATCAAGAATATCTCATCTATGGATCTGGGAATTCTAGCCTCCATAGTTTTTGCTTCTCTCTTTTTGTGATAGGTGTTTGCATGCAGGTGATTCTTGGGAGCTGTGGGGTTGATCTTCTGTCAACTTCAACATGGTACCAAAGCACCAAATCTTCATGACCTTATTCTGTTCTTGAAAGATTTGGCATCAATTTCTAGATCTGTGGCTTTAAGAGTTTTTTTTTTGTACTGGATCTTGGGGGTCACCTTTTTTCGCTGCACTTTGAGCCCAAACAGACCTCATCGTTGAGCTTAGAGCACCCAAAAACCCCTATTTCCATATATAAAATTGGTTCAACTTGAACATAGTTAAAATCTGAGGCTAAATAATAAAGCTTCCAATTTGGGTACATTTCTTGAGGCAATGATTTTCTTTTTTGGGCATAGAAATTGAGATTTTTTGGAACACTATTTGAGATTTTAGCATAGAAATTGAGATTTTTTGGTGTCAAAATCAAGATTTTTGGGCATACAAATCAAGATTTTTTGGTACCAAAATTGAGATTTTTGGAACGCACCTCATGATTTTTTTGGACACAAATTGGAGCACTTTGGTACATAAATTAATGTAGTTGGACATGAATCTTGATTTAATTTATAGTATTGGTGGGCACGCTTCCTGAGACATTTTGGCATAGATCCCAAGACAATGATTTTTTTCCCTTCTAAAGCTTTTTTGACCTACCTATGGTTGTTTGGTTGTAACTTGCTCATCTGGACTTTGTTTTTCACAAAAAAGATATCGTTCAAAAGCTAATTTTGAGCCTGTCATGATGGTGTAGTTTATCTGGACTTTGATGATGTTTAGTTTCTAGTTTATGTATTCAAAGTTAGAGGTTCTATTTTTTACTCCACAAGACATATCTTGAGACATTCTACTTTCTAGATTCTTCTCTAGGCACATCGCATTCAAATTTTTACTTTTTTGCATTCTGATGGATATCTTGGTTGTTTTACATCCAGAGATCAATTTTCTTGCTTTAAATGATTCGTCATGGGTTGTAATATCTATTGTATTAGCCTTATATCTCTTTTGGTCTATTTAGACATCATTTGTATGCATTCTTGCAAACATTCTAAGATAAAGTGCCATATTGCATATGTATTTTCATTTTAGTTGTTTTGCCTTGTTTTACCTTCTGATTTGAGCAGTGTCATCTGAGGACACTCGTACAAATTATTGTATTCTTGGGATTCACCATATCTTGTGCCTTATTGTACATGCACTACTCTAATTAAAGTGTCATGAGGGGTTGATGTTTTGCCTTTGTTTTCCATCTTCCTTTGTCTAGTGACTTTCATAATATTAGCATCATGATGTGTCTGAGATTGATCACCTTGTTATACATATATGTATTATTTTGTGAATCTTGATCATGGTTCCTTGACATGTAGTTCTTTTGGTCCACTTTTCCAATTGCCTATCACCTCACCCTTGTCTACATTAGCAAGGGTTCTTCTATTGGTTCTTATGCTTCTTTGATTTGATGTAGTGAGCTATGTATTCAATATTTATTCCTATGTACTAGGCAAATGCAATGGCTATGTAGCTATGCATTTTAGTGAGATGGATCATTTACCATATAGACACTCTTCTTTTTGTTCCTACTTTGGTTATGATCTTCCATGTTCGACCGATCAACTCTTCAAGATTTGGTGTTTTATGCCATCTGTATCTTCAAGTTCAATTATTTTCCTTTGTGTTCCTTCTGATTTGAGTACTATCTTCTGAGAGCACTCATGTAGATTATAGTCTTCTCTACCTAGTTGGGTTCTATTTTAGTAGATGTTCTTCATATTAATAGTTACATTTGACAGAGCTTTGCAACTTCTACATGATTTAGTGGTGTTCTTCATGACCATTTTTTTTCCTATTGTCTGAGACATTTCGTAGTTTGGAGGCTTCTTTAGTCCTTCAGTATTTCTTTTCAACATAATTTCTATCTCTTTTTGGAGTATGGTTTATTCCCATGTGGTTTTCTCTATTTCTCCTCTTTTTAAATATTTGGTTGTGCTTGGGTACCCCATTAAGCCTTTGTTGCTGGGACCCAAATTTACTTTTAGTAGTAATTTCTAATTTTTAGCTACTCCCTAAGTTTATCTTAAGGGGGGGGGGGGGGGGGATGTTAGAGCGATAATTTTTTTCTTATTAATTAAATCAAATTGATTTAATTATTAAGTCACTTATTATCTCTAGTTTACTTAAGCTAAAATTTAGACATATAATAATTATTTCTTTTATTAATTATTATCATGCAACCTAGGTTAGATTCATGTTAGGGTTTTGATCTCCTTTATAAGGACAATCTCTCTTTGTAAAATTCATTCACTTTGGATAATAACAATCTCTATTTTTCTCATCAAGAATGTCTCATCTATGAATCTAGGAATTCCAACCTCCATAGCTTTTGCTTCTCTCCTTTTGTGTGAGATGTTTGCATGCAGGTGATTCTTGGGAGTTGTGAGGTTGACCTTTCATCAACTTTAACACTAATAACTCTGATAATCCTCACTCTTGTTGGGGTAGTAAGACTTTTATTTTGGTTAGTAAGCTTAGTAGTTTAAAGTTTAAGCTTAAGTTAGTTTTAGATGTGGATGTCTTGAACTATTTGAAGAATATGGCTGGTTTTGATTAATTTTGATTTCTTGTAAGTTTTGGGTGGGACTCTAACCACTAGGTTTAGAGTATTTTGTTAGAAGTAATAGTTCACCAATATAACTGAGAGGTGGGGGGTTGAATCAGTTATGTATCAAACTAAACAATTCTTACTTTATCAACCAAAGTAAACAACACTCATAAAGAAATGCACATACACACATACACCAGATATGTTGACTAGGGAAAAACCCAATGGGAATGATGCTCACATAATAATGTACTAATCTAAATATTCCTTGATAGAGGATAGGCCTTGTTAGGAGTCTGTTACAATGCTTAGTACAAACAGTCCCTGTTAGGAGATTCCAACCCTATTAGGAGTTGTAGAAGGCAGCTGAACCCACTGTCCAAATAGCTTCAGGATCAAACCGATGAATGCACTATCCAATTGATCTCGATACTATTTAGTCAGAATAATAGATGTGAAATAACCTCTTTTCACTTTCTCTGTCTAGTATGTCAGACTTCTTCACCTTCAAATCATGCAAATAGATTTGAAACTCATTAGTTACCCTTAAGGTCACTTACACGAATTAGCAAATTACTCTACTCTACTACTTCACAATTAACAAGTCTTCTCTACTTCTCGATCACACCCATGGACATTAGAACTCAGAAAACATCTTTCCTTAATACCATACTCAATTATTAATCATTTGAGTCAGCTCCATATACTTAACATTCATTAGAGTTGACTCCATATTTAATTAAATGAAATACACATTTAATTAATGCTGTTGGCTCACAATTTTTCCAAAATTCCATATGTGTGACTTTTGTACTTGCACATGTGTTGACATCATCAATGGTCAATGTACTTCCTCCAGTTAACTACACAACCCTTCATTCCAAGAACAATATGTTATATTGATTCAGGTTTTGCACACTTGACCACATGTCAAATACATGCTATAGTATATGCTGTTGACTATGCATGGGCACATACACAATGTGGTGTCCTCAATACATAAATCTCAGCCTGTTGCTTTGTTAGTTTTACTATGTTGTCATCAATGACAAACATAGTCATAACACTATTCTACAATCTTTTCTCATAGCATCAACATTCATGCTAACAATCTCCCCCTTTGGCATTGATAGCAACATAGATGAAAAATATCTAGTTCTAAGAATATCAATCGATCAAATCCTTCAACATTACTCCCCCATAGTGCAGGTTCTCTTTAGTGTCTTACATATCACTCTCTTTCTCTTTCTAATGAAATGTTTTTCATATCACTCTCTCCCCCATTGACATTAATATCAAAGGTAGTACAAAATTTGAACACATAACAACCTATTAGCATGACCACAAGCTGGTCTATTGCTTTACAATCTTTGCATATAACTGAATAACACAAGCATCTAAAGATACTATTGTATACTAATTACCTATTACCAAGAGTCCTTGACTAACTTTGTTCATTATAGATACTCCCCCATTGAGGAAGCATCAACATTCAATGCAGTCTAACAATGGTGATGTGTACCCTGGACTGATGAGCTTTTGCATTTTTTATTCTGAGTTAGGTAGGGGCATAACCCCAAGCATAACTCTTAGGTATTCAAATGTATGCTTTGGTAAGGCCTTTGTGAAAATGTATGCAATCTATTCCTTAGCACTGATGTATTCCAATTTGATTTCTTTCTCTGCAACTTTTTCTTTTAGTCATGATATTTTATAGCAATGTGCTCAGTCTTAGAATGCAAAACAAGATTCTTATACATGTTGACTGTACTTGTGTTATCACAGTAAATGATAACAAGTTCTGTGAATGTGATTCCAATATCCTTCATCATCTACTTCATCCATATGACTTGATTATAGTTGTTTGCTGCTGCAAAATACTTGGCCTCTATAGTACATTGTGAGGTACAATCTTGCTTCTTGTTGAGCCAAGAAACTAATCTTCCTCCAAGGAAAAATGCTCCTCCACTAGTGCTTTTACTATCATCCCTGTCTCCTACCCAATCAACATCTATATAAGTGCAAAGAGTAAAGTCACTATTTCTGTCATACCAAATACCATAATCTGGTGTTCCTTTTAGATATCTAATTATCCTTTTTACCAATGCATAGTGATATTCTTTAGGATCAACTTGAAATCTTGCACAATTCCAATGTCATTAGCTATATTTGGTCTGCTATGAGTTAGATATTGCAATCCTCCAATCATCGATCTATACTTCTTTTGATCAACATTAGGCATCTCATCTTTGTTTGATAACTTATGACTAGTTACCATAGGAGTTCCAAAAGGTTTACAATTTCCTAAACTAGATCTTTTCAGTAAATCCTTTAAATACTTGGTTTGAGAAATAATGATACCTTATTTGTTCTGAACAATTTGAAATCCCAAGAAAAATTTCATTTCACCTACATGCTCATTTCAAATTCATTCTTCATGTCTTTTGAAAAATTTGTTACTGGCTCATCATTTCCACCAAAAATGATTTCATTAGCAAACCATCTTCTATTTTATTTAAGTACAAGTTATCAACTATTGTTTCTTTAGCAAATCCAAGCTTTGCTAAGTATTTGTCCAATCTTGCATACTGGGTTCTTGGTGCTTGTTTTAATCCATACAATGCTTTCTTTAGTTTGCAAACCATATCCTTTTCTTCTATCAAAGGAAAACCCTCTGGTTGCTCAATGTAAACTTCTTCTTCAAGTTCTCCATTTAAGAATGCCGACTTAACATCCATTTGATATACCTTAAAATTCTTGTTTGCTACATATGCTAGGAGCATTTTGACTACTTCCATTCTTGCTATAGGTACATATGTCTCTTCGTAATCAATTCCTTCTCACTAAGAGTAACCTTTGCATACAAGTCTTGCCTTGTTTCTTATCACTTCACCCTATTCATTCATTTTATTTCTGAATACCCATTTGGTGCCAATCACATTTTTGTCCTTGGGTCTAGGAACTGATTCCCATGTGGTTTTTTAAATTATCTGTTAGAGTTCTTCCTTCATTGCTTCTTTCCAATAATTATCTTTGATTCCTTCATCTGTGCTTCTTGGTTCTACTTGAGATATTAGACATAGTTCTTCATTAATTCTACTCCTTGTCATTACCATTTTTCTTTACTCCCTATTATCTGATTTGTAAGATGATTTCTTATCAAGTTCCTATTTGGAGTAGGAGTTGTAGCTTCAATTCTTATCTTAGGCACTGCACTCTATTCTTCTCTCACATCTTAAATTTGCACATTATTCTGCAAGTCACTTCTAATCTTGAAAAGTAACTCATTACTTTTGTTATCCATTCCAAAGTAATCATCTCCATCAGAGTTATAGTCCATTATTTTTCCTTGGTACCAAAATTTTCATCAACTTCAATATTTGCACACTCTACTATGGTTTTTCTTCTATAGTTGAAACATCTATAAGCTTTACTTTTCAATGAATAACCAAGAAACATACCTTCATCACTCCTTGGATCAAATTTACCAATATCATCATCTCTTCCGATGTAACGTTTGCTTCCAGATACCGTGAAGTACTTGATTGATAGTGAATGACCAAATCATAATTCACAGGGTGTTTTGTCCATACCTTTTCTAATCTGCACTCTATTTACTATGTATACCGCTGTATTAGTGACTTCTCTCCAAAAGGTCTTTGGTACATCATTCTCAAATAACATAGCTCTTGCTGCTTCAACAATTGATCTATTTCTTCTTTTAACAATCCTATTCTGCTTAGGTGTCTGGGGTGAAGATAATTGTCTCTTGATGCCATGTTCTTCACAAAAGATATTGAATTCTCTAGAGGTGAATTCTCCTCCTTTCTCTAATCTTAAGCTTTTGATCATAAGTCCAGATTCATTCTCAACCTTGTTCTTAAATATCGTGAATTTCTCAAATGCTTCTGATTTTTCTTTAAGAAAAGCTACCCACATCATTCTAGTGAAATCATCAACAAAAATCATAAAGTACCTTTCTCCATAGAATCCTCTTGTTCTTGCACAACCACTTAGATCTGTATGTACCAATTCCAGCTTTTGTGTAGTACAAAACTTCTTGCTAGGAAATGAGATTCTTTTCTGCTTAGCCAAAATACATTCCTTACAAATAATGTTAGTGGACTTAGAGATCTTGGGAAAATCTTTCATAGCAAGTGTATTACTAGCCTTTACAATGCTATCAAAGTTAATGTGACAAAATATTCTGTGCCATAACCAACTGTTGTCAATCTTTGCTTCTAAACATGTTATTTCAGTGGAATTTAACTGAAATACATTATCTCTTGTTTTTGTGCCAGTACAAAGTAGTTTCCCTTCCTTGTCCTTGATAATACATGTATCATTATCAAATTTCAGCTGGTAGCCTTTGTCCATAAGCTATCAACACTCAATAAATTATGCTTCACTCCATCAACAAAATAAACATCATCAATATTTGTTTTACCATCAAGTGTTATAGATCCAATTCCTGTGATATGATAGGCTGCATTGTTTCCTATTCTGACAATTCCTCCATCATGGCTTCTGAATTTGACAAACTTGCTCATATCACTAGTCATGTGATGTGAACAACCACTATCAATAATCCAATGTTTCTTTTCAACTTGTAAAATCAGTGCACTTTATTCTTTGATTTCTCTGTCAAGATCGTCCTCTTTTATGGCTACAAACCCGAATTCATCTTCACTTTTGCTTTGATCAGATTCTTCTTCATCTTCTTCTTCACTAGCATATAGATAATTTTTAGGTCTTCTAGATTTGAATCTACCCTTAAACTTCCTTTCTCTTTTATGACACTTAGATGCATAATGACCATATTCATTACAAGTCCAACATTTAAAGATATTCTTACCATCCTTTTCTCTTTCTACAAGAAGAGCCACTCCTTCTTGGATATTTTCTTCAATGGACTTGCTATTGCTAGCAATGTCTCCTTGCACTTTTGTTCTCTTTGTTGAACCATGTTTGATGTTCAGTGCACTAAATGTTGTCTCAAATTTTGCTAATTCTTCAGATTATTTCAGATCAAATTCTTCAACTTCCAATCACCTAAGAAATGTTTCTTTAGTGAAGTTAGTGGTGCAAGGTAACATTACTCGAATCATCTAAGTTACTGTCTTGAAGGGTGGTGTTAGAATTTTCAAGATCTTCCATATTACTTCATCATCAAATTTCTTTCTATTAGGAAATATGATTCTTGCAACAATCTCATATATTCTCCCAACATAGCTTCTCACAGATTCATCTTCCATCATTCTAGCATCTTGAAATGCACAATACAAATTTTGCAATTCAACTCTTTTTGCATGTATATCACCTTCATAATTAGCCTCTAAAGTTTTCCAAATTTCATGAGATGTTTTAAGTAGTTTTATTTGATTGTACTCACTCGTAGGTAATGCTGGTAATATTGCTTCTCTTGCCTTTATGTTGAACATAAACACTTCTCTCTGTTCTTCGATGTAGGTTTCAAGATTGTCTTCTTCTGCAATGTTTTTGGATGTCTTGGTCACAAGCCAATATCCTAGACCCATGCACAAGAGATGAGTCTTCATTCTATCTTTCTAGCTATCGTAATTTGTGCCATCAAATCTAGGACTTTCCTTTTTGAACATATTGGCCATGAATCTCCCAAAATTGTTAAACTTTCTTTCAAGGACCTGAGGCTATAATACCAATTGTTAGAAGTAATAGTTCACCAATTTAACTGAGAGGGGGGGAGGGTGAATCAGTTATGTATCAAACTAAAAAATTCTTACTTTATTAACCAAAGTAAATAGTAGTCATAAAGAAATGTGCCTGGACACACATACACCAGATATGTTGACTAGGGAAACCCTTGATCAGAGGGAAAACCCTGATGGGAATGATGCCCATAGAATAATGTACTAATCTGAATATTCCTTGTTAGAGGATAGATCCTGTTAGGAGTCTATTACAATGTTTAGTACAAAGAGTCCATGTTAGGAGACTTTGAATCCCTATTAGAAGATTCCAATCCTGTTAGGAGTTGTAGAAGGTAGCTGAACCCACTGTCCAAATAGTTTAGGATCAAACCAATGAATGCACTATCCAATTGATCTTGATACTATCTAGCCAAAATAATAGATGTGAAATAACCTTTTTTCACTTTCTCTATTTAATATGTCAAAATTATTCAACTTTAGATCATGCAAATAGATCTAGAACTCATTGGTAACCCTTAAGGTCACCTACACGCATTAGTAGATTACTCTGCTCTACTACTTCATAATTTCAAGTCTTCTCTACTTCTTGATCACACCCATGGACATTAGAACTTGGAAAAAATCTTTCCTTAATACCATACTGAATTATTAATCATTTGAGTTGGCTCCATATATTTAACATTCATTAGAGTAAGCTCCATATTTAATCAAATGAAATACACATTTAATTAATGTTGTGAGCTCACAGTTGTTTCCAAAATTCCACATGTGTGACTTCCATACTTGCACACTTGTTGATGTCATTAGTGGTTAGTGTACTTCATCTAGTTAACTGTACAACCCTTCATTCTGAGCACAATATGTTATATTGATCATACAACATAAACTAGTTTCTCGATACTCTGTTTTCTCGCAGTTCTTAGTAAATCATCAATATCTTTTGTACACTATTGATTCAAGTTCTATGCACTTGATCAAATGTCAAATACATGCTGTAGTATATGCTATTGACTACACATGGGAAGATGCACAATGTGGTGTCCTCAATACATAAATCTTAGTTTGCTGCTTTGTCAGTTTTACTATGTTGCCATCAATGAAAAATATAGTCACAACACTATTCTGCAATTTTTTCTCATAGCATCAGCATTCATGCTAACATATGTTTCTCTACTGCTTCGTTGTAATAGCCTAGGGAATAGATGGTATGTGCTCTTTTCTATTCTCTAGGTTTAGGATAGTCTTCCTACCTTCTTTAATCAAGACCATTGGCTACATCCCTTCACTCCAAAACTATTATCTTTGAATATCGATAATGGAAAGATATGAGGAAGGGAAGAAGATCAAAGAAGTAGAGACCAAAATATCTAGGCATCAAAATATATTTTCATCAAGCACAAATCATCATAACTCCATACAATGATACTCTGTTTGGCCAACAACACATCCAATTTAGAAATATATGGATAAAATCAACATTCACAATCATTTGTAGATGCAACTGAAGAAAGGAAAAATAGTGGAAGCCTAGACTAAACTACTTGAAAAACTCCATCCAGAGGTTGCAACACATGCTAAAGAGATAGGTCAAAACCAAAATGATAATTAACAACATCAACAAATATAGTAACTAAATGAGTGTGTATAATCTCCAATTTGTCTAAGAGGCATCCTAAGCTTTCACTCTTAATGGAGATAACTAACTACTAGTCTCAGAATAGTAAGATCATGCAATACCAAAGATTAGAAAGAATAGGGAACTCAGATTCCTTATCCACCATGTACAATTCATAGAATTCAATGTCCCGATGATGTTAATAACCAAGTGTACAAACAATCATGATTGGCTTATCAAAAGACAAACACTACAGTCCAATCTAATCCCAGTCCTTGCAATCAAAAGATATTAGACAAAAATAATCCAATAATTGATTCAGACCCAGGAGTGACGAGAGTCATATTATGAATGCACAAGAATAGGAATAGTAGAGTAACTCGTAATATAATAGAGTTCTTTTAGTTCCAAGAGGATTGAGGCAAAGATCAAGCATCTTTGAAGGTTAGTATAATTCTATACTAAAAGAACTAGACAAATGAATATGATAGGATGAACATACCTTTGGTAGTTCATAAGGCTTAGCCTGAGAGTATTCTTACTTAAGAAGGATGGATGTATCTAATAAATCATCCATAAGGCTTATCAAGAGGAAAATGGTGAGAGAAAATCACTTAGTGGAGAGCTACTCCACCCCCAGGGAGCACTCCCCCTCTAGGAGCTAAGTGTTAGATCCCAACCTCTCCTTAAGAAGGAAGAATTGATTAAGAAATAGGATTTGTGTTAAAATTTTAATATATAATGTTTAGATATTATTTTTATTACAATTATTGGAGAGCTAACACATTTGTAGATTCATTAGCCAAGAGACCATGGATTTTTCCCAACCTAGTGATAAGGGACATTACCTTTTCTTGACTACTAATAGGGGTATCCTCACCTTTGCTTCGCTAGCCATATCCTCCTCATCATCGCGTTTCCCATAATTCCTTCTAGTGGCTTTCCTTTTGGATCAAGGATAGTTTTTTGTCTCAGTAGATTCTGAGCTAATCAATCTCTCCTAGCTAGGAGTGTTAGTTTGTAGTTGCTAATTAGGGAAGTACTATACATACTTCATAATTCTTTGATTTTTTTGGGCCCTATTTTATCAGGAATTTTGGGTTGACATGTTTTAATTAATTATAACCCTAAAGCGATAAAAATACTTGTATAAAAGAGCTTAGGGTTAGGGATTTTCATAATCTGTGATGCATAAATTACTTCTTGTGGTGGTATTGAGCTGTAAGGGATTACATATTGTAATCAGGTTGTAATCACTGGATTGTAATAATATTGGACTTGTTATTTGGTGGACGTAGCCCAAGGATTGGGTGAACCATGTTAAATCTTGATGTCTTCTGTTCTCTTCTATGTGATTTATTAGTTTATGATATTGTTTAAATTTACATGTAATTGTTATTTCTGTCTATGGTTAATCCTAACAAGGAGGGGTAGGGAGATTATTCTCTCTTAGTCTTTTGCTAGTCATAGGAATTTTCTTCTTACATGTAGCTCCAACACTATGCACATAAAGAAACCCAATATTTTCCATCTTAATCTTCTTTATAGTGGAAGAGGAACCCTTATTTTCCATGGAGTGGCCATAAGGGGACAAGATTTGAGTAGTAGAAATATTCGGTGGGGATGGGGCCATAATTTGCACCTAAGGGTTAAGACCCTTATGGAATTTGAAGAGGTGAAGCATTAGGGATTGGTGGTAAATGGTATAGCTCTTACCTTCATCTCTTTTCTTAGACACATTCTAGATGGAATCATCTATGGAGTGTAAAAATAGGCAAGGAAAAGATATAATGTCCCTATTCCTAAAGTGGTTGAGGATGAGAAAGTGATAATAGTATAGAACCTTAAACCTATATTCAAGAGTAATGTACCTCATAATGGCATAGAAAACTATGTCACATGACTTTGAAAGTTTCTCACACACAAACCCACCTTGAAAGCATTTAGGAGCCTCATCCGGTCAAAAGAATTTCCTCAAACATGCTTCATCTGCAACCCTCACCTATTTCCTCCAATTCTTTCCTTCCAAGAAAAGACCACTGGCATTTGCAATAAATTTCTTAATAATTTCAAATGAAATCCCATTAATGGTTACCTATCGGTCCTTCCAAGAATTAACAAATTGAGTAGAAACCCTTTCATCACGACTATCTATGCATTCCATAAAAGGAATCAAACCACCTTTACATAGGTAAGTCTAGATAATTTTATCTTTTCAAATGACTTCCTCAATTCTTGGTGGGTCGATATGGGCATTATTACTCTCCATATCCTCTTCATCTCCAAGCTCCACCACCAAATCTTCCAAATTTTTTGACATACCCACAATTAAACAACTAGAAAAACCAGAGGAAATAGGAAGAAAATTATGACAATCAATTTTTCTTAGTTGGCATTAATTCACAATGATATTAAGGGCCTTAAAATTATGGTAATACTTGGTTTTATCACATGTGAAAAAGAAATAAATTATATTCCAAACTTACCATTTCATAACCCATCCATAGTCATGCAATAAATGATGTTTAAAAATCCTTCAAAAATTGGAAGGTCATATCCTTTAGGATTATAAAAAATCACTCCATATCTTGCCTTGGGTATTGGACATGCTCTCATCATAATGGAGTATAATTAACATACTTATTGAAAAGAAAACCCATTTTAAAATCATCATAATAAAACCATCTACTCTAAAAGGTGCAAAATCAACTCCATTAGCCATATTACACAAATTTGAAAAGGTCATAATAACATTAAGTATTTTTATTTTTGCACAAGAGATAATATCACTATTAGAAGATCACAATCCCTTTACTTAGAAATCTTTTGGTTTATGACACTGTGCCCTTACACAACTAGGTTGTTAGTCACTTAGTTACTCTCATGGTACAAATGTTGGATAGTGACATTGATAAATATTTTTAGCAAAATTTGAGCATCTCTAATTATCATCATGGCATGCCAACTCATCCTTCAAACCCCTTTAATAGGCTCAATGACAACAAGAGACTCACCCTCAAACACTAATTTTGGAATACCCAAGTTAATAATCATCTCCAAACCCCAAATAAGGCCCATAAACTCTACCTCATTACTTAAAATATTACCACAACTACTTGCATATCCCTTAATATAATTTCCTTAATCATCTTGTGCGACACCCCTAACAGTAGTAGTACCATTCTGTGAGGCCTCGCCCTGACCCATCGTAGCATAGTGATACATTACTACTATTTTTGTTATCTGCGACTCGAGATGTCGAGACATTATCGGATGCTTAGAACATATTTTATTATTTCATGTTGTGTGATGTTATTTCCAGATATATTTGATGATTGTCATTTAATGATCATGTATATGTATGTTGACGAAATCAGTAAGATTGAGATTTGATTCAAGATATTTCAATGGTTAAGAATTATGTAGGATGAAGAAACTCTTATTTGATGCATGTTTTAATTTATGAAAATTTTTGATACATATACGTTTATATACATGTGATTTTCAGGACTACTGATGTGTGCAATGAGTGTGCAGATATTTAGCCGAGAAACCCTACGGAGGAACAAAACTGATCTTCATGTGCTAAAATTTGGAAACCCTATTGTTCGTAATTATGTTCTTTCAGTGTCGCTTGACACTCGTAAAATGTTATGTGCTTCGGTATGCTGGTTAGGGTTAATTGTTTAACCTTTGGTTTCAAGTTAGTGTCAATTTTCTATTAGATTCTTAATGAGGGTTAGTCATCCCTAATTCGATTTAGGGCTAGATTTGCTAGTTAGAGTTGTTAGATGGACCTATTTTATTTCTAGATTTTATTTGTCTCTAGCCTCTTCCCTAAGGCTTTAAAACATGTTTTTTTTCTAACCTATGGGTGTGGGTATGGGTTAGGGGTCTTTTCCAACCCCTAAGCCCCTAGCTTTGACTTTTGAGGGCACTCAAAAAGTCCCTTTTTGCCTTTGTGCGAAAATTGCAAGTAGTTGTCATGAGTTGTCTTACCTCACCTCCTTTTAGGGTTTAACCATGGTGTAGATTGTGTTAGGAGTTTCTAGAGTGGCTAAGTGAGTGGAGATAGTTATTGCTCTTTTTGGGTGGTTGAGTTGGAGGCTTATTAGAGGCCTTCCTTGGTCTAGTGGTTTGGTTAACCAATCTCTACATTTAGAGAAGATTTCTTGAAGCTTGAAGGAAGGAGGGATACTCTACTCAAATTTGTTCATTTCCATTACCTCTTTGAGAAGGTAGGAAACTCCCATCTCCCTTATTCAGTTTTTATGTTTTGTTTCATGTTCTTGTTACCTTGTTGTTGTTTTACTGTTGTATGGTTGTGGGTATGTTGGGAAGATTTGTAAACCTTGTTATTTTGGTTGTTTTCCTTTCTTGTTTATGTTTGCAATTTTGAGTTTCCTTGCATGGGTGTTTTGGTATTACTCACCCTAGGAGAGGGCAGAAGTGACCAATTTTGGGAGAGGTCTGTTTAGTTGGACTCCAACCTGTGTAGAGTCTCTTCTCAGGATGAGAAGAGGGATAAAGGGAAGGGTGTTATGGGCCTCTACCCGTCAGCACAAACCTGGTATGAGTATGGCAAGTTAAAATGGAAGAATGGAAGTTCTTGGTTATTGGTCCCGATTGGGCATCTGAATTGGTGTTGTGCTTGACTTCTCCAGTTGGAAGAATCCACCTCTCCCTAGTCTTGATTCACTGTGAATCTTATTGTGTAAACCATGTATGATTATGCATGCTTGATGTTCTTTTGGTTATGCTTGATTGTCACCCGATCAGTTATTGGTTTCTTCCATGGCTCTTGAAATGAGATTCATAAAACATTACAAAATTCTTGATGATGACCATGAAGAAAATTGGATAAAATTGTTGTAATTGGGATTGAGATCCTATTGTAAGTTGTAATTTTAATCCTTATTGTATATGGCAACGAAGCTGGGTTTTCTTCCTGATTCTTTCCCGGCTGAGCCCTTGAATCAGGTTAGCCAATAAAGTAATGGATGAGTGTATTTGGTTCTCTTAATATTTGTTCATAACGTTCAGTTGTATGAGTGCTCATCAAAAGAGAATAAATCAATTTGCATATATATATATATATATATATATATATATATATATATATATATATATATATATATAAATGGGAAAATAGAATCATAAATAATGTCTTGATTTATGAATGTCCAAGTTTTAATTACGATAATGAAGAGTTGAATTGACTTAGTGAGTTTCAATTTTGATGTATGAGTATTATGATGTGATCAATCAAGAGCAAAACCATATATTACGAAATCAAAGATAGTTCATTCCTTGATAAATTTCATGGTGGATAAATTTCATGGTGGTTACAATCAAATTTGAATGAGAATAATCCACCACCTTTTCTTTTATTATGTGCATAGTATCATTCACCTTCTAAGTTCTTCAAATATGATCAATTGGACTGAGAGGTTGTATTCTTGAAATCAATAATAATAATAATCAGAACATAGAACTCATACCATGTCCTTGAAGAATTAATATTAAACATACATGTTTAACTAGAGATTGAGAGACTTTACCTAATGTACTCCTTTGCATTGGAATACTTGTATTAAGGAAACATGTTAATAATAGATTTATTCAAATCCTTAGCAACATGAATGAAATGCTTAAAATAGCATGATCATGCCTTGCCAAAATTTTTGCTTTCAAAAAAAAAATATGCACTCCCAGGAGTAAAAACTCTCTGGAAAATGCATGGGGAAAAAGAATTCATTGCTTCCAAGCCACAGAGCATATTCTTGCTCAGATTCCTTCCTTAGTGAATAAAGAAACTAGATAAATATTATGTAAATCTCTTTGGTACATAATTCTGAATATATATATATATATATATATATATATATATATATATATACTTTTCTTAAATAAAGCCAATATCTAAATATCTCCTCTTCACCTATAAAACTTTATGTTTTTTATTGCCTCCTTGGCCTTGCACGCCAGTTTAAGCTTGCCTTTAACAAGCTCTTTAATGTCTGCCTCATGTCATAGTGGATGGGATGGGTGGGTGACATCACCCTGCCACCTTGTCCCATCCCCATCCTTCTCCCATCCTAGTGGCCAGGTTGGATCAGTGGCATTTATGTTGAAAAGGGTATGGTGGTGGTCACTTTTATTTCAAATTTTTTTTTTTCCCTTGCTCATCTATGATCACGTGCACACCCTTGGGATTGCGTTCCCCTTCCTTGGGCTACGTGGAAATGTTGGGAGGAGAGATCAATGTCAACACATGACATTAATTCTTGGACACTGGCCTAGCTTGGGAGTAGTATTAATGTCCTAGAGAATGTTTGTTTAAAAACTTCAGACCTCATCCCCTCTGCGTACCTTCTTCTTGATGTGTAGGCTTGGGGTTGCGTGGGGCCTAGGGTGAGGTGTAGGGAGGGGTCAAATCGACCTGTCACATAAGCTAGTGTTATGATTTGTGGTTAGGGTAGGATAGCTGGGATTAGGATAGACTAGAGTTAGTAGGGTAGAGTTAATTGTGTTTAGGTGTAGGTTAGTTATTTAATTCCTTGGTTTTAGTCTCTTTATTAATATCATTTTATACATATTATTTTATTTATGTATTTTATATTTGTAGTTAGCATTTTAGAATATGTTTTAGTATAGATAATTTAGTATTTATTAGATGGTTGTGTCTTTAGGTTGTTTTACTTTAAAGTTGTAAAGAGAAATTTGTTTAAATCAAGTCTTAAGTTAGCATTACATATGAAGTTAATTTATAACCACTTAGTTATATAGTTAGTTTAGAATGAAACTTTAATCTGTTAAAGTGTACTTAGTTTAATTTAATAGAGTTTTAAGTTAACGTTGAAATTATTTTAAATCTTTTAATTATTAAGTTAGTTGATAACTATGTTGTGTAATTTTGAGTTGGTTTTAGGTTATCCGTTTTAGTATATTTAGTATAAATTTTTAAACATTTAAGGTTTTAGCAAACTCTTTATGAAACTATTATCTTGTTCCATTACGTTAGCATATGATAAACAAATAGAGTATGTTGGATTGTTTCCTTTATCATTTAGCCAAAAGTTAAGAGTAACTTGCATTGTTGGTATCTTTTGATATGTTTAATTCTTAAATAGCATAACTCAAGATCGATATCAATCTAATAACAAAAGTTTCAAAATCGTAATGTTGTAATCGCCCTCATGTTTATAACCTTAGGACGTAAAGTAAAGAACCTGTACTAAAACTATTATCAATCATTTCAAACCTAGGGCATGTTAAATTATTAATTCAAAAAAAAAAATTTGTGTGTGTGTTTTTGCCTTCAAGTTTTGGGCATGACACATTCCTACCAGATCCATCAAAATTAAGTTTCCACCAAATTGTGGGGGTGACTTCCATTTCGTGCATTTTCTTTGAAGAACCTTAATATTATCCAAATTTTCAACTAAATGATAAATATTACAAACCTCTACCCTATTCTTCGAGTTGTGACATAGGAAGAGAGGGAGGTTTCCACTTCTAGTTGAGAGTGCATTCCCTAATAAGAGCCATAGTTATGCAAGTGATAACCTCAAGGGGGAGAATTTCTCTCTAAAAATATGGTTATTATGTTCTTTTAATTTGTTTAAACAAATATAGGGGGAAATAAATTTCCATAACATTATAATGAGAGGATGGTGAGAGGAGAAATTCCATTTGAGAATGAATTGTTGGGTGTTAGTGTTAAAAAACCAAGTAACCCTCATCTGGTTGAAAACATTTGACCAAACAAACAAAGTATAAGAGCAATGGATTAATAGGAGAGGGATAGTTTCTTCCTCATAATTACATAGAATACATCGGTTAAACATATGAAACCCATGTCTTTGGATATTATCAATCATGAGGATACTTTTATACATTAATGATCACCAAAAAAGTTAATCATAGGGAGGAAGTGAGAATTCCAAACACACCTCCAATTTTTGGCGAAACATCTCATGCCAATATTGTTATAGTAGGCTAACATAACACTAAAATCTCCTCGAAATTTTTTGTCCCAACTTAACTTATCTTTACTTGGGAAGGAAGGAACATGAATTTCTCTTAGGAGTTTTCCTAGCTCCTCTTACAAAGCTTTATACATTAAGTTAAGAATACCAACATTCATTATTTGCTACTTGCCATTCTCAATATAATTAGCCACCTTGAGACCATAGTTAGCCACACTAAAATTCTTAAAAGAAGAAAATTTGGTGCAAATAAGAGGGGATTCACAAATCCATCTATCTTCCTAGAATCTAACCATATTCCCATTCCCAATGTTCCATCTCAACCCTCCTCTTAGAAAATTCCTAAATTTAACAATGTTAGCCTAAATTCTTGATCTAGTAGGGAGGTCAAAATTATACAAGCGTTGATTGAAAGGTCTTCCATACAAATATTTGGCGCTCATTATTCTACACCATCTAGCTATGTTTTGAGACAGTCTCCATCCAATCTTAGTCATCATATCCTTACTTAGATCTCCTATTCTCCTAAGGTTCAACCCCCCTTGGATTTTGGCTTGCAAACTTTCTACCAGCTCACAAGACTCATCTTCATTTTGTCCTTAGTACCCGACCTTAAGAAAATTATTTGATTTTTTTCCAAGATATCCTTAAAGTAGCTTGAAATATTAAATAGGGATTAAAAATAAATTGGAATCCCTAGTAGAGAAGAAAAAATAAGTTGAAGCTTCCCAACATTGCTAAAAGCCTTGCCTTTCCAACAAAAAAGTTTTATTATTATTCTTTAGATCACTGTATTCTAAAATTGAGGAGTGACTTTTATTACAGTAAGGTGGAGACCAAAATAAGTGTCAGGGAGGGAAACCACTTCAAAATTAAGATTCTTAGTTATGCAATGTTGAAGGTCAATCTCTGTATTAAAAAAATAATGGTTACTCTTCTAATAATTAATATGATATCCAGATACCCCTGCTTACTAATTCAAGTGTTTCTTCCAAGATTTAGCTTTACTTATTGAAGACAACCCATATAAAAAAGTGTCATCAACAAATTGTGGCAACACCTTTGGCAACAAAGAGGTAGCTGAATCCCATGATCTTTCCTTGGGCACCCATAGCTAGGAGGTTCCTCCCCAAAATCTTTTTCACCATAATAAACAAGTATGACCACAAGAGGTCTTCTTAGTGTAACCCCCTCATGGATTTAAAGATCTCACCCAGGGACCCATTAGTCAAGACCAAAAGTTGTACCGAGTTGATCATTTCCCAAACCAAGGTGATCATCCTATCCCCAAAACCAAATTCTACAATAGAAACTCCCTCCTAACTTTATCATAAGATCTTGAAATATCCAACTTCATCACCATACCCAGATTTACACTTTTTTCCATGGAATATAAGATCTCATGGGAGGTTATTACTGTATCCAAAATCTAGCATCCAAGAATGAAACCATTCGAAGTGGGTTTGATATCTTTTTCTAGAAGAGGTTTTCTATAGTTCACTACCACGTTGGCTAAGATCTTGTAAATAATATTGCAAAAGCTAATTGGCCTAAATTCCTCCAATCTAGTTGGTTCTCCCATTTTGGAGACTATCACAATATATCTTTGATTGAGTTCTTTGAGAATTATACCTATCCTAATAAAATCACGAGCCACATACAACATGTCATATTTGATGATGTCCCAAATTTCCAGAAAAAGGCCCAGGGAAAGCCATCAGACCTTGGTTCTTTATATGCTCCCATACAAAGTACTACCCTCGTAAATTTTCCTTAGAAACCTTTTTATTTAGATCATAGTTCATCCTTTCATCAATCACAATGTTGATGACACTAAGTGGAGCTTCTTCTATATTATGAGTCACCTGCATTAGTGGAGCGTTATATATTCCCTAGAAATACTTGGTTGGACATTCAAAAAATATAGGATATTTCTATAATTTTAATTCATCTAAAATATGTGCCATTACATAGAAAATTTCTTTCTATGATGTTGCATCTTTATAGAGCTACACTTTTATCAACTTAATTTTATTATGCACAATTTAAACTATACTTTCAAATAAACATCTATCAACATTTTCCTTACTTTACCTTTGAATGTAATTACTAGTAATTATAAATCTAAACAACTAATAAATATAGTTTACGTGTAAGATTTACATAGTTCTAGATTAATCACATCACTAAAATTATTACTATCAGTATTACTTTGATTTGTTTGATTGTCAACAAGAAGATGGCTTCACCTTCCCTTCTAACATCAACACCACCTACCCCATGCTTGGACTCTCCTCCTCATCTTTTTCAACACAAAGAAATACTAAAACACTTTCTCTTCTTATCTCTTCAACATCTTCCTCCTCAAAAACACCCTTTTCCACAACATTTATCTCTTCAATATCTTCTTTCTCAACAATACCCTTTCCCACATCATTAATCATGTTCCCTTGGTAAATTGGGGTTGCATCCCATGGAAAAAAGTAATACATACTTGAATCTTGCACATTTAAATCCAAAGTTCTTCTCCCTAAAATGATTTCAAAGAGTATCATGCCAAATCTGTACCAACCTTTGGAGTTATGGTAAGACTATAAATCCATTCTAGAGCTAAATAACCTCTTCTTCCCCTCATTTTGGTTAGTATATGACTTAAATCCATACTCAAAAGGTTTTCCAACACAAAATCTGTCAACTTGGGGGGAAATCAACATCAATAAGAATTTTCTCAGGCTTTACATCACCATGAATGATGCAATCTCTACATTCCTCATGGAGATAAAAAAAAAAGCTCAAGCAGTGCCTAAGGTGATCTTGAACTGAGCATTCTAGTCGAGTACCTTTCTTTCACTTTTGGAGCTACTACTGAAGAATATGCAATTCAATGATCCTTGTGACAAAACCCTCGAAGCCTTACTAAATTCTCATGTTGTATTTTTTCCAAGTGAACTAATTGTCACTCAAAATTGTTTATCATCTCTGCTTGAACTGGACTTTAATTTCTTCACAACCACAAGTGTATCATCTAGTAGAGATCCTTTGAAAATTGAGTCAAATCCTCTAGTCTCCATCTTACACTTAAAATTCTTGGTTGCGATCTTTGACTCCTTGTAATTGAACATTATAATAAAAGAGTAAGATGAATCTTCACAATGTTCAATAGATTGTAGTTAATGCTCCCTCCTCTACATCAAAAATGAGAAGACACCTAAATCATGACTGATCCAAACATGTAAAAATGACATCAAATTTAACAAAAAACATCCTAATAGGATTTTAAATTTATCTTATTACATTCAAGACTCAATTTCAAAATTTCAAGCAAAAATTAAGGGTTTTCATCCTCGAAACATCGGGTGATCTTGGACCAAGTAGGAAGTTTTTTTGGAGGTGGAAGTCAAGTAATTATTGAAATGGGATGAGAAAAAGGATGCAATTGTCAAGAAAAATAAGAGTTAATACCCTCCAAAAGCAATAAAAAATATTTGGAGGAAGTCCTTGAGGATGATAATGTAATATGTTATGTTGAATGGACGATACTCAAGAGTATGCACTTACCATTTTGCCCTATTAAATCATTTCTTCCATAATAAGACAGTTTACATTTCTTACTATCTATATGTACTCTTCAATGAATGATAAAATTAATAGTTGGATAATGAAAGAGGAGAATAAACCTCCCCTCCACGAGGGATTGATGGTTCTAGTTTTTGAGAATTTAAATCCAAAACAATAGGGCATTTTATCTCTGAGCACTCTATTTATTAAAATGACACATATGTGTCTGATAAGTCTAAAGGTGAGGATTTTTTTAATACTAATTTTGGGGAGGAGTTAGAGTGCAAGGTATTTTTGAAATAATTGACTAAGAGGAAGGGAAAGTATTCAGCCTCTTCTTCAGATAAGAAGAAATCTCTAAGAATATAGGAAAATGGATGTTAAAAGAAGAAAAATATTGAGATAGAAGAGGTTTTTGAAGAGGGCTATGATGAGGAAAAATAGGAGATGGATACTAACTTGGAGGATTTTATTTTTCCTTAGAAGAAGAAGACTTCTACAAATAAGAAATCCAGAATACCTTAAGTGGTGGTTCATGTTCAACCTTCACCTTTGCATCCTCATGTTGTAGAAGATTAAATTGAAAATGATAATTTTGAAGATAATGGAAAAGATGATACCCTACCCCCCATTGATGATCTAGGAGTGACTAAGGACCTCTTCTCCTTTTAACTTTACTATCACTAGGAATAAATTTGTGGTTTCCTCAAGGTTGGCTTGTGTTGGGGTTAATGTCACTTCCTACATGGATCCTGCAATGTTGGTTCTTAGCAATTTTAGTTAGGAACATGGGATTAATGTTCTTCAAGTAGAAAGAAAGGTTGTGGTTGATTTTTTCATAGTTATAAAATTATGTTTCTACTAAATGAAGGAGATGAAGCTCAAACAACATGCCCTAGAAAGAAAATTGGATTTACTAGAAGCCTTGGTAGTGGGAAGTGAATATGTGAAAGTTGCTAGTTTGGGTGCTTTTGATAAGGGAAAGGAGATTAATGCAAAGTTGGCAGGTGTTAATCCTAAGGAGATGGAGGAACATCTCTCCATTCTGAAGAGTAATAATAAGAATATTTAAGAGTCTCTCAAGAATATTTGTGAGTAGACTTTCAAGATCCTTAAGGTCTCTGCTGAACACCTTAGGATTTTGGTCACCAAGTTGGAGAGCACTCGTAATGAAAAGTCCATTATCTAGTTGCCTAAAGATAATGATAGCCTAGGTGATTCCATGTCTAGCCCTAGCAAGAGAACTTGGGAGATCACTTGCAAGAAGAAAACTACTAACAAAGAAATTATGGACATGAAGAGGTCTCTTGATAGCACAGAGCAACTCGAGCTCAAAGCTACTGAGTTGCTTAAGCTTTTAAACTACTTTGTATTGTGGGTCTGTATACCCCTTTCTATTTATTTTTCATGCTTCCTCTTTGATTTTTTTTTGGTTTAAATTTGTGTCATTTTTGGCTTTTTTCCATTCTGTTGCCATCTTATTTGACTTGTTGTTTGGTTTGTATTGGGCTTTACTAATATATCCTTTAATCTGGTTGTAAAGGATTTTAGGGTCCCTTTAAAATGTACTTTCCTTTCCTATAATTAAAAACATGTCTAAACATAAGTATGAAAATAAATATGAAATTAATACATATTCCACATATTAGGTGATAAAAATATAAGGACTAAGTGATTCATGAATTTTACTTGAATACAAACTTCTCAAATTAGAGCAATACTAGAATTATATAAATTGATAAGAATGTATGTGATATTTGCATGCTCATTATTGATGGTACTTATAACTAATGGTGCCAAATTACAACCTACACACATTGTTTAACCCAAATCAAGTAGGACGATGAACTATATTGTACATCTAAATCATTCTTGCAACTAGAGATCTTGGTCAAGGCAACACTGTATTATGCTACTAGTATCAATCATTTCCTATGGTCTAGATACATGGCCTAATCAATATCATACTATCTCTAGGAGTAACTATAATATATGAAAAACTAGAATTCAGTAGGAATGAAGCACTAAACTCAGATTTTTTGACCTAGAGTCATGTTTACACCCTCACAAAGGTCAGACCACTTTGGTAGGAAGTTGTGTAGGGGATTAGTAGATTAGTGATTGTGTGGAAAACTGTCATGATGATATTTTCCCTTATTATTAGACTTCAAAGCACCAACAAATCAAAATGGATTTACAAATTCTTATGGATCCACCATAATCTCTAGACTTCTCTTGTACTTATTTTGATAGAAATGGAACAATATGATCTTTTCTTTTTTAACAACTTTCATTTAACTAAAATGATGCAAATTTCTTGATAAGACTTTATTTTAAAAAAGCAGATTAGAATATTTTAAATATTTTCCTTCTTAAGTTTTGTATGTTAGTAATGGATTCTTTCATCTTAATATATTTTATTGTTGCACCTATTATCTATGAGTAAGCCATTCTTTTGTGATTTCCACATTTTGAGAATAAAATAAAAAATTGTACTGTCTATTTTTTTCATGATGTACATCTAAAAAACATACAAGAACCAAATAAAAAATATTAATATTAAAAAATCCATTAAGAATTTGAAGACAATATGATTAGTGATTTTTTGAGATCATATATAAATTCTATATATGTTTCTAACCAGAGCAAGGAACCTAGTTACCATACACATTCCAATTATTTTTCATTAAATTTTAGTTAATTAAAAGGCCACTAAAATTTCATCTAGTGGGTGAATACCCATTCATTGGCAAATACCCAATTGCTAGGAAGAAAAATAGTAACTATATTAATTGTGAACTTTATTGATATCAATAGAAAATAGTAACTAGATTTATCGCTATCTTTATCGGTCTGGTTTGCAATGGTTTGAGGCCACCCAATCAATTTTCTTCTCTGTCATATTGGCATACCAGATTCCAATGTACCGGTTATTGGTTCCAATTGGACTAAAGAAACCCAATTCAAATGTGCCATTCTTTGAAATTAGTGTCTGATTTCTAGCCAGTGAGGCTCCCAAGGAAAGAGTATCTCCAACGAGGCACCATAATTACTCAATTGAACAAGAGCTGCGTACAACTAGAGTCCCTGCCTAAAGTAGGGGCTTTAGAGAAAGTGAGATATATAGTTATTCTATAAAATCCTCTTTATTTCTTCATATGTAATAATGAATCAATACATAAGAAAATGTAATATTTTATGTTAGTTTTTTCTTGCTTCATTTGGTGGAACAGAGGTAATGAAGCAGAGGTTTTATATGACTTTAATTCATATCTTCTATGCTTCATTAAAATGATACTATATGACTAGTGAAAGTAGGCGTCTAACAAAAATGTTGGTTATATATATATTTTTAAATTTGACTTCCAAATATGCTCCATTAGAATTCTTTTTAGTATTCGAGTTAAAAATCCCATTATTATAGAAATTTGTTCTTTTGTTCTTACCTTTATTTGTGTGCTACATTAAAATGATGCTAACCTTTATTTAATTGACCAAGAAAAGTAGGTACTTGCTATAAAATTTTTGGTTAGATTTTCAAGTTAAGACCCTATAATCACATTCAATAAAAGCATATACTTTTAACTTCAACTGTGCTCAACTAGAATGATGACAATCTTGACATAAGAAGAGGCTAGATTTACAAAAAAACTTATATTGGTCCTCCAGTGAAGCTATATTTTTACATCTTCACTATATTTTTACAAAAAAATGTACATACTTTTGCTTTTGTCTTGCATTAGAATGATGATGTGCTTTATTTAAATGACCAAGAAAAGAAAATGGCTTACTGAAATGTCTAGTTAGATTGTCCTATTTATAATCCATATATACAAGTTCAATGAAATTATTTATTTACATTAAATGAAATTCATTAAAATATCAATGATCATATGACGAGAAAAATAAACACCTTCTTTTTAACAAGCCACGAGTTTAGTTTATTGCTGTTGATTTCCTTATTCAAATGAGAAATGATAGTCATCATATATAGGAATATACTTCACAAATATTTATCCTGTAGATATTAGCAAACTACGACATCACCATGGGTGGTGTACTGTAATGCCAAGGAATAAGAGCCTCATCTTTAATAAAATATGGATTTTTGATTTCTACTCTAAAAACATACATACATTTATATGTTTTGAAATACAAGGAGGACATGCGAATATTATAGGTAGTATGTTAGTTTTTAGCAATCAAGAAAATATTTGGGAAACTATATTTGTACAAAAACAATGATCAACATTAGTTCAATAACTTGATACTAAAAAGAGGGACCATAGTATAGTTAATGATGGCTATTCTCAGTCTGAAACCAAATGAAACTTGAGTTTTAGTTATAAGAAAAACATAAGAAATGAATCTCACTATCTCTACACTAACATTGGGGGATTTTATTATTAGTAATCTTGACAAGCATGGTCTGCATTTTTGATTATTAAGTCACACCCGCACATGCCTCTTAAGTCTTACACATATGAATATGCCAAATGACCTTGAAAAATGAGATTGAATAAGAATTTTTTATTTCCTCCACACAATGACAACACACCTCCTTAATCCTCTCCATAGTGTTGCAGATGCCACTATAACTTTTAATCAAATGAAGCTAAACAAGCATTACATATTTGTTATTAGCATGCTTTTTCTCAACATCCCTATGGGTTAGAATCCATGGATAATATTAGAGAGAAAATGCCAATGAAGAGACAAAAAATTCCAATTTCTAGAACGAATAGCTACAAGATGAACTGATGTAGACACAAATAATGCTAACATGAAAAGAGATAAGGTGACATAAAATACTAATTACTAGCTACATAAAGGGAATAAACTCCAAGAAGAATGCACCCTATAGAACAAAGTTTAGAGGCATTAGAGTGCCTCAATTGGTTGAGCTCCAATAAAAATCATACAAAGGGTCACACAATATATTCACCATTCATTACTTGGTAAAAAATTTTGATTTAATTTTGTTTATCCTATTTTAATTAGCTACAAAGAACTTGGTAAATTTAAAAATTTTTTTCGACAGTTTATACTTATTCCCCTCAGTCACCTTTCCTTAAAAAAAAATCAAATACTTTTGCTCGATTCAAAAGAATATGGAAACATATGATTTAAAGTTATATCCATAACAACCATGATATAAAATAAATAAAAAATTAGAAATTTAATTGCCTACAACCCACCCTATAATCTAAATCTATCCAGAAAAGAAAAACAACAATAGATGTAAAAACTAACCTACCAACCACTAATCTTAGGGAGAACACTGGTCATTGGTTCGTGAAAATAATTTTATCAGAGAGACTTGTTACAATGAGGAATGCAATTAGTAGACAAGCTAACAATAATATCTTGAGGTAAAACTACAAAACCGAATCCATAGTTTATACTTTTTTCTTCATTTTTCAGATCTCTTACAACACACAAATGTGTTCAGAGACATCCATACAAGCTAATGTCACAAATTTCAGAAAATTAAAAAAATATTGGAATCACTACATATGCTTTGTTGGAAGAAAATTAAAAACAATGAAATTCGAAATAAATAAATTAAGAAATTAATTGTTAAAAATATGGGAGGAGAAAATACCTTCCCTGCATTTGTTGCAGGTTTCCATTAAAAATGGATAATTTCAATGGAGTATTATTATGTAAAGAACAATCCCTGCATTCTAGATTTAGAAATCAAGGAGATGAAAACCTATCAAACAAAACTTTCCAAAAAGAAGGAATACATAACCAGGTGTTAGACATGCAATCTATGCATGTATGCAAACTATCCTAGCATAAACCAAACACATTGAAGGGAAGTAGAGGGTTGAGCTGACAATTTATTTTCTTTCAATTTTTTGGGTAGTTAAATTAAAAAACCACTAAGAAAAATAGGAACTACCAATTAGAAACAAGTAAAAAATTATGAAAAATAAGTTTAATAGAAAAAACTATTAAAATCATAGGATAAAATTAAGATCCTTGTTTCCAAATTATAGATTGTACTAGTTATAAAATAAGCACCTAAAAACTACTAAGGGTAGGGACTCATAATAGATATTGGGGCATGATAATTCTATTGATAGTCCCTTTAAGCCCATAGAGAGAAAAGGAAATAAACATTTTAATGTCCATTATCAATTATGATGGATCGATTGAAATCAAGTATGAATTGTTCCAGTAATTAAATAACCTAATAAAAAACCTCTAAAGAGATTAGATCAATCACAATTATAGTCTACTAAACCAAAGTCTGTGCATATACAAGAGTTTGAAAGCCTATTATATGGAGGAAAGAAGATTTTGAAAAAGAAAATAGGGCACAAAAATAAGTAAAAAATAAAGAATTATGTTAAGAAATTTGTCTGATTTAATCATAGATGATCCGGGCATCACAAAAACAATGACCACTAATGTAAATTTCAATGGTCTACTTGGTGAAACAATAATCCTTATTTACAGACAAATCATCCAAAATGTTTATCCTCCAAACCAAACAAATAAAAGAATATATCTCCCACCAATCCTTCATGCTACAAAAATACTACATCATCTTTATTTTAGCCACAATTTGAGTTCCATAGTCCTTTGTTACTTTGTTGAGTTTGTAGGCATATCAACTCACGTGATCAAATCAAAGAGAAATAATTTGAAAAAAAATGCCTGTTATTCACTATTGGCATTGCTTTCTCCTAAATTCTAGCTATTGTTGCTATCATTCTCTGTAATGTGGAAAGGAGTGCAAATAAATTGACTAACTAGGGATTGAAAACATGATTTATCTTAAACCTCCACCTGTTCCTCCCCATGTGCATGTCACAACACTCTCAAAGCATGTTGACTTGTAAGTTGCTTAGTGTCCCAATCTATTAAGACATTTTTCATTTCTATAATTTTCTTTAATTTATCAATATAATAAATAAAAATACCACTAGAAAAATGCACTTAGCCAATGAAAAAATAGAAATAAAACAATGAAAATCCACTTTAATAGGAAAATGTAGAAGAAACTTAGGTTAAATGGTTGATGCATGATTTCCAAAACCTAAACTAATACATAAAATGCAATAAAAAACTTTACTTTCTTGCCTTACCGTAGGAACTAATAAACACAAAAACCACAAAAAGTAGACTTCAACATGATTTCACCCACTTTTCATCCATCAAAAAATTATGACTGATTGAACTCCCCTCTGCCGCTAGCACAAATTATGATTTATTGTGTCAAGAGTCTTTAACTTATTTGCAAAGGAGGGGAAATTGAGGAAGACATTACATGGGAATAATGTTAATTATAACATTATTGAGGCTATGAGACATTTTTTTATTTGCGGGGATGAATATTACGTCATTGATTTCACATTTCTTTTGGAATTAAATCTGATAATCAACTCGTTATCAACATCCAAGACTTTCATACCAATTTAATAACAATACAATAAATATATAAATACATATTTTATGGAGATCCAACTTTTTTTTCTATATTTCATTATAAAAAATGTCTATTATACACAAAAGGCATATTGACCAACAAGAAGTCATATTCAAAAAACACAGTGGTAGTTTGTAATAGGTAAAATATATAAATTAGTTTATATATAGAAAATAAGTTGAGAGCTATCTTTCTCACACATCTATTGCACTGAGATAATTTACGAAAATAGGTGTCTCAAGAAGGATATCTCTCAACTTATATATATATATATATATATATATATAGAAAATAAGTTGAGAGCTATCTTTCTCACACATCTATTGCACTGAGATAATTTACGAAAATAGGTGTCTCAAGAAGGATATCTCTCAACTTATATATATATAAGCTAGTTGCAATCACAACGCAAAACGAAAGACATTATTATTATTTATTACACTTAATCTATAATGATAGAATTTAATTATAAAATATCTAATATTTTATGATATATTATATATTTATAAAAAAATAAATTTGTATCTTACAAAAATGATAATTAATGTCATCAAAATATATATTTGACATTCAAGTAATTAGCTCTAAATGTAGGGTTGAAATTAGATTTTTGATTTATAGTACTGCATATCTAAGCTTGATCACTAAGGTTTCAATAAAACATAAGTCAAAGGTCATAAAGGGGATTATGATAATTATAATATTTAATATATCTTTACGACATATTAGATATATTAAATACTTTAGGTATTCTCTTAAAAAATAAGTACAATGAAACAAATTATAGTACCATAAAGATAAAGATTTTTGTCATCACTTAAATGACAATTAATACAGTCAAAAAATATATTTTTCATTCAAGTTATTCGTGAACTATCCCAACACTTCACAATTTTGATCAAAAATCATAAAAAAAGGTTTTCAAGTTGAAGGCACACAAACACTTTTAATTTAAAGAATTAAAATTAATAGTCATTCTCAAAGGAAATTTTAGAACCATATAGACAGTTATTTAATGTTCTAGTAAATAAATAAATATTGTAGATTATGTTGGCAAATAATTAGTACACATTTAAGCAATAGTGAAGAAACTTTGGAAACATCATCTAGTAATATCATATATAATGATTATTAAAATAAATTTGGACATAATGCATCAAAAAAATTAACAGGGATACAATAAAAAATACTATTGTTCAAAATGTTGACAATTCATTGTCAAAATATATATGGAGAATACTTTTATGCTTCAACCATGGATGGACTTGTAATAACTCTACATTTCCAAGAAGAACTTTTTGAACTCTAACTGACATAGTAGAATTCACACCAACTAATGTAGGCACCCCATAATTTTCCTGCAACAACCTGTAACATTTGAATGACTTGGTGTACTGTAAATGTGAGAGTGTAATCAAACTTAAGAGTAGAAATTAACCATTTTTTGAGTGGACCCTTGTGATAGCTAATTTTAGTCTCTCCTTTGAGAAAATTCATAAACTTTAGGCTGGGCCCATCAAAGAGAGTGTACTTCTTGACATTTACTATTGGCTTGATGATAATTTTAAAAATTCATTCTACAAGATAAAGATCACAAATCTCATTGTACAAAGCATCCAATCATGTGCATAAATCCAAAATCTCAACCTGAATATGGTGAAATTTCACATGTCTAAGTTCATCTTCACTTTTGTTCTATAATAGAAGTTAAAGTACATAACATAGATATAAAATTTGAGTTGAACGTTCCTTGGTCCATTATTTTTAATTCGATTGACCATTCTGTCCCTTATCCAATATTGAACACTCAAATTCTCTACACAAATGATGATATTATGTGGAAGATAGGAGTGAAAGTCCCATAACCAATAGTAAACCCATTCTAAACATAATTTGTCTGACATTTGGTAAGATGTATGAAGATTATTAAAAACTTTTATACTCATTATGAAACATGATAAAGAATATAACTTTTGAAAATGAAGGAGGCATTGCATAAAGGATAGTAACCATTAAAATAATGCATGCTATCAAAAAAATATAAAACATATTTTATCAACTTGATATATTGACACAAATTTTTAAAAGGTTAGTATATTTAATCTTTAAAAAATGTATATTTGACATAAAGTGATACAAATTTAAAAGGTCATAAGAAAAGAAGTGGCCATTTACTTTAGTATGGATACCAAAAAGAATTCACAAGGATATATTAAATGTCTATTTATATATCATGCATGTTAAAACATTTATTTATAACATTTCAAATGTGAGTCATAGAAGTATACAAGTATATGATAAGACTGGTATGATCAAAATAATCTATGAATTGTTCTCATCATTTATGTTTATTCAATGTTGACACTGACAAAGTGTACAATATGATAATAAATATTACAAATTATTAAAGTGGCAAAAACTTGTACTTGCATTAGAAAAAATTCTCAAAAACAAAATATTACATTAATTATCTTCCAACCACTTAAATTCTATTTTCTTTATCCTTGCGTTTGGCAACTTGTCTACCCTTTTTCATTTTCTCATAGTGATCATACCTGAATGGAGGCATTATTATTAGACACTGTAAATATTTTATAGGAGAAATAGCCACAAATATCAATCATGTTCTTTCTCTTGACCCTATATCAATTGCCACATTTGGAAGAGTCAAACCCTAATATTTATGCATAGTGTATGGTCATGCTAATCTTAAAGTCAATTGAAGTGTTCTACCCTTCTATATTGGAGTTATTGTAATTGTTTTCAAATGATAATCTTCCAATGGAAGTTCAGAATAATTATCAAACTCAACCATCACATATGTTGGTGGTTCAAGCAGAGCATTGCCTTGTTTGTAGACTATCTTTTGAATGTACCCTAGAGATCCTTTTACAAGACCAACTTGCGCCCATAGATTTGAAGTTAGCATGACCCATGAATCCTTATAGATTAGCAATTCTAGATCAAGCTCATCATTTGAATAATCTTATAATGCATTATGATTTCCTTCTTTTTTTGTAACACTATGTGCAACAAGATTCTTTAATGAATGTAATATTTTTTATTATGACTATGAATATTTTCATTTGTTGAGAACAAAAGGACAATATTTTCAAACTCAAAGTTTTTTGCAACATCTATATTGATAGGGGTTCTTGTCATTAGAAACCACTAATCATCAACTTGTGGGTTCACATCTCTTACATTCGTCAAAAGTTGACAAAATCTTTGTTCATCATCATTTTCCCCATCTTGTTTGAATATCTTATCTAATTAACAACAATCTTGAATTTTTGTGATAATAAAATTTCCCTTCTATTACTATCATATGTTGGTCTATCATTGACTAGGGAAAGCTAACCCAAATCCCATACCAAAATAATAGATACATGCCAAAAATATAAGAACGAAAAAAAAAATATTTCATAAACAATATTTCTTTACTATATTTCAGTAAATTATTAGTGTATATTTTGTACACGATTAACTTATTCATGAGTAAAAGTTAAAAGTTTTACCTCCAAAGTGTATATCTGCAGTTTGAGGGCATGCTTGTTGGAGTTGTGACTTTATGTTTTCTAGCATGCTCAGACCAATGAAACTCATTTAATCAATCAAGATGTATTTGATATGTTCTATTTCTTCTTGAAAACTAGTGAGTCTTGTACCTTCCAGTTGAGAAAAATCCTGTATTGGTATTTTCAATTTTGAATGAACTGCAACAACTCCTATATTGAATGTTGTGACTCCTATTGGTACAAGTTATAGAAGAAGAGATTAGGAGGGGATTGTTACATTCTCAAGGAATTGACTAATGACACCAATTATATATGACTTTCCAATTCCTACTATTCCTTGAATAATCATGATCAATGTCTCTATGTTTTGATTACTATGATAATGGACCATAATTATGTGTTGAGTTGTCATTTTGCACGATGCTTAACGACATGAATCCTTTTGAACTTCTCTCTTGAAAATCTGATCTAGGACCAATTCCAAGGTTCCAGGTGATCTCGTGACCTACTGGAATCTGCTTAGTAGAAGATAAATGTGAGTGTTCACGAGGAGGTCTTTGCTGGTTCAAACCAATTTTAGATAAGATGATCAATCTACTTGTTGTTTCAAAATGAACCACAAAAGGAGATATATTTTTGGTATTTTCTAGTTTTTTTTAATGAATGCAATCTAATAATGCAACTATGTGAATTCCTAATTTAACCAAGTGTTTGTTAAAGAAAATAACAAAGATAAGGTAACAAGAAGTTTAAGAAAATGAATTGAAAAGTAAATTCCTAATGGACATAAGCTATGAAAACAACATGTTTGTGAGTTAAGCCTTTGAAATGATTAGTAAATAACCAATGAAAATAGGAGCAATGCTTCCTTAATTCTACTAATGCAATTGTCGATGGGAATTTAGTAACTGTAAGATGTTTCAGTTTTCATCATATCACAAGGCCATAGAAAATGCTCTCATGTGAGACAAAAATCTATGCAAGAAAAATAGGTGATCCCAGATCAGCTTTTTAAGAGAGGAGTTCGAAAGGATTCCTGCCATTAAGCATCATGCAAAATGATAGTTCAATAGGAATGGTGCTAGAAGGAGGACCCCAACCATTCAGAATAGAAGAAAACAACTTGCAAATTCAAAATTATTCATTTTTACAAGTACAAAAATTTTTCTAAGCTTTCGAGGTTTTGAGGTACACTAGCTTCTAAGGTGCGCCAAGTGTGCAAGGTTCCCAGGTGTGCCATATTTTTTGAGAAAGTGTACTTTTACAGAAGTGCACTTTTTGCAAAATTGACACAAATTGGAAGATCTTGATCATCATCTCCATTTTAGTGAGCTCTAAGATCTTCACCCAATGCACATGAGTTCCTCAAACTTAGCCATTTTTGTAAGCCTTGCAGTGAAAAAATATTACTTCTAATTCTACCACTTCCATTCAACATTTCGTCATCTTCCTTAGTCTCGCCTCCACAATAATCATCAATTATTCCACCAAACCCTCTAATGGCATTTTTTGAAAATTTTTTAGATACACCAATCAACTTGATAAGTGTACTCAATGATCTTTCTAAAAATCCTGAGAAGTTTTTCCCAAGGTTCATCTATGGAGAAATGAGAACTGCTAAAGATCACATCAAGGTATTCAAGGAAATTTGCAACTAAAAGTAGATTGCTAATGAGAATGTGGTTCTTCATTTATTCCCCTACTCTTTAGGAGAAGTTGCATTTAATTGGTATGTTAATTTTCCACCTAGATGTATTAGAGATTGGGATACTTTCAAAAAATTGTTCTTGGAACAATTCAAAACTTTCATCAACCTAGCTATGATACATTAACAATTCATATCCATCAAAAGGGACCCAACCGAGATAGTTTCATGCTTCAACCATTGCTTTCATATGGCATACCTTAGACTGGAAGCACCATACACTATATCAGTTGAAGTTGGGATTCAGATTTATTTGAATGCCATGGACCATCTTACTACTATTTTCCTAAGAAGACTTCCTATAGAAAATATTGACACATTGGAAAAAGTCTTCTCAGAGGCAATTACCTTTACTAAGCAAGCCAATCCTAATGGAGGAGAATTGATGCTTCCAACTCAAGCTATTACAACGATGCCAACATATCCTATCAGAGTACCTATGATTCCTAGCCAATTCATACCAATGAATCCATTCCATTATAGCAAGCACCCACTTTGCAAACCCTGGCTATAACATATCCAAGATATGAATCTCCAAAAGCTTCTTTCTTCAAGCAAAAGGCAATAACTTATGCTAAAGTAGACAATAGTTTTGCCTTAGAATTTGGTTAGATGAAGAAGACCATGTCACAAATGAATAATGAGTTGACTCACTTGAGGCTATCACAAGGATAGAATAACAACTTTCAAAAAAATAATGCTAGTCCTTACAACAACAACAACTATGGTTAGAACTACAATAGGAATTTCAGTGGAAAGAATAATGCTGTGAACAACAATGCATGAAACAATAATGGAAGAAACAACTTCAATCCTCCTGATCATAATAATGGCTTCCAAAGACAAAATCAACAATGGAACACTCGTTCGAAAAATGGAACCATTCCTGTAGATAACATTAACAATAATGTTCAGTATGACAATGGTCAAAACATGTCCAACAATGATGGTTCATATTACAATGGAAATCAAGAAATGAATCAGAATTCACAATAAAAAAATAATATCCCTCATATGCAATTTCATGCTATGCTACTAGAATCTTATGATTCTACATAGAACACAGGTGGAATAGGAATCAAATATTCAACTTGAAGAGATGCTTGCTTTTCAAAATGACAATCAGAATACTTACAATTTGCAAAGTAGAAAAGAACCTATGATAGACAAGATTCATCCAGCATTACAACCAACTACTCCTAATTCGAGAGTGATTAATAATCTAGTATCAATTAGGCCCCTGTATGGAGGACAAAAAAATCAAAATCAAAGAAATGTGCCAACAATCTTGAAAAATCCCGCCTAGTCTACTAAAAAGTATAATGCAGCGGAAGATTTGAAACAAACAAAGGCCAACATGTCCATGTTTGACATGCTAAAAAATTTTCCTCATCAATGAGAAGCACTGATCAAAAATCTTGATCACACAAAGACACCTCATAAAATGAATACTGTTTGTTAAAAGACAATATCTGAACAAGTCAATGCTTTAGAAACAATGACAACTATGTTTAAAGATAAATTTGAGGTGCCTCCATTTTTTCTTAGCATCAGAATATATGGTAAGAATCTTCATAATTTCCTAATTGACTCAAGAGCCTCCTATAATGTCATGCCACTGTCAATAGCACAAGGGTTGGGAGTCACTCCTCAACCCTCTAATCGAATAGTGATACAATTGGATAAAATAGGGGGAAAAGTCATTGGTGTGTTGAAAGATGTTTGTATGTAGTTGACAGTTGACCCCCAAATTCATGACATCATCGATATACAAGTGGTTGATATTCTTGAAACATATGGATTATTACTAAGAAAAGAATGGACAAAATGTCTAAGAGGATGGTTTTCTACAGATTTTACTTAGTTATGGTTACCATGAAAAGGATTGAATAATCAAATCAAGATAGATGCAGAGCCAAAATTAAAAATAATGATTACATAATACAATGCACCAAATGAGGTTGCATTTTTCCAATTAGATTTAGGCTCTTACAAAGTGATGGCTTTTGACACAACTTCAACCAAAATATTAGATGATCAAGATGGAAGATCCATGGTTTCAATCCCAAAATAGGGGATCATAACTCAGTTCATAAACAACATGGTGGCTAATTTACAATGTTTAGGAGAATAAGCTAATTCCAGTATCCTACTTCTACCAAGATTTTTCTGATTGCATAAAGTTAGTCATTCATAGTTTGAATGCTCATTTTTCCAAGAAGTAGTTGCTAAGGTATTAACACAGATGATGGAAGTGAAGAGTGGTAACATTTCAAAAGATGAACCAATAGAAAGTCAACATTCTAAAAATATATCTGCATCTGTGGAAAAGGTTGAAGAGGAGATTGAAGATTTAAATGTATCATACAGTGATACCTCTTTAAATGGTGGAGGTTTGTGTTCCCCTCCACTAGGAATAATCAAAGTCCAAAGAAGGAGATGTTATGTAAAAGGTCAAGGAAGAACTTTAGTAGTCATCCATCCTAAATCCAAAGTGGATGAAATTACAAAATTAATTGGGGAAATTCAGGACAAACAAGAAAAACATACGCTTCCTATATCAAGGAGTAACAATGGAAAATCATCAAGTCCACCCCATGAAAGATTATAGTGGATCCCTAAGAAATGATCCTTTTAGGCCCAAGTGAAGGAAAAGCTAAGAAAAAAAAAGCATAAGGTTAGGAAACCCAAAGAAGATCTGATCTAGACACTTCCATTCAACAGTTCCAAATGTAAATTAGGAGATAGCACAGGTATTGAGTTAATCAACCCAAAAGGTAAGTCTTTCTATGCAACATATCGATTACAATTTAGATGTACTAATAATGTTGTAGAGTAAAAAGCTTTGATCTAAGGACTTATTTTCACGTTGGAGAAAGGAATTGCAACTCTCATAATTGAGGGAGATTCTCAGTTGGTTATAAGACAAGTGAAGTCGGTATATTCTTGCAATGATAGGAGGTTGATTGCTTACAAGAAGAGAATATGGGATCTAATGGATGATTTTGAAGCTTTGAAGATAAAGTCTATTCCAAGGAGGAAAAACATGGTAGCAGATGTCCTCACTATTTTGGCTAGCTCAGTACAACTAGTTGAAAGAACAAAATTGAAGAGATTTTCAATAGAACTGGTAGCTGCCCCACTATCCCAAACAATATTATGGGCTTCTAGGTCTTTTAGGATGATCAACATACACATGAATTTATCATGTGCAATGGCCACTTTAAAGGGCAAGAGATTGATGACACTCTAGAAAACCAAACTGAGGATGATGAACTTGAAGATGAAGATGAGATCCTCAACTTAAAAACCAACACTATTCCTAAAGGAATGATTGAGTTGGAACACTTTTTTAATCATGATGAATCAACACTTAACAAAAGAATGGTTAAAGAAACAAGGAATGAAATTCATTTAATTTGGGTACTAATGAAGATCCTAGAATGGTAAGGGTCGAAAAGGTGTGCAACACACAAGAAAGGGAAGATATGCTCAAATTTCTTATAGAGTACAAGGATGTCATTTCTTGGAACTATGAAGAGCTCAAAACATATGATCCTAAAATCATTATGCATGACATTCATTTGAAACCAAATTCCAAATCCTTCTGTCAAAGGTAAAGACCTGTTAATTCTATTATTGAACCACTAATAATGAAGAAAGTTGAGAAATTGCTTGATTCCAAGATCATCTTTTCCATTCACCATTCTACGTGGGTGGCTAGCTTGGTTCCTGTGTAGAAAAGACTGGAGAGAATCATCTTAATTTGAAGTTTTCATCTCAAAAGGACAACTACCCTTTTACCTCATTGGATGAAGTTCTACAAATTTTCAATGGTTCAAAGATGATGTCTTTTTTGGATGGATATTTGGGATATAATCAAGTAATGGTTGATGAAGAGGATAGGCTAAAGATGGCCTTCATGACTAAATGGGGAGCTTTTTCTTACAGAAGAATGCCTTTTAGGCTGATTAATGTAGGGGCTACATTTCAATGAGCCATGGATGAAGCTTTTAAAGGATTAATAAAAAAGTTTAGTCATTTACATGGATGATTTAACTATCCTTTCAAAGAATCGAAGCACTCACATTGCTAATTTAAGATAGGTATTCAACAGATCTCATAAATATGTCATATCACTTAATCCCAAGAAATGGTCATTTGGGGTTACTATAGGAAAGCTCCTTGATCATATCATCTCTAAAAATGGAATCTCAATTGATCCTGATAGAGTTGAGGCCATTCTAAATTTGTCACCTCCTCATGGTAAAAAAGAACTTAAGTCTTTCTTTGGAAAGATAAATTTTGTGCAAAAGTTTATAAGTGGATTTGCAGTGATAGTCCATCCCCTTAATCATTTACTCAAAAAGGGAGCAAAAGTAGAATGGGTTTCAGAGGTAAAGAAATTGTTTAAGGATATCAAAGTGGCCATTTCTATGGCCCTAGTATTGGTGAATTTGGATTATGAACTACCTTTCAAAATCTACTCTTTTGCTTTGGAACATTCATGTGCTGGGATTCTTACACAGAAGAAAGAAAAGAAAGATGAAAGGCCCATTGCTTTTATGAGTTTCCCTCTAAGAAATGCTGAGTTGAGACATTCCAAACTTGATAAACAATCTTTTTCCTTAATCAAAGTGGTAAAGAAGTTCTGCCATTATATACTTAGGAGCAAGGTATATGCAATTGTACCTGATCTTGTGGTTAAGACATTACTAATGCAAAACGAACTAGGTGAAAGGTGAGGAAAATGGATGGCAATCCTTCAAGAATTTGATTTAGAGATTCAATCCATAAAACTAGTAAGAGGCCAAGGATTATCAAAAATGATAGTAGACAACTAGATCAAGGATGAAAGGAAATTTAGATTTAATGGTGAAATAGATGTAGAAGATCAGAAGAAGATTATTGTATCTCAAGTTGATATTGACTAAGGTATAATAATAGATGTTTGGTACCAAGATATTGTTTACTATCTTTTGCAAATTCAGAATCCCAATTGGATGAATAGTGTTCGTGTAAATACATATTTACTATTTACACTTAACTTAAGTTTACTTAGGTTAATGCATTATTTTATTATTTTTCATTATTTTATTATTTATTTTGTGAGACACTTAGGAGTTTGTGTACCTTTATGAGTTTTCATGTTGACAACACAGAAGTACTCAACTCTAATTTAGCACATGGTGTCTACAGTACTAGAGTTTGCATCATTCATTGAGTTGTCATGTAGACAACACAATTATTCACACTCCCTTTTTAGCACATGTTTTCTATAAGATAAATTTGCATGTTACACCCTTATAGGCTTATCCTCTCATCATTACACTTACTCCTGTGCATAATGGACGATACCCCATATCTAGTGGACATGTGCCTGGTTGTATGACTTATCATGATGCTGATTCCTAGGCATTATAGATGCATCTTAGAGGCCTTTATATACATGCACTCCTAGTGTACTTTCATTCATATTGAATCAAATACATATCTATATTCTGATCATACTCTTTCTAGTCTATAGTTGTGCTTGTGCTTGAGTTCTTTGTTCTTGGGTGAATTTTTCCCTAAGGCAAATTCTTACATGGTATCAGAGCTTGTAGAATTTCTCTACACATAGCCGTTCAAGACCATTGTTGCTTCAACACCTCGGCCCAGATCCAGAGTATCATAGAAATTGGGAGTGTCTAGAGCCTAAATAGACCTTGCCATTGTGTTTGAAATGTCAATTCGGTGCAAATCAACTATAAAATTTCCTACCCTAGGCCAAAGTCGATTGTGAGGCAAATTTTTTTACAAATCGGCACATGAAGGCACCAATTTGTGAACCAGGTATGGTCATTTTTAAATCTATTTAATTATTCTTTCAGATTTGATAATTCTCTATTTTTCTAAATTTTTATTTTTAGAAATTTTTTTGCCTAGTCGGGCTAGCAGAGAATTTTTTTTGCAGAATCAAGTAGTCACACCCCAGCCCTTCATATAGTGTGGAATATTCTATTTATTCGTAGAGGATATTTCAATTGGGTGGATCTTCAATAATTCAATGGGTCACACACATCCATTGCTGACCACACTACAAATTTGGGCACAAACCCATAACCGGAGGCCACACACAATAACCAAAATCCACATCTCACATTGACATCACCGCTTGGTTTACTTTACATTCGCACGGGCTTTCTTTTCAAAATTGCACAAGGAATCCCCACAAGCCACATGGGATTAAATTCCTAAGTTTCTGGTGATTGCGATACCTCCCAACGACCAACCAAACTCCCACCTGCAAAACATTCTCTGGCATGGTTTAAAAGATTTCTGATGATGACGTGTAACTCTAGCATTGGAAATTATTCTAGTAACTTTGAGCATTAGCACTAACTACAAGGACATATGAAAACACCTTAGTCATCCACATGGAAACTATTAGATCAGCTAGCCCAACCGTTTGCTTCACTACCACGTAAGCACGTAGACTGACACCTAGGCAACCACATTGTCTCCACCGTGTAACACCAGTGACATGTAGCAAACTGTCCTGGGTACACATTAGTGTTAGTGGAGCATAGTAGGACCACATACATACTTTCCTAGTTAGAAGACATGTCACCTATATGTATGGCTCTGTATGTCTGTACTAGCACCACGTCAGCAAACTATACTGCCACGTCATCCAGGCAACTATTTTTCACTGATGTAAACAAGACATGAGGTTAAATTTGATGATCACCTGACCATAAAAATTGACATTTTATAACTATAGTGATTATCATTTGACCATAAAATTTAAGCTCATAGTTTTCTCCCCAGACCCCTCTTCAGATGCATTTTTTATTTGGTAGCCCGACTTTGAGAGCCCATAACTCGGTCATACGAACTCCAAATCAAGTGCAATTTTTTTTGATTTTGGGTAGAATTTTCTAAAATTTTTAGTGGTGTAGTTTATTTTTGGTTTTGGTGCAAGAATTTTTCAAAATTTTTATTTTTTGGTGACTGTACTTGTTCAATCCTACATTTCGCAACTTCAAATGCTCTATACGAGCTCATCTAGAAAATTTTTCAGGTTTCATTTTTTTTGAAAGTGCATTATTTTTCATTTACTTTCCAGATCTATAGTCAAATTCAAGGGTTGTATGGACAAAAATCTCACTATCATAACTAGGGCTTCTTCTACATTGTATTGCTTTGATTACTTTTCAAAATTATTGTACATCTGAGCTACATTGCTTAGTGAAAGATTTGAGCCTTAAAAGGTAGTTGTAAAAAGAAAAATTAGAAGTCCAGTTTGTACATTTTGACAAGTGGCCTACTGTACACACACTACATATAAAGTGCCAAAAGCATCTTTTTTGGGGTGGGGGGGGTGGTTTGATTGAGTGAAAATGGGGGGTGTGTATTGTGTTCTTATGTCTCTCTTGTGTGTTATTTTCATTTTCTACATCATGGGTTCACCTAAATGTCCACTTCTAACTTCATGTAATTATTCTACATGGAAAGATATTGCATGGAGTAGATTAATGGAAAATGGTTATAGTCTTTATGTTGATGGTACAATACCTAAACACACTAATGCTAAAGAACTCATTAATTGGTAACAACAAGACCAACATGCTTTAGGAATTATCAAGAATTGTGTACATAGAGATCTCTTCTTCCACATTTCTAGTTTCAAGGAATTCAAACCTACATTGAAAAAACTTGAATCATTTTATGGTAAGGTGGATGAGGAAAAAGGTTTTTAGATTGAAGACGATCTACTTTTGTTGGATCTAAAGAACTTTGACACAATTCAAGATTATATCAACAAAGCCAATGAGTATAGGGCACTACTTAAAGATTGTGGAAATCCCATGAAGGATGAAAAATTGATTCATCACATCCTAAAGAGGCTACCTTCAGAGTATGCTTCCTTTGTTTTGAGTTAAAATACTCACAGGTTGACTATGGGAAGTGCTTTCCAGAAGTCTACATTTGATACATATACAGAGATGTTGATTGTTGAACAATCTCATTTGATAGATTTGGGACTTCTTACAACATCAAAGACCAAAGCATTAGTGGCTAGTGATGAGAACCAATCAAGTCAAGGAAGAAGAAGTTCTAACAAAAACAACAAGAAGCAGTGGAAGAAAAAATCACAATTTGAGACACAAAAATCCTCCTCACAGCAAGGAAATTCTTCTTCAAACAAGAAGGGAAGTAATGAAAAGAAGGAAAAACCATTTTGTGCATATTGCAAAAAGCCAAATTATGATGAGCATCATTGCAAGACTAAAAGAATTGATGAGTTGGAAAACCTACTCAGGAAGAAAAAAATTCAAGTGCCAAGTACTTCTAAGGATTCAAATCTAACGTCTTCAAAAGGAAAAGGGCAAGCACATATGGAAAATACAAGTTCTTCTTCGGAATGGATACTTGACTTAGGTGCCTCCTATCATATGGGTTCTTCAAAGGGAGACTTTTCTTCATTGAAGCAGTCATAGGTACCACACATCTTTGTAGGAGATGATACTAAAATAAAATTTGAAGGGAAAGGAAATGTGGAGATGGAAAATGAGGAATTCAAAGATGTTCTCTATGTTCCAAACCCAAGTTCTAATCTCCTCTCAGTTTACCAAATCACTCACCTTGGAGATGGTCACAAAGTTGAGTTCCTTCTAGATTTAGTGATGGTGCGAAGTCTAAAAGATGACTCATTGGTTGTAGTGGGGAAAGTCAATCATGACAAGAGGCTTTATTTCTTCTCCCACTTTGTGCCTAAGTCTCCTTTACATGCCTTGTTAGCTCAATCTAATTCACAAATCAAACTATGACATGAGCAGTTTGTTCATCTTGCCTTTCACTATCTTCAACAACTTTTCTCAAAATACATGGTCAAAGGTCTACCTAACATCATCTTTTCTAAGGGTGATTGTTCATCATGTTTAGTGGATATGCATCTCAAGCATAAAGGGAAGTCTTCAAGAGCACTAGTTGTTCTTTAGTTGGTTTGCATGGTTTTAGTAGGTCCTTTTGCAGTGACTTCAATCAGCCAAGGCCGCTACATCCTTACTTTCATTGATGACTTTTCACGCTTCACATGGGTCTACTTCCTTCATCACAAGAATGAAGTGGTTGATAAGCTTCAAGCCTTTAAGATTCATGTTGAATAGAAATCAAGGAAAGCTGTCAAGCTTCTATAGATGGATAATGAAAGTAGATATGTGGACATAAGACTTAAATACTTTTGTAAACTTGAGGGAATTGATCTTTAGAATCCACCAACATTTAGTTTGTATAAGACAAATGTTGCAACACTGAGGATTAGGACACTTAAGACAATGGAAAATTGCATGATACAAGCCAAGTCTCTTGATTCAACACTTGAAGTCAAAGCCTGGTAGTGCTACTCACGTACTTAATAGGTCTCCTCATAATGCCCTAGATGAGAAGACTCCTTTTGAGGTATGGTATGGTAGAAAATCAATTGTAAGTCACTTCAAAGTCTTCAGTTGTCCAACATGGGCAAACATATCTTCCAAGGGATGCAAGGTACCAACACCTAGGCCTTGTACTTTCATTGGATATGAAGACAATGTTAAGGCTTACAGACTTATGGATCTTGAGACTCATGAGATTTTTGTGGAAAAGGATGTTCACTTTGAGGAAAGTTCACCCAGCTTATCCTCTAATCCTCTCCACACTTCATACACTGTGGAAACTGATAGTGACACCAGTGATAGTGCTTCAATAGATTCAAACACATGGGGTTCTATTGACAGCTGTAGTGAGAGGTCACATCATCAGTATAGTCCACATGCATATATTGCCATAGTGATAGGTCCAACATAGCAAGGCACTTCTTGTCTTCCAACTCCAACTTCAGTTGATGACTTCATAGTAGAAATTGTAGATTTTTTCATGGGCTTGTACACTACAGATTTGGGAGATAGGCTTAAGGATTTACATCTTCTCTTTGATGAAGCTGATCCTTCTACAGCTGTTGCGAGGGCTTACTTTGACCCTCATGTCCATTCTCTACATTATCAATCTTTATAGGTTGGCGTGATTGTGGATCCTTATGTACAAAAATTGTCAGAGGTCTCTTTGTTAGTTGAAGAGACAAATGGTTCATTGGGATAGGTTCAATAGACATCCTTGCCAGATCTACATTCATTCTTTTCACCATAGTTAGAAGGGGCAACCACCAGCATCAACACAGGGACACTTGAGCAGGTTTCAAGGCCACCATACATCTTTAGGATTGTGCCTTTGCCATTGTTTCTTCCAAAAGGGAGGAACATCATTTTGCACTCATGGACCAACTTCTTCCTTGGAGTAGCAACCACTATTCAACATTCTTCATTTGGGGGGGGGGGGACTACCTTGTCTCTCTTCCTCTTCTTTCTTATGGGGGGACTTTTTTCTCTTATGAGGTCTTGTTCTTCTCATTATTCACTATTGTATATACTTGATATATGTTGTAATGGGGGGGTCTTGATTACTCCATCCATCCATGCATCTTGCTTTTCATTTCTCTTTTTGGGGGAGGGTTTTTCCCATGAGGTTTTCCCTCTTTCTCTGCTTTATGAGATATTGTATTTCATTATGTACATGGCTACCTAACATGGCCTAGTAGCTAGGACCCATCATGCATTTCATTCTAGTTTTTGTAATCTTAAAGGCATTCCCTAAGTTACACTTAAGGGGGGGTGTTGGTGTAAATACGTATTTACTATTTACACTTTACTTAAGTTTACTTAGGTTAATACATTATTTTATTATTTATTTTGTGACACTTAGGAGTTTGCATACCTTTATGAGTTGTCATGTTGACAATACAGAAGTACACAACTCTAATTTAGCACATGGCATCTACAACATTGGAGTTTGGATCATTCACTAATTTTTCATGTAGAAAACATAGTTATTCACACTTCCCTTTTAGCACATGTTTTCTACATCATAAATTTTTGTGTTACACCCTTATAGGCTTATCCTCTCATCATCACACTTACTCTTGTGCATAATGGAGGATAACCCATATCTGGTGGACATGTGCTTGGTTGTATGAGTTATCATGATGCTAATTCTTAGGTATTCTAGATGCATCTCAAAGGTCTTTATATACATGCACTCCTAGTGTACTTTTATTCATATTTAATTGAATACATATCAATATTCTGATCATACTCTTTCTACTCTATAGTTTTGCTTGTGTTCGAGTTCTTTGTTCTTGGGTGAATTTTTCCCTAAGGAAAATTCTTGCAAATAGTTCACAGTGTAGGGGACTCAAAATGAAGTGTGAATCCTACATGCTACATGCTAGAAAATTATACAAGAGGAACTATGAAGGGATTTACCTAAAGTGTTTGGGATGCAAAGAAGCAAAAGAGGTTTTAGAATAGTTTCATGATAAGTATGGCACAAGACGTAGTTTAACAGAGGCTATGACTCATATGATTTTAAGATCAGGTTATTTCTATCCCACAATCTTCAAAGATACTTTTGAACATGTGCATACTTGTCACATTTTTTAGACTAGTGCTAATAGAGAAAGACATCATGCAATGCCATTACAACTAGTGTTCAAGGTATGCCCTTTTGCAAAGTGGGGGTTGGATTTCATTGGTCTAGTGAAACCATTATCGTCAATTGGACACACTTTTAGTCTCTTAGCTACTGATTAGTGTAGGCACTGGACAAAAGTAGATACTTTTAGAAATTGTATGACTAAGGTGGTTACAAACTTCTTGGAAGAACACATTGTTACTAGATTTGGGATGCCATTATGTCTAGTGTGTGATAATGGATCAACTTTTGCATCAGTATTTATTACTCAATAGGCACTAGAAATTTAGGTTATTATCAAGAAATTAGGTTATTATCAAGTTCTCTTCAAATTATTATCTACAAAGAAATGGTGTAGCTGAGTCTACAAATAAGAACTTGATCACAGTAATAAGACATTTGTTGAAGGAAAATCCCAGAGATTGGCACACTCAACTCAAATATGTGCTATGGATGGACCGAGTCAGGGTCAAGAATGCTTTAGGAACATCTCCATATCTACTTTTCTATGGAAAAGAACTCATATTCTCACTTAACCTTAGGACTCTTGTTTTGAAATTCATGAGTGAGGACGCTGAAGATTCTGATAGGGTGCAGATCAGGTTAATGAATCTTTTGGAGATGGATGAAAAATAGATAGTTTCTTTGGAGAATATGGAAAAAAATCATGCTATCACTAGGAGATTGTTCAATAAGAGGGCCATGATAAAGTCTTTTAGAATATTTGACCTTGTTCTACTCTGGGACAAAGAAAAAGAAAAGTCAGGTAGCTGTACTAAGTTTCAAAGCTTGTAGATTGGTCCTTATCATATCATGGAAATTCTAGAAGAAAATACTTTTAAGTTGAGTTCCTTACAAGGGGAATTAGTTCTGTTCCCAGCCAATGGAAAATTTTTGAAGTATTACTTTGAGGCCTAAAAAAAATTTAATTAAATTTTTTTTTTCGTAAGTGTGTTTATTTTTGCAAGTGTGTTTGTTTTTAGTTGCGTGTTTGCTTTCAAGGTTGCATCACTCTAGGGGTTAGGTGCACTCAAGATTTTATTTTGACGTATCTTATTAACCACTTTTTTGGTTTTTACTTTTGGGGAGAGGTATTTCATTTTCAAAACATTTTAATGATTTTGTTTTTGACACCAACTGAGGAATAGATGTTACTTGTAGTAATAGTGGACTTTCAATGTTGAATTCAGAATTGTAGATCGATAAGTTTTCAACACCTTGAAAATTTAATCTTAGGTTTTTTCAAACCAAGGTCAAAGTAGCAAGGGATAGTCCAAACCCTACTAGTTCAAGCAGGAGGATTATCTCGAAGGAATTGCTAAGATCGTTGTTTGTCATGAGAGTTTCTAAAAAGTTTCTTAAAAGAGGAACACAAGGGATGTTCACTAAAGATTGAATCCAAGAAATGACATCAATGTCTTGGCCACACAGTATAAGTATGGTTAGGGTACAAAAAGAAAATAGAAAGAAAAAGGTGTTAAGAATGAAGGATTCTACAAAGTCTAAGAAAGGTAATTTGACTATAGGGACATGCACTCCAAATAAACTATTCAATATCAAGAAAATTGTTTCATTGAAGAATCAAATGGTGACATGTGAGCTACATAAAGAAAATATTCAAAAGATTACCTAGGACTTCAAATGAAAAGTGATAACCCATTAAGAGCCCTTAGAACTGATTCTCTCATCTGGTTAGATAAGGGATTGATAAACAACTTTTGTGAAGATTCCTGATGAATGGACCAGAAGGAGTGGAAGATTGTTTTCAAGTTGTTATAAACTTTTGATAGATTACGTTTTGAGATATTAAAGGAAATGCATACAAATATCACACAATAAATTTGGAGATTTGAGATTCTAAGGTTTTGACTGTGAAGTGACTCAAAATATGCTTGGAGTATTTAGGATTTAGTTGGTGTTTGACACATATCAGAGGAATGTTTTCTCATGAAGAAATGCCTTTGTTATTTCTACCTTTTTGTTAGGGCTATTTGTTGTGGTTTCACAATGCACACCCCATTTCTAGGCAAAATGGGGACCCCCTAATTTTTTAAGCTTTCTAGATCCCTAGTCTGGGGTCTGAGTCTTTTTAAAGGTTTTTCCTAGCATCTTTAGCTAATTTGGGTCCCTGCTTGAAAACCCAAATCACGAAAGCTAAGTTTTCAAAGGAGAAAGTCATTTTTGCATATAAAGATGCACACTAGTGCACATCCCCAGGTGTGCTAAATCAAAAAGGGAAAGAACTTCACTCTTGAAAGTGCATAGCTATGTAGCTATGCACCTCTAAGAGGTGTGCCCGATCCTAGGCCTATAAAGCCTGGGATCCCGCCCCTTCTTCATTTCTTTCTCCTTCAAAGTTCTAGTCTCCCACATCACCACACCTCTCAAGGTGCACTACTGGGCCGCTCCATCAATTGCACACACATAACAAAAACAATATTAATCAACAAACACCTAAGGTAAAGGTGTACAAAGTGCATACCTTTTTGCATTAACAAAGAATCAAAAAGCTTAAAACCCAAACTAACATCTTCACCTAGTGAAAGGTGTGCAACTACATACCTTTACAAAGGCTAATATTTCCTCTAAATAGGGGGGGGGGGGGGGGTGTGCACATAGCTCACCCACAACATGCACTAAGTTTGCACCTCTTCCAACACTTTCTTCCCTTTTCATTTCATAAGGGTGCACATCTAGCACACCACATTAGGTGCACTATGTGCACACCATTATTCTTTGGAGTATTGCATGGAAGCAAGCACACCTAGCACACCTCTAAGGTGCACAAGGTGCACTCTTTTTTGTCTTTCAAGGTTAGAAAATAGGTTTTTTTTGATGTTTTTAGCTAGTTTTGAGGATTAGGGTTTATGGGTTGTGTTTTTTTCATCATTAGGGTTTACACTAGTGATTTTTTTCTACATCTATACTAATGGAAGTTGATTTTGTGTAGATTCAATGGCTTTTTCCTCATCTTACCTTGCTGTAAAGATGGTCCCAAAACTAGTAGTTTTCAAGTTTCAAGGTGTTTTGACAAAATTATGCTTCCACGATGAGTATTCAGAGATCTAGAACACTAAACTCGACCACATATTGATTGGAACACATTCCTAGTTCTATGCAAAAAACCTACCAAGAGGTCCCCAATGATATTAAATTTTATCATATCAGGGCTAGTCAACACAACATCACACCTGATATCAGCACAGTCTTTGGAATTGATCATGGCACTTGCAAAAAACTATGTCTCAGAAGAAAGGGTTGTGAAAAGCATAATTGAAGAGATCATGCTAGATTTTAGATCTAAGAACATAGACAAGGTATTTTATCTTCTGAGAGTAGATTAGTATATTAGATTGACATATCATCAGGCAAAAAGGTGGTGCAGAGAACATGGATAGGAAGCATCTGAAATCATTCAATCCTTATATGTCATTGAGAAGACTCCTCTTGGATGCAAAGCAGGAAAAGTGGACATGAAAAGGGGCTATATGAAAGATGATATCAGATATTCTATAGTACTTTTGAGTAGAGTCATGGGGTTATTGACATCAGGATGCCTGAACATATGGATGGTGCATTTCATTAATACCATCAGATTAATGAAGATGCCAATTGATTGGGCTTTGATTCTCAGTGACAACTTGGATGAGCAATTGGTAGTAGTAAAGAAAAACTAGAAGTTCTATATGAAATCCTATTTGGTGTACCTATTAGTTGCAAGAGAAACAAACTATCCAGGATTGTTCAAAAGGGGCGACATGCAAGATGCAAATGCATGGCCTTATATAGTATACGCCCAATTGGTGAAGAAAAAGCTTTCAGAGCACATCAAAGAATATCAAATAGTGAATGATGCCTTTATTTTTCATAATTATCTGGTTCATTGAAGGGGATTATGTGAAAAGGATGCTAGATGTGGCAACGACAAAGATTATAGAAATCGGTGCCTACTACATCCAATTTGAGACATTCACTTATTTTAGGGTAGTAGGAATGATTGCTAATCTCAAGAAACTCCCCAAGTATCCATGTGACAAGCTTATATTTCTAGAGATTGTATGGCAACTTTGGTCTGCATATGAGAGAGTGAGGAAGTAACAAAAGAATACCTAGGTATGGCCCATTACTATAAGACCATTTAGTGTGGTTTGAAGATAGGATATTATGAATTTTGAGTTTGAGTGGGATCAATATCCCTTGGATGAATATAACTTTCCTCGTCCCTATTTCGATAACATTGGAAGAATGCAATACTTAGCAAGAAAACAATTTCAATGTGAAGATTCCATTGAGGACCATTGGATGAATGCAGTGGATGACTACAAGATCTGAATAAGGGATTATTGTAGGATGACTCTCCATATGGTAGGAAATGCATTGAAGATAAAGGTCCCTTTAAAGATAGTGCAACAAGACACTGAAGATGTCCTAGATCCATTGTACAATAGAGACAAGTTTTTTGATTGACCTATTGTGAATACAGAGATTGATGAGGAGAAAAACTCAAATATTAATCATAGGGAAAGGCATGTCATTCAATTGACCAAGGATTGGATCAAAAGACCTTTCAAGCTAAATCCAATTCCTCAAACTATAGTTTTTCAAGCTACACCCCACCCAGTCAAAGGTAAAGGAGTAAAAGTGACAATGCCCACTTTCATGGCTCAGTCCCTAGTAAGGAAAGAAACAATGCACCAACTCAATAGAGAAGTTGGATACTATAGGGCCCAAGAGGGTAAAGGAAAGAGGAAAAGAACTTCTCCCCAACAAGCCGAGCTAGAAGAAGCAACAACTCCAGCACCGCCACAACAAGGGACATAGAATCTACAAGGGTCAAAGAATCTAGAAATCACATAAACTCAGGATAATCCTCAAGTACCACTGCAAGAACCAAGGCAAGGAACTAAAACATAAACACAAGAAATTTCTATGCCTACTCAAGAGGTAGAAGCATCCCCATCTACTCCCAAGAGAAGAAAAATAAAAACTCAAGTCAAGAGGAGATAAAAGGTGATAAAAAAGGTTATCCCTTTTCCATTAGTGCCAGAGGTCATTCTAGAAGAGGAAGAAGAGGATGATGAAGATGAAGAAGATAACCTCCCTTTGAGTCAAATGACTCATCTTGCTAGAGCAATAGAGTTAGAATAGAGAAGAAGCTCCATCATTACAACACCATCCATTCCCACACATCCTATTTAGTCTACAACTTTGGAGAATGAGTTGCAACAATGAATTGATGAGCAAGAGGATGAAGGAGTTGATACCTTTCAGATGTTAGATTTTGATTTTATGCCAGTTGGCACTAAGTTGACATGAGAAAAGATAAGGGATACTCCAACTAATAAACCTCAAAAAGAGGATTCAACTCAAGTGCCACTCAGCCAAAAGGACCCAAAATAGCTCCTCCATCACCAAATTTGGATCCATTTTGCATGGATAAAGGTTCAACTACTCCTCTCTCTCCAGATAATGAAGAACGGGTCCAAGCTGAATAGGAAGAAGAGCCACAACAAGTACCTACCGATGAATTGTCAAATGAGGGAAAATATGTGAGGATCCTCAATAGACTTCCCATGATATAGAGGTGAGGACTGTGGACTCGACAGATACAGAAATTCCTGATGTGGATCTCTCACAAAAGGAGAAGACTTCAAAGAGTAGTGATAAAGGAAAGATTATAGCAAAACAAACTCCTTCTTCTTCAAAAGGTAAATCTCCAATGGAACACACTTCAAGATGGTTGAGGAAAGAGGTGATTATTAGAAACAAAAGGTAGCACTACTCTATTGAGGAAGAGGGAATGAGAGAATAAATTGAAGCTATCAAGAAGCTTGAGTCACTTGTAGAAGATGCATGAGCACTGGCCTTTATCATGAGTGATCAGAATCAAGACTTGTTTGAACATGTTGCTATCCCTCCTTTGCATGTAGATATTGAGGAAATGACCCCAAAATATTATCAAATTAGGGAGGTTGTGCTTGGAAAACCCACGACGAACATTGCCAAATTAATGGTGACAATGGGAATCAAAGAAGTGTTTAGGCACTTAGAGCAGGATGAAACTGAACTAATAACTCTTTGGAAGAAGAATGGGATCCTAAAGGGGTATCTAAATGAAGTAGTTGTTCCATTGGATCCTAAAAATCCTGAGGAGACTTTAAATGCAACACTTGAGAAAAGGGATAAAGAGAATGTGTAGCTTGATCCATTTTTGAAGGCTTGTTAGCAATGGCAAGAAAATTTTGAAGAGAAAGATGTGCATATTATACAAGGAAATCTTAAACTACTACACCATATGCAGATTAATGCAGATAAGCTAGATTCTATATTGAATCAGGATTTGGGGTTGATGGACAAAGTACATACCTGGGGAAAGGACCTACAAGAGTTATAATCCATAAAGGGTCAAAGGTATCAGATGTTAATGGATGTATAAACAACAAATGAGTTAGATAAAATTGATGATTAGATAGAGAAGTTTGTGGATGGAAATAAAGTAATGGAAACATTACATGTAGATATTCATAAGCTCAAGGATCAAACCCAAGAGAAAATTTTGGAGGCAGAGAAACATTATAGTGATGTGTGCTTATACATTTTTGAAGATGATTCAAGGGATAAATTGATGACTATAGAAGAAGTTGTTGAACAGTTTTGAAAGACTTTTGAAGAATCTTCCACTGATGATGATATTAGCCAAGAATTTAGGATTGAAGAGGCATTACTAGATTTGGATGTGAAACTGGGATCAAGATGAAAAGGTATCCTCAATTTGTTGGGGTCATAACTTTTGACCTAGAGCTTAGATTTCAAAACCGTTTACACCGTTGAAAAGAACTAAAAATCTAATTTTAATCCCTGAAATAATGAGCATTTGGCTACCCAATTTTAGGGATGGATGAAAGTTTCAACTTGAAATTTTGAGAAGACCTCCGAAAAAGATAGTTAAAAATGCATAGAAAATCTTGTTAAAAAATATATATGAAAAAGTTTCAAACATTTGATTGTTCTAGATAATTTGAATCAATTCATCTTTGACCAAGAAGGATCAGACAATTTTCACTAAAGATAAAAAATACAGAGGTTGGACACATGAACTAGAACATGTTTCTCATCTTATGCAACTATTAACGACAAGATTCAACACGGGTGCCTTGGAATTTCATATAGAAGAAGCAAAAGGAGTTCAAATATATGAAAATGTTTGGCTATAAAGAGGGTATCAATCATCAAAAAATGTACAAACAAGTACACTAGAGTGCTCCCAGAGCTCATCTGAGAAAAACCCAGAAACTATTTTCAAAACTGAGAACTTTGATTTTTTTGGCAAATTGAGCACCTTGCAAGCTTATGAGGTGCATAGGTGCACTAGATGTGCCTCTTACAAGGTGTGCTTCTTCTGAGGTGCACCATAAGTTTTTGAAGAAATCAGAGGTGTGCCAACAATTAATTGCTAGTTCCAAATTTAGAGCTTTCCATGCATCGAAAATGCATTTTGACAGTAGTTTATCTCCTACAAACATCCAGTGAACATTGAGCTTCTATTTTTGGCACCTCCATAGACTCCCACATCATCTATTGGCTTTCTTCTTATTTTCTCATTCTTTCTTTGTTTTAAGATGTGTAAAGGCTCATGCATCCATTAAATGATATAAATAAGGATGGAGTCCTACTTAGCACTAGTTAGAGAGTGAGTTTGTACATAAATAGATTTTTATTATTATTTTAGAAGCATATGTTTGCATAAAGATGTCTCTCATTCTCAAAAAAAATTGAGGAGAAGATTCCTTATAAATTTAGGAATGTAATATGTATTTCGGGTGGCCGTTATTTTGATTCAATAATATATGCTTTTAGTGCTTTCATTTAGAGTGTAGTGATTCTTGCCTAAATGTGTTATATTTTATAAATGTATGTTCATGGAATGTAATGGATCCAAAATTTTTATTACATTATTTTGATTGAGCAATGTTTTAATTCTAGTATTTGGTATGGGTTCTATAAATTTTGCTAATATACTTAGTTCGAGAAGAGATCACCCTATTGTTTTTGCATAGCTTTTTGTCTCGCATGAGCACACTTTTTGTGGCCTTACAATTTGATGAAAAGTGAAACATATTATAGCTCTTGAATTCCCATCAACGATTGCATTAGTGGAATTAAGGAAGCACTACTCCTATTTTCATTAGATACCTATTGATCTTTTCAATGGCTTAACTCACAGACATGTTGTTTTTTGTAGCTTATATCCATTAGGAATTTACTTTTCAAGTCATTTTCTTAAACTTCTTGTTACCCTATCTTCATTTTATTTTACAAACATTTGGTTAAATTAGGAATTCATATAGTTTTATTGTTAGATTGCATTCATTAAAAGTAAAAAACTAGAAAATACCAAAAATATATCTCTTTGTGTGGTAAATTTTGAAACAACAAGTAGATTGGTCATCTTATCTAAAATTGGTTCGAACTAGCAAAGGCCTCCTCATGAACACTCACATATATCTTCTATAGAGTGGATTCTAGTAGGTTGCAAGATCACCTAGAACCTTGGAGTTAATCCTAGATTAGTTTTTCAAAAGAGGAGTTCAAAAGGATTCCTACTGTTAAGCATTGTGCAAAATGACAAATCAATAGATGTGGCGCTTGAAGGAGGGCCTAGAAACCATTCGGCTAAAAAATCCAAAGTTGCTAATTGAAAATTCTACAATTTTTGGAAGTTCAAAAAAAAAAAAAAACTAAGTCTGTGAACCATCAAGGTGCACAGGTGTGATGTTTTGAGAAAGTGTGCTTCTTCAAAGGTGCACTTTTCTAGAATAAACATAAGTTCCTAAAAGTTAGTCATGTTCACAAGCATTACAATGATAAAGGGATACCAAGAACTCCACCCATTCACATTAAAATTTCCATCATCATTGTCTGCTCTACATTCTACTTCACACATTCCCATCATTATGCACCATGTCTTTCTTCAATGCCCAAAGTTCACCTTTGAATCTAATTGGTCCATTACATGACTTGCCCAAAAATCTTGAAAAGTTTTGCCCATAGTTCATCTATGAAGAATTAGGAAAAATAGAAGATCATATTAATATTTTCAAAGAAATCTGTAATTGAAACCAAATTCAGCATATGGACATGGTATGTCCCCTTTTTCCTTACACTTTGAGGGAAATGGCATTCAATTCGTACCTCAATCTACCATCAACATCAATAAGGGATTGGAATTCTTTTGAGAGCAAATTTATGGAACAATTCAAGATCTATATTGATCCAATTATCCTACATCATCAGTTCATCTCAATTAAGAGGGATCCCCACGAGACTATTTCATAGTTTAATCATCGCTTCTATAGGGTGTATCAAAGAATGACATTTCCATGCACTATACCACAAGAGGCTGCCATCTAGATCTATTTTGGAAAAATGGATTCATTAACTTCTATTTTTCTAAGAAGGCTCCCACCCAAAGATATTGATACCATTGAAAAGGTCTTCAAAGAGGTTGTTACATTCACAAAGTAGGTTATAGCTGCTCCAATGCAAACAATTACATATTCAGGGTATGAGTCCCAAAAGACTATATTCTTTGAGCAAAAGACTTCTCCACTTTCTAAACTTAAGAACAATATGGATAGAGAGATTAAGGTCATGAAGGAGAAAATCTCTCTTTTATCCAATGAACTCATCAAAATAAAGTTGAATTCCTCAAGAAATCAAGGCAATCATCCAAGACAACTTGTTGTCCAGAACAATTATTCTAAAAATCAGAGTAGAAATTTAGGCCTTTACAGTAACATCAACAATGAGAATAATGGTATTACAGGTATGAGACCAAGTGAAAATTGATATGGGTATAATGATGTTTTGGACTAGCCTCCCCAAATCATGGAGGAACAACCTTTACAATATAGTGCAATGGTGTTTGAATCATGTGATAAATCTATAGGAGGACAAAATGATGAAGATGATCAAGAGGAGTTTGTGTTCCCATTCAATGAAAAAATTCTTCCAAGTATGGATGTTGCAATAAGTGTGGATATGCCAAGAAATTTTGAAGACACAAAAAATTTTGAAGTTCCAAAACTCCATGGAGGTGCCAAAAGTGATCGAAATGTAGAAGATTATGAGGTTCGTGAGATTTTCTAAGTAGGAGGTCATCAAGAAGAGAATACCAATCCTTCCTATTGTGATATTGATTCCCCATTAAATAATGATAAGATACCTCACTCAAAACAAGATATATCATTAGAAGAGATGGATAGAGTGCTCAATTTGGTCTCAAGTTTGACAGAGGAAATGTCTATTTGTGGGAATTCTACATATATACCAAACCATTGAATAATTGAGTCATGTAGAATCCATCCATCTGGGTTCCATTCAGAAGAAATTTGTCCTAATTTCTTGTTAGCTTGGGAGATCACAATGGAGGGAAAGTATGATTTTGAACAAACTTCTTTGGGATATGAGGCAGAAAACATCTTGATCAATTATTGTAATCAATTCGATAATTTGAAAGGAAGGTTGATGATTGTTTTTTCTAGTTCGAAGGAACCTAAAATGTTTCCATGTGTATGTGAAGTTGTGTACCATGAGATAAGATTACAATGTGCAAGTGTACCCCTATGGTGGGAGACTCACTAGATTAGGTGATATATTTCCATTATCCCTCTCAGTTTGATGATTTTTAATTTGAATATGATGCTAAAGGTAAGAGAACTTTTTTTTGGATTAATCATGGTCATGGAGATTTACCACAACTTTTGATTTTGTGTGATTTGTGCCTAGAATTTGAACCAAGATTGTCCAAAATATATTTTTCTGAGTACAAAGCCAAGTCAACATTTTTTAGAACAATATGTTGTGGTTCATTACTATTGCACATAATGAGAAATGTACTAACAACTACCCCAAATTCTTATTATTCAAGGTTTTCTGTATATAAGTTTTTGTTTTTCTTAGTCTTTTTTAGTCTTTCTAGTTAGGTGTTAGTTTTCATTGAGTCGAGTCTTTTTGTTTCTTTTTTTTAGTCATGTCAATTTGGGGGTTAGGTGAAATCAAGACTCATTCTTGATGCATTCCATAAATCACTCCTTGTGCTTTTGACTTTTAGGAAGAGGTATTTCTCTATCAAAGCATTTAGATTATTGTGTTCTTGTACCAATTGGAGAACATATGTTACTTGCAGTTGTAGAGGACTTATATTCTTGAAATCAGAGTTGTAGATAAATAGTTCTCAACACTTTGCAAATCTAAAGATTGACTATCTTGGCATTTTCAAATCAAGGTTGATGGCATCGAGGGATAGTTTGATACCTACCAGTTCAAACAAAAGGTCTTTTCAAGGAATTGCTAAGGTCACTGTTTGGTATGAGAGTTTCAATAAAGTTCTTAAAAGAGGAATGCACAGGTTATCAACTAAAGAAAGAATTTGAAAAATGACACCAATGCCTTGGCCACACAGTCTAGGCATGATCAAGGTACATAATGAAAACAAAAAAGGGAATGAAGGTGTTAAGAATGAAAGATTTCAAAACGTCTGAGAAAGATAATCCGAAAATAGGGATATGCCCTCCAAAATGGCTATTTGGTATCCAAAATAATCACTTTTATGGATGTATCAAATGGAAACATGTGAGCTCTATGAAGTAGAATTCAAAAGATTACTCAAGACTTCAAATGCAAAAAAATCATAACCCATTAAGAGCCTTTAGAACAAATTTCCTCATCTGGTCAGATAGTGATTGATATACATGATTTGTGAGAGTTCTTGATGAATGAACCGGTGGAGTGGAAGATTGTTTCCAAGCTATTACAAACTTATGATAGATTTCATCTTGAAACATCAAAGGAAATGAATATAATGTGCACACACAGAGCTTGAAGATTCAAGATTCTAAAATTTTGACTATCAAGGGACTTGAAAGGTTTTTCGAGTGTTCTAAATTTAGTTGTTATTTGACTCATGTTAGATGAATGCTTGCTGATGTTAGATTATGGTGACTGATCAAGAAATTACTGTACATACTTCATAATTTTTTGGGCCATGGCCGACATGTTGTAACCCTAAAATGACATAAAATACTTCTATAAAAGTGCTTAGGGTTAGGGATTGTTTCATTGTGGTGATGCAAAATTGCTTCTTGTAGTGGTATTAAGCTATAAGGGATTACAGATTGTAATTAGGTTGTAATCACTAGATCATAATAATATTGGACTTGCTGTTTGGTGGACGTTGCCCAACGATTGGGTGAACCACGTTAAACTTGGTGTCTTGTGTCCTTTTTTGTGTGATCTATTATTTTCTGATATTGGTTATATTTGCATGTAATTGTTATTTCTGTCTATGGTTTAATCTTAATAGCTGATGAAGATATGCTTTTGTCTTTTTTTCCTTTTTGTTGGGGCTATTTGTTGTGGTTTCAAAACACACACCCCATTTATCCTAGAAATGGGGACACCCTAGTAATTTTTTTGCCCCCTAGACCCCTAGTCTAGGGCTTGGGTCATTTTGGGAACCCCACCTAGAGCCTGGGTCAAGCCCTGGTCCTCTAACTTTGAAACTTAGAGGTTAGAATTGGAGAATTTGAGTGTTAAAGGGTGATTTTTAGTGCTAAAGGGCACACCTAGCGCACATGCACACCCATCCAGGGTGCGCAAGTGCACTATATGCAGAAGTACACACTTTACTCCTTTGTAAATGTGTACCCACACACATGCACACCTCCAAAGAGTGCGCACCCTTGTGCCCCTCTCTAAGTTGCACAAAGTGCACAGATGCACTTGTGCACAGTTATGCACATGTGCATAATGCACACCTTGTTAAGGTGCACATGTACACTAGTGTGCAACTGCACTCTATTCCAATTTTTCAAGGCAAATTATTGCACTAGTGCTCCTTCCAAGGTAAGCTAGGTGTGCTAGTGTGCAAAAAACTAGCTTATTAGGGCAAAATTATTTGTTTTGACTAGTGTTGATGCAATTTTGTTAGTTTGAGTCTTGGGAGTCCTCATTTGGGACTTCTAACATGAGATAGCTAATGTTTGCTTCTTCGTGTAGATGAAAAGGCATCCTCAACTTGTCGGGGTCATAACTTTTGACCTAGAGCTCAGAATTCAAAACTATTTACACTGTTGGAAGGAAGAACTAAAAATCTAATTTTAGTCTCTAAAATAGTGAGCCTTCAACTACCCAACGTTAGGTACCAATTAAAATTTCAACTTGAATTTTTGAGCACAAGACCTCCAAAAAAGCTAGTTAAACATGCCTAGAAAATCTTGTTAAAATATATATATATGAAAATGTTTCAAACGTTGGATCATTCTACATCACTTGATCTCTGAATGGGAAGGATCAAAAAATTTTCACTAAAGATCAAAGATACAGAGGTTGGACATATGAACTAGAATAGGTTTCTCATCTTATGCAACTATTAATGACAAGATTCAACACGGGTGCCTTGGAATTTTAGATAGAAGAAGTAGGAGTTCAAATCTATGAAAATGTTTGGCTATAAAGAGAGTATAAATCATCAAAAAAGGGAAAAATAAGTACATTAGAGTGCTCCCAGACCTCATTTGAGAAAAACCTAGAAAACATTTTCAAAATTGAGAACTTGATTTTTTGGCAAATTGAGCACCTTGCAAGCTTCCGAGGTGTGCAGGTGCACAAGATGCATAGGTATGCTACGTGCACTTCTTTCAAGGTGGGCTTCTTTTGAGGTGTGCCAGAAGTTTTTAAAGAATTCAAAGGTGCATTGATAGTTAATTGCTAGTTCTAAATTTAGAGCTTTCCATGCATTGGAAATGCATTTTGACGATAGTTTAACTCCTACAAACATTTAGTGAACATTGAGCTTCTATTTTTGGCACCTCTAGAGACTCCCACATCATCTAATAGCTTTATTCTTCTTTTTTTTTCATAATTTATTTGTTTTAAGACATCTAAATGCTCATGCATCCATTAAATGATATAAATAAGGATGGAGTCCTACTTAGCATTAGTTAGAGTCAGTTTGTACATAAATAGATTAGTTTTATTAGTTTAGAAGCATATGTTTGCATAAAGAGATCTCTCACTCTCAACACAAATTAAGGAGAAGATTTATTATAAATTCAAGAATGTAATATGTATTCTGGGTGGCCATTATTTTGATGCAATAATATATGCTTTTGGTTCTCTCATTCGGAGTGTAGTGATTATTTCTTGAATGTGTTATATTTTATGAATATATGTTCATGGAATGTAATGGAGCCAACAGTTTTATTGAATTATTTTGATTGAGAAAATTTTCAATCATGGTGTTTGCTACGGGTTTGACAAATTCTGCTGACATACTTAGTTCAAGAAGAGAATACCCTATTGTTCCTATATAGCTTTTTGTTAGGCATGAGTTCACTTTTCTTGGCCTTGCGATCTGATGAAAAGTGAAACATCTTACATTTACCAAATTCCCATTGACGATTGCATTAGTGGAATTAAGGAAGTGCTGCTCCTATTTTCATTGGATACCTACTGATATTTTCAAAGGCTTAACTCGTAGACGTGTTGTTTCTATAGCTCATGTCTATTAGGAATTTATTTTTCAAGTTATTTTCTTAAACTTCTTATTACCCTATCTTTGTTATTTTATTTTACAAACACTTGGTTAAATTAAGAATTCATATAGTTGCATTGTTAGATTGCATTGATTAAAAAAAACTAGAAAATACCAAAAATATATCTCTTTTTGTGGTTAATTTTGAAACAACAAGTAGATTGATCATCTTATTTGAAATTGGTTTGAACCAACAAAGGCCTCCTCGTGAACACTCACATTTATCTTCTACTAAGTGGATTCTAGTAGGTCACAAGATCACCCAAAACCTTGGAGTTGATCCTAGATCAACTTTTCAAGACAGGAGTTTGAAAGCATTCCTGCTGTCAAGCATCGTGCAAAATGATAGCTCAACATTATGTCAACTACCTTTTGTTGTTTGTCACCAAGGGTCATGTAGATGATGCATTGGGGGAATGCCATCATATATAAAACAATCATGATTCTTCATATTACTTATTAAATTGATTATTGTAGTAGTGTACTCTTCTCCCTTATAATCAACAAACCAATTTTCTTATTTGTCAATATCTCTTCTCCCCAGCTTGTCTATTTCTGAACACTCTATGTTTTGACCATGATGCAACGTTGATATTATCTCCAATTCATGTTCTATTGTATTTCTATGAATATTTTCATTTTCTTCAATTTTAGAAACACTAGGGCTTTCAACATTTTGTGTAGCCACTGTATGTTCAACATGCCAATGATTGTAATTAAATGTCTACCACTTTGCTATTATGGAGTCATCATCATAGCAATATCTCATTCTATATCATGGAATGACTTGTAGAGAAATAACTGTGATAAAAAAAAGTCAACCCATTTACCTAACTCACATGAAGGAATAGATACAAATCTAGGAAACACTTTGATAATTGCTTCTTTTTCCCTTAGTTCACATTTGTTGTCTCTTCTTTTAGGATTATATATCAATGATCTTGCTACATTAATTAATGTAACAAATTCCATATATAGTGGCCTTTTTTTGTACCCATAAATGAAATATTTTGTATGTTCTTCATTATTCTCTTCATCATTACCACTTTCATTATTTACTATTATAGGTTTAAATAGCTCATGTGAGACATTTAGATTAATAAATCTTCTATCGCATTCAACTAATGGAAGCTCTAATAATGTATATGACATGTTTCCTAAGTGCCAATGCATCTTTCTATAATTATCTTACTTAGGAGTTTCCTATATGCTTGTGCGGCTAAATCATCTGGGTTTTCCATGTTGGAGAGGTGCATCAACATTTCGTGGTATGTTTCTGAGCTTTTCTCTGCTTTTTCTGCATACTTGGTAATGTATTTTACTACAACATGTTTTGAAAGAATATGTTGTCAATCTATTTTTTTTTTTCATAGCTATAGTACGCAGTGATTATGTGAATTGACTCTGTCATTATTTCTCATTGGTTCAAATTTATTTTCACTTGTTTCGATGTCTTTATATAATTTTGAGCCCTACAAGTTTAATGGCCAAAGAGCATTATACCTACAATAAGTATAAAGAATTTATATAGTTAGTTCCAACTTTTTTTGTATTTAATATAATTTACACTTAAATAATCCTTGTGACAAAATGATTACCTATAAACCATCTTTCCCCTTTTTTCACAAACATGCACTCTCCTTATAGATTTTGTGTCGCTCTACACAATTTATGATCTCCTCATAATCATGGTCCGAACCCACCTCTACAAGTTATCTCATATTTTTGAGACATCGACACTATTGAAAATTTAGCAATGCTTACAATTGAAAATAAGGAAAATGAGTATATTAGGTAATATCAAAGTATAAGTATATCTAAATATTTATAAGCATACTTTTATATTCCATTAATGATGATCTTCTCAATGGTTCCATGCATGAACAATAAAATGAAAATAACTTTTAGCACTTTTGTGTTCCTCCTCATTTGACCAATCAACGTTGTTCATATTAGGCACCCCTTCAATCCATAAGAATTCATGCATATGTGGTGACCCCTTATGTTTCCATTCATATCTACACCAAAAATCCTTGACATTCATTCCCTTTTCTAAAATCTCTATTTTGAACATTGAGTGTCTTAAGTACATATAGTGTGCCATTATGTGAGGATAATCAATAAAATTTTGTCTCTACCAATTTTGAGCTTCTCAAGGATTAGATGGCATTTTTCCTAGCATTAATACATGCAAATTAGGCCAATACATATCCGCTACACTCAATGTGAAAATATCATAAGAAAATTGATTTGATGAAGAAAATCTATCAATTCTACATAAGATTTTGCCCAATATGACCTTGTTCCCATTAGTGTTGTCCCAAATCACATCATTTTATTTTCCAAACTAGACTGAGGTGTGTTTTCCATATGTTTCCACAACTCATTGATGGTAATTTACATGTCTTTAAAGTTCCTTTTCACAAACACTAAGGATGAATTCTATGCATGATGTCTCATGATCATGTTCATCATGAAATATCTAAATCTAGGAGTCTCAGCAAAATGATGATCCCTATGTCACAATAGGTTCTTAATAAATTCATGGAGATGTATCTGCCTTAGCCATGGTTCTAGTCAATCATAACTTCCATAAGGAAATATTGTTGGGAATTCCATATCGAGTAATCTTTCCATGACATACTCATTTATTGGGGATGCACCAATAGTTGGCCAATCTATTAGTGATGTTGTGTTTGCATCATGATTATTAACTCATGCACAGATACGTTATATTTCCTTTTGTGTGTTAGGTGGTCTTGAAGCCATTGATGTTGTGTGATTTATTACATTTCCTCCATTTGTCTCCACAATTGGATCCACAAAAACAACTTCATTTACATCTATATCAAATTCCATATTGATTGCCTTCAATCTGCCAAAAATATTTTCATCTCTATTTCTAGGAAGACCATTGAGAGAATTTCATTAATTTGAACATTACAGTAAATTTTTTTCATTCTCTACTTTGTATTTGAGTTCTCTATAGACATGATCCTTGTTCACAATGTGTCCCATATTGATCTCTCCATCAAACAATAATAATTGGCAAATTATCTATGGCATGTGGAAATATATTGGAAATATGTTCCATATTTTGTGGGAAACTTATTGCGTGTCCTTTATGTTTTTATTGACCTTTAGTTGCATGTGTTAATTAAAGTGTGGGACTGACACCAACAATTAACATTTCCTCAACTTGAGTCAAGTTTACAATGTCCTCATGTTGTGGCCCTAGATCCGTACTATTTAAAGAAGAGAATCTATTATTTCCTTTTTCTTTTTAGCACATGGTACATAGTGGACCTTTTGAACAGTGTGGCACTTTCATTCCTAGATAGTATTCTTGCAAAATGTAACACATATGTGGCATTTTAAGGCTTTCCAAATGCTATCGGAACTACATTTTTAATCGATAAAAATAATCTTGAAGAGCTCCAATTGGGTTTTGTGTATTTTCTATATCCCCTTGTCTATCTAGATCTATCCCAATTTGACTTGCACAGTGAGGTGTTCCAGGCACACACTTTGATGTTATTGAATTTTCATTTTGAAGATTCAATCTTGTATTTGTGGTTAATGGTTGACTATACCTCTCATTTGACTCTAATTCAACTTCATGTATTTCTTGTATTTGTGCACAAGATACTTCATCATATGTTCTCTTTGAACTAGTTGCATTCCTATTTCCTTGTTCCCTATTCTCAAATTCCAGTTCTTGTACTAATAAATCTACCTTGTGTCTAGCATAATTTTATGTTCAAGCTTAATTACTCCTTCTATCTTCTTCTCTTTTAGATTCTATCATTTGTTCTCATCATCATCTTTGATACTCTTTTTGATATTCTTTCTTGTATGTTCTTCATTTTTGCATTTGATATTGCCTTCTTGCCCCCTCTAATTAAAAACTCATCGTTGGTTCATTCAATTCTAAAATAAATTTAAACCAAATATGTACTCAAATTAAAATTAATACATTGCATAAAGAATGGTTCACATAGTTAGTTAAAAAAATTTAATAAAATTTTTGTTACATAAATGCTTGTCTACTCTTGCACTTATGGTTTGAAAAATTAGAAATCAATATAGAATAAGAAAAATGACATCAGTAAGCATATTTAAAAGCATACAAAAAATAAAACACCCTTGTATTTATAACATAAAGGAAAAATAACCTAGGTCCTTTAAAGTTGATATGTTTAATACATTAATATGTCAAAATTGATACCATCAAATGATCAAACTTATTAAATTGTACCATAGCTAAATTTCATTATAGTGGTGCAAAAAAACATGGAATTCATGAGCGAGGAAAATGTTATTTTCACCCTCCTTATGTTATTCATCATAGCAAATGTCTTACATAAATTCAACCCTTGGCGGGGCATTTTTCTTCTTTTTGACCTTCCACTGAGATGGGTCAAAAGTGGTACTCTATGAAATGGAGGTTCTTGGGCTTGGTTATGGTTTGGTTATGTTGGAAGGCCTTTTTCATTTTTGCTTTGCACCCGAGGAGGATAGGTGCTCCATTTTTCCAGGATCTTGGAGATTATGTAAGTACACTTTGAATATGGCTAAATGGAAACCGGGCTTTGATCTAACTATGGACTTGCTTCATATGGTGCTAGTTTGGGTAAGGCTTCATGGCCTCCCATTGGAGTTTTGGGATGAGAAGGTTTTTAGATGGATTGGATATTCTTTTGGCCATTTCATTAGAACTGATAGTGTTAAAATCTAGACTTGTTTTTTTTCCATATTTAGTTTTAATGTGGTAGTTTTAAAATCCAAATAGAGAATGTAGACACAACCCATTTCCTATGAGAATGTTTCTCTCTTCTACCAGAAGTACTCCTTATATTGGCCATGTTATCTTTGATTGTTTAATGAAATATGAGAAGTAGAAGGACAAGGAAAATAAGGAGAAGGTGACTTTGGTAGGAATGACTGATTTAGGGGACCTTTTTGTAGAATATTCTAACACTTCTCCCCCTCTAGAGAACTAAGGTGGGGGGGCGGATAACACAGTGATGGACGACTGCCCATTCACCAAAGGGATAGCTAAGCTTGTCTCTTCACCCAAGAAATAAGCCTATGCAGAACCTCAATAGAATTTGGAGGAAGGTGAGATTCCTAAGGTGGGAGAACTGAGCTTGGAGAGGAACTCCTTGGGAAAGGTTGTGTTTTAGTCTCCTTTTGTGTGCCACTCCATGTGTTTTGAGGGGACAAGAGTTGTTCCTCTTGATGAGGAGGAAAGGAAAAATCATATGGGTGTGGACCCCATGATATTTAGGAGGGATACTAAAGATGAGATGGTTTGCATGCTGAATATGCCTTATGGGAGGGAGATAGACCAAAAGATTTGGGGCAGTAGTGCTTCTCCAATAATATCCCTAATGATTTCTCTTCCACTTAGTGAAGAAGTATTTTCCTTGACCATGTCAATCTTGGATTACCTTTTGGCCCCACTTTTAATATAAGAAACCTTATAAAAGGTTGGAAATAGAGAAGAGAAAGACTTGAGGAGTGGTAAAGGATAATGTGGGTTCTAACTCTAAAATGAGGTGAACTTCAAAGAAGACTATTAGGACTAAATAAATAATGAGGGGCATAGCTCAAGGTACTCAACTTACCTTATAGGATAGTCAAAGATGAAAGAAATGAAGATCATTTCTTCGAATGTAAGAAGTCTCAATAGCCCTAGGAAATAGTATGTTATTTTAAGTAGACGATTGTTGAGCATAAGGTTGATATCAACCCTATTTAGGAAGTTAAGATGACGGTGAATAATTCTGAAAGTGTGGTGGCCTATGTTTGGCTTGGAGCATACTTTTCTTATAGGGAAGTGGCAAGTGCTTTTGGTGATATTGCTACTATGTGGGACCCCACAAGGTGACGAGTAGAGAGGTGTTCTATAAGTTCCCCAAAAGACACAACAAACCCTTTATTATCTTTCCCCTCTTCTTTTTTGACACTTTATTAGAGTGCTTTGTAATGAAACCCCAAAAAATATTGAAAATAATAATTTATAATGATAGTGCCAGAGTGTGTCCATTTGATTCATCACAAAAAATATGTACTTTTGAGAAACATAGAACTCAATTTCATGAGAAAATGATTTTTTCCCTCTTAAAGTTTTTTTGTCCTTAAAAAAATTATGATATAGAATATTTATCTTTACTAATTTTTTTTGTCCGAAAAGGGCCCTTTAGGATTGGAAAGAACTAGGGGCTAAAAAACCATATGATGAGGGATTGAACTCCCCAAAAAAAGTGCACCCCTCCCCTATGATATCACCCCCTAGTTTCTTATGTCATCCTCTCAAAAAGTTAAAAAAAAAAAAATGAATAGTAAAATAGAGACTATAAAGACTACATTAATATTGATGAACATTACACCACTTTTTAATGATAAAAAGGTAAAACTTCGTGGGTGAAATTTTGAAACCTCTATCTGTTGTCTTTTCTACTTTCGTCATTGGCACTCATTTTGAAACCTTTGTCTACAGTCGTCCCCACTCACCACATGACTTGATGCATGGGTTTTTAAACTACCACAATGACTTCTACGAGGTTTTCATTGATTTTAAACTGCAATGATAGGTTGAAAAAAAAGTAATGTATAGACCATACAACCACTTTGACCTCATAGTAGAGGGCCAAAAAATTCTATATATGAACGTACAAGGGCATTTCAGAGAGCTCAATAAACACAACCACAATGTGCCTCTACTACAAAATGACCATTATATGTAATGACATACTAAGACACACACACAAAAAACACTAACAATTGACCACAAATAATAGAGGCATCGTTGATGTCCAAATCCTCCTATATGTATTAGATTGCAATTGTATATAATAGAGACACTTTTGACACCCAAAGCTTCTCATATGTAGTAGATAAAAAACAAAGGTACAAGTAGTGAATAGAGGTACAACAAACACTAGTTAAGCAACCTTGTATGGTAGATAAAGGCTAATTAAAAAAATCTAAGATATAATTTAATATTAAAGAAGGATAGAAAAATTTGAGCCTAGATTTGACCATTGATTCATTAGAGATGAAAATCACATATAGATGTGTGTGATCAGGAAACACTCAATAAGTGGTGACAAGTTGCCTCCCACTTAACTAGGCTGATGTACCAATATGGAATCGACAAATCTTCTATACAACTCCTAAATTGTTAGAACTTTTGTAGAAAAGTGTCATATAATCATATAAACCTAATTAGGCTTACTAAGACTAAGTGTAAATAAATTAAATCTATACACTAATAGGGTTCTTAAATGAAATTCCACATCACCTCTATTGACTTATATACACCAAGTGAATATAATTTTACTAACTTATAGGAAGAAATAATTACATCATCTCAATATATAAAGGATTGCATAGAATGGGTCATTATGACAACTTATTATCTTCTTTCTACTTGGCAAAGAGTGAGCTAAAAAATAGAGTTGCAAACTAACTTCGAAACTCAACAACTTCTATGTGGACAAAGAATGCATAAAACTTTGAAGGAGTCTACAAGTTTCTCAAGAAGTGTGATTAGTTCTATAGTTGCAACTATCTTAAAAAAATTATGAAACATGTTAAAATATTTTGTACACTCAATATACAATATTAAAAGACTCTACATATAGCTCTATACATGGTGGAGGATTTTGAAGAGATTTTAACAAATATAAACAACAATTTAAACACCTATTTCATAAATGCAGTTCTAGTATACCAAATTATTTACATGCAGGAAGAATAAATTACCATCTTCCATTAGGATTTCAAAGGTTAATTATGAATGGGTTTATCTTAGATCTACTCAAAAAAACAAAAAAAACAATTGTAAAACATATTTAATATATTTTACTAGAAATAATAAGATACTTGAAATGAAGGGTCTAGAAAAATATGACAACACAATGTATTTGTACTATTGAAATTTCTAGAAATTTTAGTTTAGAGAGTTATTTTAACTTCAACCACATATATTATCATTTTTGTTTAGTTTTAATTACATTCACTATTTAGTTTAGTTTGAGTTCTAATTCAAAATTTAAAGACTATATATTATTTATTAAAAAAAAAAAACTAATTCTTCAACATTGAAATTTTTTTTTTTAATTAATTTTCTAATTTATTTCCTTTCTTCTTTTCTTTTACAAATTCTATATAGCATCTTTTATATTTTATATATTTTTATGTTTTGAAAGCTACTTCTATTTATTTACAAAATTTTGCATTTAATGAAGAATTATTGATAAGTTTGTTTGTATGCTATTTAAAATCATATTCATATATCTAAGAATATCTTTATCTATTCAATTGGTTTTATATTTCTACCATGAACTACTAAATAACTTCGTATTGATATGCAAAGTCCAAATTTCCCTATGATTTCTTAAACAATACTAACAATTATACAACCTTCAAACATGTATACATCTATGCTAAAATGCATAATCTAAGTATACTTTCCTTAAACAATAGGAAATGACTCTATTCAAGTACTTGAGATCTTGTATTCAATTTATCTCCCACCCAATTTTTGAATATTTATCATCTCCTTTAAGTCTTTTCTCTGTAAAAATCTTTATCTCTTTCATTGTCCTTGAAGGATTCTACTATAAACTCAAAGCACTTTGATTATAGTAATTGAGCATGTCTAACATGTCATATAAGGTATTCTTTTCTTATCTATATATATAACTTTAAAGGAAGGACACATGTTGATTCCTACATTTTAGAATAATTTTGCATATATATATATATATTTCTTAGTGGTTCCAAAGGATGCTAGTTATAAGTGTAACTCAGTAAATCTGCACTTATTAGGGACAAAAATATAACTATAAGTTGTATCATACAACATGTGTTATTAATAACTATTAAAATATCACCATAGTGGTAAGTATTTTTCTTTTCTTTGGGGTGTTGTTAAGCATGCTCTCTCTCTTAAGTACAATAGTAATGAAGATGCCCTTTTTGAAAGGATAATTTTCTATATTTTATTTTGAGGCAACAAATCTTATAGGAAATTTTTTATACACAAAAATAACAGACCCCAACTTAAGAGGCATGCATCTGCAGAAGGTTTATACATTCATATCTTTGATACATTTTCTATAAATGTCACATATTTCACTATGATCACTTAAATGGTTTGACTACTTAGGGTTTGCCAGTGAAAATCTCTATATATTTCGATACTAGAAACAAGATTACATTAATTATTTCATCCTTTGACAAAATATCATGATAATAATACATATTATTCTTCCCTAAGATTAGGTTAATCTTCTTGTCTTGTAGCTTTCTAAATCAAATAGGTCAATAAATTTCAATACACCTATTGAAAATTGTCAAAAGATCTATCCTACAGTGAAGCATATTTAATAGTGGACTAGGGAGTTGAAGAATTCAAAATTTCCAAGTTCAATTGTTTCTGTTTTAAGCTTGATCATACCCTGCATCTCACTGAATAGTAATCATATGTAATACTTGACTAGTTATTTAGATCTAAGTTCTTTATTTGAGTAGTTGGAAAGAAGTTATTAGTACTAATATTTTGGTCATGTATTGGGCTTACTTCTATACTCCTCTTCTACCAATCAAACAATCACATAAGTTTGGTGTTCTATTAGACATGTATTGCCAGTTAAATGTGATGAGAGGCTATTAGTATTAGAGTTATGGATGATGCATGGGGCTTACTTTCATGCCCCCTCTATTCTAATCTAGTGGTTGCAATACTTTAGAGTTCTCTTGGACAAAAACACCGCATTCTTTGGACTATAACTAAACTTGTGGAATACTTTTCATGTAATATAAAGTTTATAACAAGTATTTGAAGGTACTTTTACACCCACTTTTTAAATGCTACACTTTAAATTATTCAATTTCTTCAATTCATGAAAATTATTTTTGCTTATTAATTATAGCATTTTACCTTCTACATATTCAAACTCGTTGATCAAGAAGATAAAATAGAGTATTTATAGTTATAAATATTATATTTTTTAATGTCTTTATATCCATTTGAATGTTATTTGTTGGGATATTATTTTTTTCCAAAATTAAGTGGTTCTATATTAAAGCCTTGAAGTACATTTTCTCCATTAAGTCATGTACAAGCATATCCTTATGGATTTAAGAGGATCAAAATCTAGGTATGTATCTATCTGCAAATACTCGAGTACTTCAAGGATGCTCTTATGAAATTAAATCTCTTTATAGTAAGATATTTCTTGTATAGGTTGAAATATATTCATATAACATTATTGACATGTCTGAATTTGAGAATTGCTATGGTTACCCATTTCTATTTTATAATGAAGACACATGATTTTTTTATATAAGAGCTAGCATTTGGTAATCTTAATTTTCTTAAATTGAAGATTATATTAATATTAAAATCTCAAGATTGCTCTTATTAGAATCATGTTATTTTAATATTGAGAAAATGAATGTAAGCATGTTATCTAATGCATTTGTGAACTTAAATTTAATATCATTTACAATATGTTAAAGAGGATTGTACTAGAGATATAGATAATTGAGCCATAAGAAATCAACAATTAAAATAAAATAATGTTCTTCCCTCAAGTATGTTCTTATATTTCTTGATGTAAATTTCATTTGAAATGGAATTGATTTTTTCAAATAGTTTGACAAAATTTGCGTGAGGGAGTTTTATTGGAAAATTTGGTTTGGTGATATGTATAGATGATATGATGCGGATATCATTCTATCATTATTTCGCTATATCTCAAGAGGAATAAGAAGACATTTGCGAAATGACGATGATTAATCTAAAATATTTTCCTCCTTGAATCATTGAATTATTTTTGTTATGCACATGGATATATATTCCAAATTATGTGTTATTCTGAAATATTTTTGTCCCAGGTCTAAGCGGCATCATGCATTATTTCTTCTCACTCGAGCTTCATTTTTATGGGAAAGGCTTGATGAAGTTGGGGCTCTCAAATGGTGCAGCAAATTGTAAAACAAATAAGAAAGAAAAAAATTATATATTGCTGTCAGAATCACGTTTTTGTGTTTTAGCCTCAGACTTGAAGCTATCTTTGAGTAGAAAATGATGTTTTCCATGTCTAAATTTGCCCCCATACCATTTCTCACAATTAGATAGCAGGCTTTCATCATTTTTATGCATATTTGTGAAGTCGACAGCCCCAAAAACGCCCAGGCATCTCCAAAAACGACCCATATTTTAATAATTGCGAGCGTAGTTTCAACATTTCAATGGAGGGCATATACATTGCTTGAACTGTGAGCATTCATCAATAGGAGCTTGAATGCATTGTCATGGCTTCTCAAAACAATATTGTGTTAATTCCATGTGAAGTTTCTAGTTGGATTGACTGCAGATCTCAAGAACATTTATGTGCACAGAGATGGAATAAACATAGACAATGAGCATACACACTTGTTGGCCTAAATCATGCTAGACATCAATGGAGTATGCATTAAAGATGAAGTATTCTTCACCAATGGAGATTATGCAGCCATCACATTAGAATTTCATGTTGCAAGAAACACACGGAGAGAATGTTGATGACAGTTTCGTTATTCATAACTCTCTCTTACCTTTGAAGTTTTGGTCTACATATTTCATCACAAGTAAAACCTAATTCCAAATTTAATTTTACAATACCAAAGAGCTAACAAAGGAGAGACCCCAAAATCGCAATATCGCCATGAGAATTTGCTCGCCCTCCCGAATTAACAAATAGGTGAGTATAAAAGGTCAAATATTTATTAACATTTTATTTTCTCACTTTTACTTTGTTGAGACTTTAATGTTTCAATTTCAAAAGGGAATATCATATGGTTTGTATTTTTTATTTTTCTTATAGATGAAATATTCAAAATCGTAAATATTTAAAAATTATTATATATAAGAAATAATTAAAACTTTAATCTTTTCAAATTATATTGTGCTATAGTGATAAAATATTTTTCAATTATAGGTTTTAATAATCTCCTTTTGAGGTAAACCCTAAATTGCCAAATTGGGAAGCATATGCAGAAGGATCCTAAGTTCATATTTTTGCAAGGTAAATACTTCGATACCACCGAAAAAGCCACAAGGTGAGTTGAAAAGTAAGAAATAATATTTTATATTTGGATGTATTCTTTACATACTTCAAGAATATAAATATCGATATTAGGGAAATAGGAGATTTTGGTCATTAATTTACTTTCTCTAAAGTATATAGTTTAAACATTTTGATTTATATTTCTTAAAAATCTTTAGGAATATTTTATTTCTCTTAATACATTTAAGCATGAAATGGGCTTAAAGTATATTTTCTGTGAGTTTATTTTTTATAACTCTTACCCTCATTATGAAATTGGAAGTATAAATTATCCAAGCCCTAACATGTATTAATATATTTCTAAGGTAAATAATTTTTTATTTTAAAGATAAATATTTTCAAAGTAAAATGTTTTCATGTCTCTAAAAATATATTTTTGGGAGAAGTATGAAAATATTTCCTTAACAATAGGAATATTATACATGTAAAAGTAAAACTTTTATATGCCTAATATTGTTTTCCTCATTATGTGCACAAAAAAGTCTATTGGATTTTTTTTTATTTTGGACTAGTAAGAGGCCAAAGCGAAGATTTGAACCCAAGACCTTCCAATTAAGAGACTCACAATTTACCGTTGTCTCCTAGGCTCTTGCCTTATTGGATTAGTTATTTTAATGTTGAACTTGCATTGTAATAACTAAGTGTTCAATTGCATTTAGGTTTTTGTTAGGAAGCATCATGATGATCGAAAGCTTGTATTCATCCTTTGTATTTCTATAGAGGATGCTGGGATCATTCATAATAGATAGCAAATAGTAATTATTATAGCAATTTTAAAATTCAATATGAAGTAAACACTCTTTCTGTGCAATTGCTTGACGACTCTTGAGTCCAAACTCCTTTGTTGTACTTCCTTATAAAGAAATGGAAATAATGGTAGTTCCTTTACATCTCTTTTGGCTTATCGTGTATTAAATTGCTCATGTTCTTCATTGTCTTACTTTGGATTAATACTATTGTATCAATGGATGTAAATAATGCATGAACTTGATCTACATTGCTCTCCTTTAGTTGGGGTTGAATTCATCTAGGCTTGGGACTGCATTTATTGTCTTTCTATCTTGTGGTCAACATCGTCTCTATAGATTTGATAATAAGATTATGTGAGGGTTGACTCTCTTTGCCCAAAAGGACTAAGGATGGGTCATTATATGTTTCTTATAAGTGCATATGTGTGATTTTTGGTTAGTGATGTTCAATCCAAAAGTATTGCATAGTTCATTTCTCAATATATTATTCTCTTTAAAATCATTCATACACATTGATTTCTCCTTGAAAGCCATTACCAACTCAAGAGTATCATTAAGTCTACAATCACAATCTTTATTCCATTACAAGTTAAGTTACAACCACCTAGGTCCTGCAAAGCCTAAAGTGTGGAGGTCAAGAACAAGAAAAGATTCAACATTCTTCATTGACCAAAATTGTGTTGAGTTTCCCAGCATTGAGTAAGTCAACCAACAATTTTTTGCACCAACATGACTTCCAAAAAAAGATAGGACATTACAATAATTTTAATTCGTGGAAAATAGATGCTATTACATAGAAAATTGATTTCTATAAAAATACATATTTATAAATCTACACTTTTATCCACTTACAAATCAAAGATCTATCAAAATTGCTTTTCAATGCTAGTTAGATCTGAATAGCTAATAACTATAGCTTACATGTAAGCTTTACATTATTCTAAATTAACCGCTACCTAATAACTATAGCTTACATGTAAGCTTTACATCATTCTAGATTAACCACATCACTAACACTATCACTATCAGTGTTGCTTTGATTTGTTCGATTGTCAAGAAGCACGGGGCTCATAATTTGCAAAGGAGATGGCTCCATCTTCCCTTCAATCATCAACACCACTTTCCCCATGCTTGGCCTCATCTCCTCATTTCTTTCAATACATAGCAATGCTACAACAATTGCTCCTATCAAGTCTTCAATATCTTCCTCCTCAGCAACACCCTTTTCCACAACATTAATTGTGTTCCCCTGACTAATTTGAGTTGTAGCCCATGGCGGAAAGTAATACATAATTGAATCTTGCATGTTGAGATCCAAAGTTCTTCTCCCAGAAATAATTTCCAAGAGCGTCATACCAAAGCTATATACATCGACCTTTGGAGTTATGGGAACACCAAAAATTCCTTCAGGAGCTAAATAGCTTTGCCAACTAGTAACAGCATCACCTTCCTCAGGTCCACTTTTCTTGGTTCCATTTTCCGTTTTGATGACAACATCAACGCTCACAAGGTAAGTTAACATCAATGGCAGCCCAAGCCTACAAAGTTTTTTGTTTTCTTTCTTTTGGGCAGGTAATAGCTTCAGGAGTTGCCATGGGTGTGTTCATTCATGGGACTATGCATCTCGCCTGTGATTTCCCCAGAATTGCTTCGTGTCCAACACCAAAGTTTATTGCAACAATAGGACATGGCTTCCATAACAAGAAACCTATGTTGGAATATTAAATGACGCGTATGTTTTCCCCTTGAGCCAAACGCTCACCTACCACCTCTGATGCCCAGAACAGACAAAAACATAAATACAATGGGTGAGATTTTTTGAAATCAAAAAAAGAGGGGGAAAATGAAATGTGACAAAAAGGAATCTTCATTCATTCATTCAGAGTTCAAGCAGATCAAGCAAATCAGAAGTTGCAAAGGAGAGCAAAGCAGAAGAAGGAAGAAGAAAAGAAGTTTGTGCCTGTAGTTGCACGTGTTTCCCCTGTTCTCTCTGTATTTTGTTCTTTGGATTTGTCCTATTGAAGCAGTGATTGCTCCAGGCACCATTGTATGCAGCCATTAGAGTTGCAGGTTTAAAGTTTATTGAAGTTTGAAGCTTTATTAGTTTAGGGTTGTTTTAGGGTTTTCTGGTTGAAGCCGAATGCTCCCAGATTTTGTAATAGTTTAAATCAAAGATTGAATAGAAGGTAAGAAGACATATTTGAATCCATTGCTCTTCTCTTGTATGTTGCATTTGAGTAATTTGTTTGAAAGCTTAAAGCTTTGGCTCTTTGGTTTTAATGGTGAAAGCATTCACATTGGAATTTCTTAAGTTATAATTTTTCAGTTGAATAGAACACTTGGCATCCTCTTTCTCAGTTGGAGCCGAGCTCATTCGGCATCTATTGTTGCTGAGCATTTCCTTTGCAGCCGAGCTTACTCGGCATCCATTGTTGCTGAGTATTATTTCTTTGAGTGCTGAGCTAACTCGACACCTGTTGTTTGTCACTCGGCACCATCAAGTGCTGAGCAATCTATCACTCGGCACCTTCATGTGCCCAACAACTTTTAAGTGTCGAGTAAAATTTTAGGTTTAGGGCTGTGAGTATTAAATTAAATTTTAATATATTTCTCACAACCTAGATATGGGGACTTGTTGTTGAGCACAGTGGGAATGACAGGAGTTATAATGGTGTTTGTGATGGTATTCTCCTTCACTCTGGCCCTTCATAGTTTCAGAAAAAATGTGGTCAAGTTGCCGTGGCCTCTGCATAATACGACTTAAGTCTCTACTCACAAGCTTTGCCAACTCAAAATCGGCCAACTTGGGCAAAAAATCAGCATCAACCAGAATGTTCTTGGGCTTTACATCGCCGTGAATGATGCAATCTCTGCATTCCTCGTGGAGATAAAACAAAGCTCGAGCAGTGCCCAAGGCGATCTTGAACCGAGCCTTCCAGTCGAGTACCTTCTTTTAACTTGTCAGAGCAACTGCTGAAGAGTATGGAATCCAGCGATCCATTGGGCATGTAATCATACACCAGTAACCCTACTTTGGATCCTTGTGCACAAAACCCTCAAAGCCTTACTAAATTCCCATGTTGTATGTTTCCAAGTGAGCTGATTTCCGCACGGAATTGCTTCTTATCTTGGCTTGAACTGGACTCCAGTTTCTTCACGGCCACAAGACTACCGTCTGGTAGAGATCCTTTGAAAACTGAGCCAAATCCTCCTCTCCCCAACTTAGATCTGAAATTCCTAGTCGCAATCTTCAACTCCTTGTACCTGCGCATTCTAAGAAAAGAGTCAGATGAATCTTCACAACGTTCAATAGATCTTGTCGCCTCCTCCACATAAAAAATGAAAAGATGGCCAAAGCAATGGCGAGCGCAGTGACAATAGCAATCACAAGAGGCATCACGATTTTGCGTTCGGATGACGATGGTGGATCAAAAGTTGCACGGCCAGAGGCAGTGGCTACTCGAATGAAGACATTTGAATTGCTGATTGATGAAGAATCACGCAAGTCAAACAAAGGTGTGGACCAGATTTGGCAAGGGCCTGAGCATAAGTAGTGCATGAGCAGTTGCTGAGGCAGGCATTCTCACAATCCTTGGTGTTGACAGCATTAATGCTCTTCCTGTCATCAATGCTACCTGCAAAATCACTGTCAGTATAACCAATCAAACCAAAATTGTTAGCTTTGGAATATAGAATTCCATATCCCATTGTTCCTGCAATATATCTCAATATCCTTTTTCCAACTTGCCAATGAGAATTTTGTGGTGATTCCATGAACCTTGAGATTAAACTGACACTATACATGATGTCTGGTCTTGTAGCTGTCATATACATTAAACTTCCAACAAGTCTTTTAAACATAGTTGGATCAACATTTGAGCCCTTTTCTTCCTTGCTAAGTTTTGTTCCTATTGCAACTGGAGTTGACACTGGATTGGAATTCATCATTTTAAATCTCTTTAAAACATCCTTTATATACTTGGATTGACAAATGAAGATACCTTTGTCACATTGAATAACTTCAATACCTAAGAAATATCTCATCAACCCCAAATCTGTCATTTCAAATTCTTTCATCATTTCTAACTTGAACATGTCTACTGATAGATTTCCAGTGAATATTAAGTCATCAAAATACAAGCATACAATCAAAATCTGACCTTCCTTATTAGTCTTAACATATAACGTGGGCTCATTGTTACTTCTATTGAATTGATTACTTATCATGTATGAATCAATCCTCTTATACCAAGCCCTAGGAGCTTGTTTCAAACCATAAAGTGCCTTGTTTAGTTTATATACTTTGTTTTCATGCCCACTAACCTCATAACTAGGTAGTTGTTTAATATTTACCTCTTCATCAAGAAATCCATTCAAAAAAGCTGATTTTACATCAATTTGATACACTTTCCAATCATTTTGTGCTGCTATTGCTAAAATAGTTCGAACTGTGTCAAGTCTAGCAACTGGAGCAAATGTTTCATTATAATCAACTCCATATTGTTGTGAAAAACCTTGAGCAACTAGTCTTGCCTTGTGCTTAACAATTTCACCTTTTTCATCAAATTTAGTTTTGTAAACCCATTTGACTCCTATACATTCTTTTCCTTTAGGTAAATCCATTAATTCCCATGTGTTATTTCTTTCAATACATTCAATTTCTTCATCCATTGCCTTGATCCATTTATCTTCTTTAATTGCTTCATCAAAATACAATGGATCACAAGAAAATAAAGCAAAATTTGAGTAAATATCTACATTCTCTTCTTCTTGATCATTTATTGCCTTGGTGTTGGCAGCATTAATTTCTATCAATTGTCGGCAACCTTATGGTTGGTTAACCGTCCACCGTCCAGCCCACACTCAGCACCGTCCACATTAAAAGCAGACAAACAGCAGCATACAGCCGCCCAAGTTCACTTCAGAATCAGTCTTCAACTACCAGTAGTTGCATATATTAATTGATATATATTAATATTATATGTCATGCAATACATGTGTTTGATATTCTAGAGAGTTCTCATACCTCTATAAATAGAGGCATTATGTAAAGATTTGAGTATCAGATGTCTATCTGATCATGGTGGATCAGTAGAGCCCATTTTGGGTTTCTCATTGTGGATCATGAGTGGATGGAATGCTGTAGCATTTTATGGATTTGTAATAGATTTCAGTTATGTTAATGAGTATGAAGTGCTGTAGCACAATTTGATGAATTTGTGTTTTGCTTATTGATTTGAATGTTTATCATTGCATTCATGTTTATCTTTGATCCACTCTATCCACCTCCTTCACTGAGCATAAGCAGTGCACGAGCAGTTGCTGAGGCAGGCATTCTCGCAATCCGTCTTTGTGGGCGCTGGGTATGAAGAACCATAATCAGAAAACGACGTTGCGTTGGAGTCGATGAATCTGTCGGATGTGCAATTCAAGGGGCTCCGGCGGACACAGCCACTGGACAACCAGTCCCGTGAATCCCAGGCTTCATTGTCTTTTGGTGTGAAACCATTTACACAGCTGCAGAATTGAAAATTGTTGGAGTTAGAGACGCCGAAAGCGCCGCAGAGGCCATACACGGCGCATTCGTCTGTGGGCAGACACCAGAACATGCTCCATTTATTTCCATCGAACATAGCAAGGCGAGTATCTCCGGACCTGGTCAAGACGAAATGCATGGGCATCTTATGTGTCGGTGTTGAACGAACGTACATACCAGAGCTGGTGATTTCAAAACTGATATTGAAAAACCTTTTGCTTGACATTTCTGGAACATGACCGAAAATTCTACCATCCCAAACTCCGCTCTCCCAATACGTAACAGAGTTATTCCATATTAGCACAAATTGTTTGGCGCCAGATGGATCCGTCTGCATGGAGAAGAGCCCAGGAGCAGGATCCAACGAGCTTTTCCAAGACATCAGTTTTAGTTGTTCCCCAAATATCGTTGCAGGCAACCAGGTGTCTGTCGGGTTGTCTAAACTCTGCCAAATCGTTTCAGAATTGTTGTCATCAGCGCTCAGCATCAAAAAATTACCGGAGTCTAGTATCACAGCACGGGATGCCCTTTTCGATATGTTGACCGACCAAATAGACGCACCCTCTGCGTCCAACAGATCCAATTCACCTTCTCTTGACAGCTTCAAAACTCCAGATTTGTTTCTCGCGGGAGTCTCTCTGTTGCCCACCCAAAAGATCATCTGCTGTGGCATATTGGAGTACCAGATTCCAATATACCAGTTATTGGTTCCATTTTGACTGAAGAATCCCAATTCAAATGTGCCATTCTGTGAAATCAATGTCTGATTTCCAGCAAGCGAGGCGCCCAAGGAAAGAGTGTCTCCGGCCTGGACTACTGTTGCGCCATAACTACTCAATTGAATAAACACAGAAACTGTAAAAGCAAGTCTTAACCGGGATTTTGCCCGCTTCTCATCCATCGCCAAATTGTGAGAGATTGATCGAACCTACCCTGGGTTTTAAAGTAAGAAGTTGGAAATATAAATGTTCTTCTAGCATAAATGTCGTCGAGGACCATGATAGGAGCACGAATGGTGGCATTACAGGTGGTCATAAAATAATTGTTGTGTTGCATTCTGACAAGGTTGAGAGTCAAAATTAACTAATCTGAAAGAAATCCGACAAGATATTGCGGGTAAGGTTCAAGTATGACTTTACGAGGCTATGAAACATTTTAAAATTATCGGGATGAATATTGCGGCATTGAATCTACAGGTTTCTTTTTATCTTTATGTCTTAAATTCAAAGCATTGTCAAAATACTGCACTTCTATAATACCAATTTCTCCAATCGGCTAGGATTGAGTATCTCAGTACAAGACACTTTCAATTATTGACACCGAAATTACAAGTAAGATTCATGTTAATTAATTCTATTCAAAGAAAGTCGTTGAATTTAATGGTTTGATTGTATTAATTTTTAAAATGAAGAGACTGCTGTCATGGAGAAGCCAATCGTTGAACGCTAACTCCAAAGAATGGAATGACAATCTAAACAATAGACTAGAAAAATTAATAAATCTGATTGCAGAAAGTGCCGATCCACTCTGAAACCATTCAGTGAATTCAGAAGGAATAAAAAACACGGGTCGAAGGAGACTTAAATCTTTTCAATGGAAGCTGGTGGATTTTCTCTCTACGCGGCTTCCCAACTAAGAAATGTAAACTCCAAACGGACCCTCAGTTAAGGATCTTGTGTTGACAGGAAGAATAAAATCTGTTGCCGATAATATTAGCTTCTACTTACAATGGCAACAGGAAGAATAAAACATCTCATTTCGCAGCAAGAGGCGAGCCTCCTTTCATTGAACTACATGAGGCAGCCAATGAATGAATCCACGGATCCAAAAAACTTGTACATAATAGACAACGTCTACGCAACACTGAATTTGACTCCTACATTGTAGTTATTAGCTACATATAAAATAAAATTAACTAGCAATTGTACTTTAGTGTGCTATAAGTACATCGTAAAAGTGTGAAATAATTTATATGCACTTTAAATTAATTAATTCTGATTAAATAATGCATGAATTTTAAAATACTTTATTTTGATTCAGTTTGTATTTATGCATAAAATTAATTTTGATGAGTCATTTCATATAATTTAATTTAGAGTTAAAATGGTCTATTGTTATTACCATAGATTTGTATAGATATTAATTTAAAATGTGTAAGCTAACATAGCTCACAATTACAAATACTTTTGAAAAAATGAGTCTTACCAACATATCAACCTAGTGAGGTCCTTAGTGATACATTGACTAAAAAGAATTCCACCAATTATTTGTTTTGGGCAAGAAGTAATGAAGCTTTGTAACATGCCTTCTACACTGTGGAGAGAGTAATGAGACAATTCATATTGTCAATTTTAATATGATAGGTATTGCTTTGACCTAAATTCAAAGTGATGAAATTATGTGGGAGAAAATTATTTGGTAGAATTCCGTAAAGATATATTGTAATTGCTTTCTACAATAACAAAATATGCAAAATTTGTCTATAAAATGTTGCCCACTTTCTCCTTGATTGTGTCAAATTATCTTCCCCACAATGTTTTTCTTTCTACGATCATAGAATATGCACAAGTTGTCTAAAAAAATGTTGTCCACTTTCTCTTTGAGTGTGCCAGAAAAAAGAGCTTTACAATTAGATATTTATTTTATCACAATATATAATGAAGGAGGGTGTTATTAGATATCTCTCCCCTTTGAGCTAGATATTTTTGAAAAATTAATATTGATAGTTGATAATAAATGTAAATTTTTAAGTATGTATGTCATCCTTATTATATTTTTGTTTTAATTATAATCTCACTATCATATCATAGTATTATAACTAATATTATTTATCATTATATTAACTTCTATAAATATTTCTATTATTATCTTACGATATCTCTATATCTATATATTTGATATGTTTAAAATAAATTAATAACAATACTATCATTAATAATTTCATTATTATAATATTAATATTAAATTCTCTCATATGGATACTATAAAATAAAACTCTAATATTACTAACATAGTATTTATATAATTGTATCCATATTATCCTATTTAATACTATTAGACATTATTTAAAAATCTAAAATAAGTATAAATATTTATTAAATATGTAGTAATTATATAATTTTTTATATAAATATAATATTTATTATCTTTATTCTAGTAAATAAATAATATATTACAAAAATAAAATGCATATTATTTATTACACCAAATTTAACATAAATTTGTATTTGGTGATACCAAATTCCCATTCAAAAAATACCGAATTCAATAGGCAAATCAAAGATACAATCATGATCAAAGGCGAAAAAATTAGAAAGATTGCTTTGCATCCTTTCAATCAGTAGTCTCTATACATTCTCACTAATCTCTATAGTGGCTAAACAATTTGAGCAATTGTGTCAATTTTTGTGTGGTTTTCTCAAAGCAACCCAACGGAATGATCACCAAAATCTTCTAAAAAGCTCCCGACTAAAGCGCATCCAACATAGCCAAGCCATTTGATGAATGTTGTCAAAGTGTCCAAAGAATAGTAATTGAAAAATTAGTTGCCAAGTTTGAAACTCTAAGACTCTTCTTCACACCAAGAGGAATAGTTAGAGCATGTTCATATGCAGCAGCTTGGCCTTTGGAGCAAGAACAAAAGAGATCCTTTGCCGCCAATCCTCTTTTGCATATATTTTTCTTTTCTTTTGCCAGGATTTCTAACACAAGAGGAATTGCTCCACCTTTTACGAGCTTTACAGGAACTATAATGTCCCTTGAGAGGTAGTATATGGTGGCCAGAGCTACTTTGGTCTCACATTTCTTCACCATCTCTACCAAATCTTTCTCTTCCAAAACATCTACTGATTTTGAAAGTGTTCTTTGAATGTGTTATTGGAATCAATCATCTAAAGCCATTTCTCAAATTTGGGGAAAAAATGGGGTTGTGGATTGCAATGTGAGGGCAAAAAGAGGGGAAATCAAAATTGGAAATTTGAATGAGAGTAGAAATAGGAGAAATCAAGATTGAAGTTTTGAATGAGAGCCAAAGTAGAAGAAATTGAGAGTGGAGTTTCATATGGATTTTTCTAAGCACAATCATACATCTTTCCTCCTATCACATTTGAGTTGAGCACAAAATTCTATGCTAGATCACACATTACAATTTCATGCTTCAAGCCTCAAAAATATTGATTTGTTAGATTATTTGTAGACCCACCCAATAAAGAATACCTACAAACCCAGCTAGGTATAACCTTCCCCTCCCCACTTCCAACTCTCACCCCAATCTCTATCCTAATCAAGGCACAACCAGTGCCCCAGAAATGGCTGTAATTTTTTAGCTTTTTTCCTAACCAACATTCATTTGACAGATAATAAAAAGAGAGCTCACAAGACATTATTTGTTGTATAGTATGTATGTCAAATCACTGGTGGAACACTTCAATGGAAGCTGCTATGATGTGGACATCTCTCACCCTGATCCAAGATGTGAATAAATTTTTACATTTTCTATTTATGATGGTTGAATGACTAAGATATCTTCAATGGCCATCTAGCCTTATTCTGAATTTCCAACCATCGATTTTCAAAATCATCTCCTTCACTTCATATTGGGAATGCCTATGATGTAATTAATTAAATATTAAAATATAATGAATATAATATTTTTAATTAACAATTCAAAAGAATGGGTTTGTTTGGGTTTTTCATAGATAGAATCTCATTTTAAAGTCTATTGTTGTAAAATAACATAAAAGTAGTAGAAATAAGAAGATTTAATTACGTGGCAATTAAATATGGTCTAAACACATTTAAGGAGTTGAGTATCCATGTCCAATCAAACTCCAAATCAAGATGCCACCAAGTCTTACAAAAAATAGGCCACCAAAAATTGACCACAAGATACAAGACCATTACCTTCAATAAAGGCACTGAGAAAATAAAACTCATGCTAGCAAAAAATCCTCAATTACTTCAAAAGAGGCATCTCAAAAGAAAGCAAACTAGATGCCAGTACAAGGGCATGTGCAAATGAGTAATCATTCCCTCTTTGGTTTCTTTGAAAATACAAATCAAAATCCATAGAGATATCAACCCATGGTTCCTTTGGCATTGGTAAGGGCATATACAAACAAGTATTTTGACCTCATCCCTTAGCTGTTTGACACAACCTGCAGTAAACAACATAAATGTTCACATATCTCCTCATATTAGGCCAAAGGAGCTTCTCATTTACTAGTCCTGATGCCTTCTTTTTCCAAAATGTCCACCCAAACTATTTGAGTCCATTTACCATGTTAATTTTTATCTTCGTGATTCAAGGGGGATGTAAAGTTTAGAACCATTAAATAAGAAACCATCTAACAATATGTAGCCTTCAAATGAATGCCTTTTGGTGTAGTTTTGACTATTTAGAGCTGCCCAAATGATGCCAAAAAATCTTGGTCATTGAAATATTCTCTTTTTATCTCTTCAAAGAAAACCAATACATGAATCATTACAACTAAAAAGTAACATTTTCTAGTCAAAGAATCAAGCACTACAATTCTCCTATCACTATGTTGCACATAAAATATGCAAGCTTGTAAAAAGGAAGTCCATTTAGAATGCTTATGGGATAATTTACCTTGTGAATTGATATACTTCAAAGCTTGATTGTCAATCATCAAAATGAAATCCCCATGCCAAAGGTATTGCCTCCAATATTTTAAAGATTATATACTACTGTACACAGGGAAACACATATTCATGAGACCTTTGTGTGGAATGCAATCAGAATAATATTGAACAAAGGTAGACCCAAGAAACAACTACTAAATAATGTATCTCTGAACATCTCATGTTTCCCTAACTACAACTACTAAAATTACTCTTAGACCAGCATCTTAGTGACAGTTCTAGAACGAGATTATGATATTTATGTAGATCTATGCAAGACTATATGAGATCTATATGAAGTGCAAGATATATCAAGATAAGAACATGAAAATATTAAAGGTATGTGTATGCATGAGACTAAACAATTCTAAACAATACTAGATAATTCTTAAATGGTGCTAAAATGATACTAAAAATCTCTATAACAATGATGCTAAATAAATGATTAAAATGCTAGCTCTAATATGCCTATAGAAGTATGCATAAAAATTGGGTCCGTTTGGCAGATGCATAAAAATTGGGTTCATTTGGCTCTTGATTTTCCCTTCTATTTATAAGATTTTAGAAGGAGGTTGGGGTAAAGATTTGGGATTTACCTTTTACTGGGGGTAAGGGTGAAATTGAAAATATCTCACAAAACCCCAAGAGGAAGACTCCAATAGACATGGTTTATGATGATAAATATGACTTTTAAATTCTTTTAAATTCCAAAATGTGGGGCTAGGGCTTCACTTTTGAGAGGACAAATGATTTTAGTTGATTTATTAAATGTTGGATTTCTTTTCAACTTTTTTCTTTATCTTTTTCCTTTGTATTTTATTTTTTGATTTTATGAATTGAATTTCCTCTTTGAAAGTGATTTTGATTTTTTTGAATTTGATCAAGGGTTTAGGCAATTAATTGATTAATTAATCAAACAACTTAACGTTGTTATTGATATGAAAGTCTATTATTTTCCATGTTTTATGATTTTGTCCTTAATTTCTATTTTATGATCGAAATTCATGTTGTTTAGCTCTTTGCCAATTTTAGGGTGTCTACAAATGCCCCTCATGTAGATAATATGCGAAGCATATTAGTTCAAATAATGTCTTGATTTTTTGACTTTTTGCTAATTTTTTATGATTGAGTGTTTGATCGTTGATGCTCTGTTGGTTTTGAGATGATACAATGCCTAATTATTGATGATTTGATGTTTGACTTTGATATTGTGATGTTTGAAACCTTTCATTTATAAAAGTTTTTTTGGATGCCCTAGTTAATTTGATTGATGTTGAATTTTGGCTAGGGTAGAACATTTTTCATGCCATGGTTTTGATATAGGTATATTGCCCCCTCGGAAATAAAATTGGAAAAGTTGATTTGCAAGATATGGAGAATCCAATTTTATTTCTAGAAAATGTCAATGAAATTGTTTGAAGATGAATTGGATAGTAGGTATATCATTGAATTTACTAAAACAATACCCATGTCAAGAAAATGGGTCAAAAGACATTAAATGAGATGATGTGCAAAAAATGCCATAAAATGCCCCGCGTGAGGGTTAATAGGTCAAAAGAACCTTTACCCTATTAATTTTGACATTTCCTGTTTACTCTTATCCATTTTGAGCTTCGATCTAGCAAAGATGGTGGTCCCATTATGAGAGCACAAATTTGAGAGGGATCGCAAATATGAGCGTCCAACCAGCTATAGAGCTCCAGTAAGTTGTCGAGAATTTTTGTATGAATTTGTGAATTTTTACATGATTTGAATTAGTAAATGCTTGCATCGATTATTTTAGCTCATTTAATGTTTTCTATAGCATATATAAATTGTTTTAGCACATATGCAATCTTAAATAGAGCATCTACAATGTGAAATAACACATTTACAAAAGCTCTAAGTGATTACAATAGAGGAATTGTAAAGTTTTAGTGCATATGAATAACATTATACTGCATTTATGTGTTCAAGCACATACATATGGTCTTATAGTGCATTCATTTGTCACACTAGCACATTTGAGGTTTGACGAATTCTGCATGTGTGATAGTTTGAGGCTTGTAATGTTGTATAGCATGTATATGCTATGTAGTGCATCCGTTGATTAAAATAGCACATTTTTTTTATAATAGTGCATATGATGTATCATATAGTGCTTATGTAGGGTGTAGCACATTTGCTGCATCTAATAGCTTACTTGTTTAGTATAGTAGTGCTACAGAGTTTTAGAATGCATTCATTCTCTATTGTAGCTCACTTTTTAGTAGTGAATAGAGCTTGGAAGGTCAAATGGAGTTTGAAATGGTCGATGTAGGGTTTGTCAAATATCAAAGAGGCTAGATAGGTGAAATTGAACATGATAAGTAGTTGAGCATAGCCTGATATAGAATTTAGATTTCAAATGGAGAATGAGAAAGTTGATATCAGCCCTTAAATGTGTTCATGCCATAATTGAAACAAGATATTAGTGTCCTCACAAAGTGATATGTAGGATCAATCAAGTATGTTAGATAGATAGAAAAGGTGCCCCCCTTAGGATGCAAATTAAGGAAAACCAACATGTCCATCTCAAGATATAGAGGAGGACAAATAATGTGTCGAGGATTGAATCATTATTAGGATAGTTAGAAGTTAACTTAAGTTGATGTATGATAATCACTTGTAATGAAAAATTGATGCCATTGTTTTATTATGTTATATAGGTACATGGACATAAGCTCATGGTTCAAGAATTATATCCATGGTGACTAGAGTACATTAGTGGATTGCTAGTTGTTGATTGACAAATCATTGATAGATGCAGATTCAAATATCTTCTCTAGATGCCTTAGTTCTGGGTGAACCAAGGATTATTGAAAGCTGTGGCCTAGTGGTGGCACTCAGACCACAACATCTTTCATATGCCACATGGGGAGATGATGATTACCCTAAAGGATGTGTACATGATTCTCTAGATCCTGATAGTAGAAGATCTAGCAAACTATGACAAGAGGGATGACAATACAACTTGTAGAGATCTATTCATAGATGATGAGATTGGGGATGATAGTGTGCCATGGTTCTAGATTTTGTAGTATGATTCCTTACCAACTGTGCTAGCAGGGTTCATAGGGGGATTTCTTCTTCTAGAGAGGCAAGGGTGTAATGTCTAGTTGGATGGGGTTGCATAGTTCAGGATCTAATTGATCAAACACAAAGATTTTTGTGGGGGAGTTGCATTCTAGCCCACTTGTATCATGAATTGCATTAGGTGGTGTATTCAAGGCCTACATCACTTTTGGAAAGTGTGGTGTTTTTACATAAATGGACACAGGAGCATCTTCCCATTACTTAGCCTATATGTGTGTGTGTCAATGACCAAATGACATGCCTTTCATATATTTGTCCAGCCCCATCTAGATAAGACAAAATATTGGAGACACATGTTTGATGATTTTAATGAGGTGTTGTGGAGGCCATATAGGTATATAGAGCCATGGACAAACACTAGTACATTTTCCCTTGTTTTTTGACCAAAGGCCATATTGGCCTATGATTTCTTTATTATTATTTTTCTTTTTATGCCCATGTTGGATGGAATTTTGACCAAATTAGGCTTCTTATCCCTAAGTTGGTCAAAATTTTGACCAAATTGGTTTCATAATGAAAAAAAATCATAGTCATTATTTTTTTATTTGTTGAGTTTGTTTGGCAGTGGGAGTTTGTTGTTCGATTTGTGCTTGGATTATATAGGAACTTCTTGACATAACAAGACCCTGAGATAAATTCTTGTTGCTCAAAGCTTATGAATATTTATAGGTTGGAATGATATATATGTAGCATTTTCATTTTGTAAAACTACATACATTTTGCATAGAAAAAATATATGCAAAAATATTTAGGGTTAAATCCTTTCATTAAAACTTGCCATAGATCCAAGCTTATGCATCATAACTTGTGCTCTTTATGTGTACATGGCTCTTCATCACTGTATCACTATATTGTGTATATGTTTTTGGTGGATTGTGAATGTCTATAATGTATAATATTACCATGTTTTACAATTTAGAAGGTATCTACTTGTTAATGTGATATTTAACATTAATTTTAGAATTGTTGAAGAAAATAAGAAGATTGCTAGCCTCTCCACTCTTTGGAGCATGGTGAACCTAGGTATGACATGATCAAATCCTCTCACTAAAACTTAGTGCAAATACTTTCTCGTGCTAAATATTGGCAACTTAAGAATCATGAAGGTCTAGCCTCTGGAGTCTGGACATAATGTTGATTGAAGCATGGTGTTACTGAATATATATATTCTAATGGGAGAATGATGAGAAATGAAAGGCTGCATATAAATAAATTCTAAATTCCATGATCTACTACCACTCAACGAATGACTACACTCACCAATTGGTAGGAGAGAAGTTGAATGAATGTAATAGTTTAAATACACTAAAATCTACTTACTCTTGTATAACTAAGAGATGTGTTCAAGAAATATAGATAAATGCAATGTTTCTAAGGATTATCTTTTAGTTTGGTCCATTTAGCATCATTAGTAACCTCTAATGCCTAGGTCACATCTCTAAGAACAATTTATCTTAGCACATAATATGGGTGGATTTGAGTGAGGTGACCAAATTTTTCTTACAAAACCATATGTGCAAATATAAACATTAAGTACAACATGTCCAATAATTTTACAAATATATTTTCCTATCAAGAAAGACCACACCTATCAATACGAATCTAGAACAAAATAATGAGACAATTTCTAGTTTGTTGTCTCAGTTCCAAAGAAAAGTTGACAAACGTTATTTTCCTTGCAAAAAGTGTAAGGGCTTAAAGAATCAAAGAATTATAATCACAACAATGCAAAGTCATTGTAGGCAACATGGTCACATTGAAGGAGGCCACAATTTTCGTTGATTGGGGAATGTGGATTCCCAACTGGAGGAACATGGAGGTGTGAATATCCAAGTTGAGGATAACACTCCTATGGAAGAAGATGATAATATGCCAAAGGAAATGATTGAAGAAGATGGTATTGTTGGAATTATAGATGGAGTAACTGGGGGGGGGGGGGGGGGGTGAATCAGTTACTCCAAAAAAAAATCCACAGATCCCTTAGATGTCTTAAATAACTAGTTACTACTAATACTTGGTAAACACTATAAAAATGTTGTAACTTGGTAGATTAACTTTTTACTGATCTTCAAGCATTCATAATTATTAACATGCATGCAAAAGTAAATAACATGAGCACAAGAGACACTGGATTTAACGTGGAAACCCAATATCGGAAAACCCACCAAGTAACTAGCTACCAATTTTCACTCTTCTGAAGTGAGCCCTGATAGGAGCCAACCCTATTAAAAATTACAATACACACTATTAGGTGTGACCCTGTTAGAGGATTTAATCACCTTGTTAAGAGTGACCTTGCTAGAGGTCTTTAGAACAATTCAATTAAACTGTCACCTTGTTAAAGGATTTGCAAAAATGGCTGTTAAACCAACTCTGTTAAGAGATTTTGAAATCATTGCTACAATGGTTAAAAAGTAAAAATGAATTGACCTGAATAAGATGTAACTAAATTTGCTGATTATAGATCTCTATTCTGCACTATTAGATCCTTTTCGATCAAATATAGCTTTGCTACTCCTCAATGATCTCTGGTCATCCTTCAAAATTCATTTTCACAATAATCAATCCTCCTTCTCATTCACATCACATCAAATCCATCATTTAAACTTAGAATTCGTAACTTGACCTCTTATATATACCATCTAGATTATCAAGTCAACTCATTCACAAGTTACATTTACCAATAAACCATACATTAGTTAGCTACAAATATTATATTAAACAAATAAACTTTATTTCACAAAATAATGAAATCCTTCACTGGTCGGCCCTACTCGATAAATACTGCTTCTAGAAATAATTTCTTGAGTTAACCATCTTAACTCAGTTAACACTAAAAAATGTAAAAAATTCTTTGGCTGCCGAGTTAACTCGGTAAGAACTAATTTTTCTTCACTGTCCATGAAAGCTCGGTTAGAACTGTTTCCTGCACTATTTTTTCTTGATGATCGAGTGAGCTTGGTAACAACTGAATACACAAGGTAAAGCCTAAGAACGCTCGGTAGACATTGTAAACCTTCTTTGCTAACCTTCTAAGCTTGGTTGACTCTATCTTTTTCCTTGCTGACCAAATGAGCTCAGTAGACTCTGTTTGATGACTAATATGATATTTGTGTAACATCAAAGAAAACACACAATTGAACAATTGTATCCAACAATCTCCCTCTTTGGAATTGATGGCAACACAATATGTCATAGCAGAATAAAATTTGAAAACAAGTCTTTACTGATAGAATACCTTACCCTCTTCCTCAAATACAATAATCTCCCTCTTTCACAATAATCTCTCCCTCTTACACAAACTCTCATTTTCTTGCAAATTTTAGAAAGATATGATAGTAAACTCTCCCTCTTTGACAACACATGCCAAAGACAACACAAATCAAATGACTAGTATTATATCTAATGTACTGATTCTTATGCAATGTCTTCATTACTTTACTACATCAACTGATAGATCTTCAATTCTATTCTTGTTGATGCATCACTAAAATTGTATTTTAGTGAGCTTTAGATAGAGGAGTGACCCCTAACTTACCTCCTAGATACAAGAATGCATCCTTAGGTAAAGGCTTTGTGAATATATTAGCAATTTGTTCCTTCGTATGGACATATTCCAATCTGATCTCCTTTTCCTATACCAATTCTCTAACAAACTGATACTTTATAGCAATATGCTTGGTTTTTGAATGCATCACTGGATTCTTGGATATGTTAATTGCACTTGTGTTGTCACAAAACATAACAACAAGTTCCTTGATTTCTTGCTTCATACCTTCCAATAACTATTTAAACCACACAATGTTTGAGCAGTTTACTGCTACTGCAACATATTTAGCCTCTACTATGGACTAGGATGTACAATTCTGCTTTTTACTTGACCAAGAAACCAACCTCTTTCCAAGAAAGAAAGCTCCTCCACTTGTACTCTTTATATCATCAACATTCCCTACCCAATCTACATCAGTGAACACTTTTAAATCCAAATTTCTTCCAAGTTTATACCATAATCCATAATCTTTAGTTCCTTTTAAATATCTCATGATCCTTTTGATTGTCATCATGTGATTTTCTTTTTGGTTTTGCTGAGAATCTTGCTACAATTCCTACTGCAAGAGCAATGTCTAGTCTTGTGTGCACTATATACTGCAACTTTCCAATCATAGATCTATACAATGTCTGATCCACTTCCTTTGATTCATTATCCTTGGTAAGTTTCAATCCAATACACATAGGAGTTCCAATTAGTTTGCAGTCTTCCATAAAATTTTTTTTTAGTATCTTCTTGATGTATTTAGATTGAGTGATGTAGATGCCATTCTTACTCTGATGAATTTGAAGACCAACTAAGAATTTGATTTCTCCAAACATTGACATTTCAAATTCCTTGTTCATTTTTTCTAAAAACTCTTTGCAAAGATCATCATTTCTTGTGAACAAAGTATCATCTACAAATATCTCTACCAAAACTATCTTATTATCTAGTCCTTCCTTTATGTACAAACTACTATTATCATTAGTTCTTTGAAAACCAATCTGAATAAGATAGTTATGCAATCTTTCATACCATGCTCTAGGGGCTTATTTTAGACCATACAATGCTTTATGCAATTTGCAGACCATGTCCTTCTTGTCTGGATCAACAAAACTTTTAGACTATTTAATGTAAACCTCTTCATCCAATATGCCATTGAGAAATGCTGGCTTCACATCCATTTGATAAAATTTGAATCCTTTGTATGCAACATATGCAAGTAAGGTTCTAACACCTTCCAATCTTGCAATAGGAGCAAAAGTCTCTCCATAGTCTACACCTTCTCCTTGAGAGTATCCTTTGCATACCAGTCTAGCTTTATTCTTTGACACCTTACCATCTTCATTTAACTTGTTTCTAAATACCCACTTAGTTCCAATCACATTTTTTCTTTAGGTCTAGGTACAAGAGTCCATGTTTTATTTTTCTCTATTTTTTCTATCTCTTCATTCATAGCTTCAATCCAACTTTCATTTTCTAATGCATCTTTGACATTTCTAGGTTCAAAATCAACAAGTAAATAAGTGCCTTTCAAATTACTTCTTGTCATTGTTCCTTTTGATTTATCTCCAATGATCTAATTTGGTGCATGATGCTTCCTGACATACTTGGCTAACACAGGCTCCTTACCTTTTGAATGACTTGCATTTTTATCCTTTTGTGCTTCAACTTCTAGTTTTGGTTCTAGTTTCTTACGCTCATTAGCTATTGATTTGGTAGCTTCTATTTGCAACTCAGGTTCTTGCAACTTGGTAGGTATTAGCTCAGTTTGAACTTCTTGCAACTCGGTTACTGAAGACTTGGGAGTTGAAGATTCTTGATTGACAGGTGTATTTGGCATTGTATCAGGTTTAATGTAAACAAATCCCTTGTAGTCTTCAGGTTCTCTTTTGCTTTCTTCTTTAGTTCTTTCTACAAACTCATCAACTTTCACATGTGCACTTTCTATGACTCTGTGAGTAGACAAATTCAAACATCTATATGCTTTACTTTTGAAAGAATATGCCAAAAATATTCTTTCATCACCCTTTACATCAAATTTACCTTTTCTAGATTCTTTCAAAATGTAACATTTTCTTCCAAATACTTTTAGGTAACTTACATTGGGTTTGTAGCCATACCATAACTCATATGGGGTTTTGAATGAGTCCTTTTTCAGCTGTACTCGGTTCAAGGTATGAACTACAGTGCTAATAGCTTCCTTCCAATATTTGATAGCAATGCTCTTCTCAATCATTAAGGTTCTTACATAGTCCATGATAGATCTATTCCTTCTTTTAGCTATTCCATTTTGTTCAAGAGTTCTAGGTGCTGAAACCTGTCTTTTGATTCCCCTTTCAATGCAAAAGTTATTGAACTCATGTGAAATGAATTCATCACTTCTGTTAGACCTTGAACATTTTAGTCTTTTTCCTATTTCCTTTTCTACTCTAGTCAAATACCATTTGAACTTTTCAAATGCTTCTAATTTCTTTCTTAAGTACATCATAGTCATCATTCTTGAATAATTATCAACAAAAAGAATAAATATTTTTTCACCAGTATAACTTTCAATGCCAATAGGTCCACATAAATTAGTATGCACAATTTCTAAAATTTCTTCAGTCTGACAGTTCTTGCTTTTAAAACTAGTTTTTCCATCTTGCCAATTTGACAATTCTTACATAGACCAACCTCAGGTTTCTTTATGTTAGGAATGCCTCTTACTTTTTTGAATTTAATTATTTTTATCAAGTTATCAAAGTTCACATGACATAACCTCCTATGCCATAACCAACTCTCTTCAACTTGAGCAATAAAACATGAACATTCACCAAGTTCAAAATAAAAACAAGTTACCTTTTTTTTGAGTGCCTAATCCAATCAATTTTCATTTTCCATCTAGCAATCTTGCTTTTCCATGCATGAATTCCACTTTGGATCTATTATTGAGTAGATGTGCCACACTCAACAGATTTTGCTTTAGTCCTTCTACCCAATATGCATTATCACATACAAGTTCCTTGGTTAGTGAGATTCTTCCTTTTCCTTTTATACAACAAGGTTCATTGTTACCAAATCTTACACACTACCACTATCATAGTCTTCAGAATGTTCAAACTTAGTTTTATCACCAGTCATGTGATGAGAACAACCACTATCTATAATCCATGTATCATTTTTTCTCACATGAGAAATGAGTGCCATTTCTTCATCCTTATCAGACTCATCTTTTATAGCAATGTAAATAATTTCATCTTCTTCTTCATCATCAGAATCATTAGAATCTTTAGCCATAAAATATGTTTTCTTAGCTTTATCCTTGAATGATTTGACGTCTTTCTTGCCATTGCACTTGTGACCTTTCTTCTCATCCTTGTTCTGCTTATTTGGGCACCTAACATCAATATGTCCAATTTCTTCACAAGAAAAATGGATTAGAGGAACCTTACCTTTGTATTTCTCTTTGCCTCTTGAATATTTCCTTGCTAGCAGAGCTTCAACCAACTCAAGATCACTGTCTGAACTCTGTTCTAATTCTTCATCACTATCTGATTGAGGGTCCTTTATCTTCTTTCCTTTTTCCTTGAGTGAAAGCTTGGCTTCAAATGCTAATTCAATATTCTTGGCAGTTGGAACATAATTATCATAGTTGTCTAGCTCGAATGTCATCAATCTTCCAACTATGATCTCTAGATTTATCTTATGATTTTCTTCACATCTTCTTTCTTGAATTGTAGAGACTTTGATTGCATAAATAGGAAGTAGAGTTCTAAGAACTTTACTTATAATTGTCTCCTCCTTGATATCTCCTCTAGATGTTTTGATTGCACTAACACATGCTTTAACTCTTTCAACATATTTTGCAATGGTTTCATCCTCTCACATCCTAATTTGGTCAAATCGTCCTCTCAAATTTTTTTCTTTGGCTCTTCTCACATTATCATCTCCTCCATAGAATTCTTTCAACTTGTTCCACATTTCAAAGACAGTTTTGCAATCCTTGATGTCATCAAATTCTTCACAACTTAGAGCAGATGCAATATCTGTCATCATGTTGTGAGTCCTTTTTTCAGTAATATCATTGGCAGATAATGTACCATAAGGTTTTGCATATTTTTCATCAAGGTACTTCAGCACTAAATCACCAATAGAAGCTAGATAAAGTCTCATCAATCCCTACCATACTGAGAAGTTGTCCCTATTAAGTCTTGGAATTTCCCTCTTGTAAGACATCCTGATCTTTAGCTTAGATCCTTGAAATCTTTTCCTGTAAGCACCAAGAGCTCTGATACCAATTGTTGGAATTATAGATGGAGTAACTGAGAGGGGGGGATGAATCAGTTACTCCAAAAACAAATCCATAGATCCCTTAGATGTCTTAAATAACTAGTTACTGCTAATACTTGGTGAGCCCTATAAAAATGCTATAACTCGATAGATTAACTTTTTATTGATCTTCAAGTATTCATAATTATTAACATGCATGCAAAAGTAAATAAAATGAGCACAAAAGACATCAAATTTAACATGGAAACCCAATATGGAAAAAATCACCAAGTAACTAGCTACCAATTTTCACTCTTCTGAAGTGAGCCCTGTTAGGAACCAACCCTGTTAAAGGTTACAATATACACTGTTAGGTGTGACCTTGTTAGACGATTTAATCACCCTATTAAGAGTGGCCTTGCTAGAGATCTTTAGAAAAATTCAATTGAACTATCACCTTGTTAGAGGATTTACAAAATGGCTATTAAACCAACTCTGTTAAGATATTTTGAAATCACTGCTACAATGGTTAGAAAGTAACAATGAATTGACTTGAATAAGATGCAACTAAATTTTTTGATTATAGATCTCTATCCTGCACTATTAGATCTTTTTCAATCAAATATAGCTTTGTTGCATTTCAATGATCTCTGATCATCCTTCAAAATTCATTTTCACAATAATTAGTCCTCCTCATTCACATCACATCAAATCCATCACTTGCACTTAGAATTCGCAACTTGACCTCTTGTATATACCATTCAGATTATCAAGTCAGCTCATTCACAAGTTACATTTACCAATAAACCATACATTAGTTAGCTACAAATATTACATTAAACAAATAAAACTTTATTTCATAAAATAATGAAATCCTTTACTGGCCGACCCTGCTCGGTAAATACTGCTTCTAGAAATAATTTCTTGTGTTAACCATCTTAACTTGATTAACACTGCAAAATTTACAAAATCCTTTGGCTACCGAATTAACTTGGTAAGAACTAAGTTTCCTTCACTATCCATGAAAGCTTGGTTAGAACTATTTTCTTCACTATTTTCTCTTGATGACCGAGTGAGCTCGGTAATAACTGAATACACAAGGTAAAGCTTGAGAATGCTTGGTAGACACTATAAACTTTCTGAGCTCGGTAAACTTTGTCTTTTGCCTTGCTGACCAATTGAGTTCGGCAGACTCTATCTGATGACTAATATGATAGTTGTGTAACATCAAAGACAACACACAATTAAATAATTGTATCCAACAGGTATTGGCATAATGAATATGGTCATGATGATGGTACTAGCACATCTAATAATGATGATGAAGATGGTCTTGATATACCTATACTTGATAAGGCACATGAACCCCTATGCCAAGGCTCCCAAACAACTCTTCTCTCTACTATAGTGTTGTTGGTGAACTTGAAGGTTATGAATACTTTATTTAATGTAGCAATTTCATGTATGGTAAGGTATACCATTTTTTTCATCTTCAATGTTAGCATACTATTATTATTCATTATATTAACAATTCATATTTGTTGTTGTAGGTTGATAGGTGAGTTTTTGTTGCCACCATCAAACATTCTACCTCATTCATATAAAAAATTATCTACTAGTATAAACCAAATTAGAATGAAGTATCAAATAATACATGCACATCCCAATGATCACATTCTATATCATAAACAACATGAATTTGAAATAGAATGCCTTGATTGTCATATTAATAGATATCAATTAGATCAAATAACAAAAAAGGTGTCTCACAAGGCTCTTCAGTACTTTCCCATTATTCCACATCTTCAACAATTATTTAGGGGCACTAGCTTGGCATAATTTATGGATCACCATATATGCAATAGAAGTCAAGATGACACTATGAGAATGCCTATAGATGGTTCTACATTTAAAGAGATAGAGAAAACATGTCCACACTTTAAAGAATAACCTCATAATTTCAAGCTTTCATTGGCAGTGGACGATGCCAATCCATTTGAAGATATGAGATTTGTTTAATCAGTATGACCTATTTTTGTATTTAAAAATAACATTCCTCCTTGGATACCCATAAAGAGGGAGCACACAATGTTGTCAATGATTATATCAGGTATTTTTTTATTTAATAGTTATCTAAATTAATTTATAAAAAATGCATCAAAATGTTCATGATAATTATGTAATGTTTATGTTCATTCAATTACTAGGTAAGTACCAAGTTGAAGATATAAATGTGTATGTTGAGCTCCTTATTGATGAGTTGTTCAAGTTATGGAATGGAGTAACTATGTATTGTTGGAAATATAAGAGGAGCAATTGAGAGGGGAGGGGTGAATCAATTACTACTAAAATAAATCCTAGATCCCTTAGATGTCAGTACAAAAATATAAACTAAAAACTGAATACTACTGAAGCTCGGTAAATACACAAACAAATGCCATAACTCGATAAGTATTTGGTAAATTCTTAGCATATAAACTTTTATATCTTGTCAATGATTACCATTACTTTAACTTGGTTGCAAACACATAAAAGAAAATAGCATGAACACATTTGACACTAGGATTTAATGTGGAAACCCAATTTGGAGAAAACCACCAATTGCAACTAGTTATTGTTTTCACTATTTTGAAGTGAGCCTTGTTATGAGCCAACCCTACAAAAGGTTACAAAACACACTATTAGGTGTGACCTTATTAAATGATTTAATCACCTTCTTAAGAGTGGCCTTGTTAGAGGTTTTTAGACAATTCAATAGAATAGCCACCTTGTCAGAGGATTTACAAATAGCTATTCAGCCAACTTTTTTAGGAGATTTAGATCACTACTACAATGGTTAGAGAGTAACAATGAGATGACCTAATTTGAATTCAATTTAATTGTTGATTATAGATCTCTATTGTAGCTTGTACCTGATCCTTCCTAATCAAATATAGTTTTTTTGCTCCACAAGGATATTCTGCTCATCCTTCAAATTTTCTTCCTCTTCTCATTATTAAATCTTCAATAACATCTTTATTCATTCTCATCCACCTCATACTTTGAAATCAAAAACTTGACTTTATACTTATATCTTTTGCTTTGTCAAGCTGGGTCAAATACAACTTAGAATAATTAATCTTCACCACCTTAGTTGTCTAGAATTAAGAGATAAATCAATTAAGCTTAATATGCCAAAATAAAAAAATCCTTCATTAGCTAACCCAACTCAGTAGAAACTAACTCTAAAACAATTTTCTTTGTTAATCAACAGAAGCTTGGTTAAGATTACAAACTTATGAAAATCCTTTGACAACTGACTGAGCTCGGTTAGCACTCATTCCATCTAACTTTCCTTCATTAACCAAGTGAGCTTGGGTAACACTCACCTTTTGCATACTTTTCTTCGACACATGAGTTAACTCGATAGATACCACCTTTTGAACTAGGAAATCACAGGAATGCTTGGTAGACACAAAAAATCATCTTTACTATCGAGTGAGCTCGGCATATACTTACTAATAATGATATGACATTTGTGTAACATTAAATATAATAAACAATCAATCAATTCTATCCAACAATCTCCCTCTTTGACATTGATGGCAACATAACATGTCATAGCACAATGAAATTTTGGATTTAGACTTGATAACTCCCTTTGTCAATAAACTTCTCCTTCTTTGGAAAACTTCTCCCTCTTTGGTTCCTTACTTTATTTTGGTTCAAAAAATCTCTCAAAGATAGGATATGACAATTAAATTTTCTCTCTTTGAAAACACATGCCAAAGACAACAATTCTATTAATACTAGTGTACCTTAAGTACTGATTCATTTGCAATATTCCTTTGCTAATTCTGCACCAACTGATTGATCTTCAATAGGTTTTGATTGATGCATCACTAAACTTCATTTAGTGAGCTTTAGATAGGGGAATGACCAATAATTTTTTGAACCAAATAATGTTAAAACAATTAACTACTACTGCTACATATTCTGCCTCAGTTGTGGATTAAGATGTACAATTTTTCTTCTTGCTTGTCCAAGACACTAGTCTTTTTCCAAGAAAGAATGCTCCACCACTAGTGCTTTTTTTTGTCATCAATACTTCTTACCTAATTAGCATTAGTAAATACTTTTAAGTTCAAATTGCCTTCAAGTTTATACCATAAGTCATAGTCTTCAATTCCTTCAGATATCTCATGATTCTCTTGATTATCATCATGTGATTTTCCTTAGAATTTGCTGAGAATCTTGGCACTATTCCAACTACTAGAGCATTATCAGGCCTTGTGTGTATTGAATATTGCAATTTTTCAATCATTGATCTATATGTGGTCTGATCTATTTATTTGAAATCATCATTTTTAGAGAGTTTATGTCCAGTAGACATTGAGGTTCCAACTAGTCTTGAATCTTCCATTCCAAACTTCTTGAGTATTTCTTTGATATGCTTAGATTGAGTGATGTAAATACCATTTTTGTTCTATTGTATCTATAATCTAACAAAGAATTTTATCTCACCAAACATGGACATCTCAAATTCTTTACTCATTTCTTTTGAAAATTCTTTGCACAATTCATCATTTCTTAAAAATAGAGTATCATCAACAAATGTTTTTGCCAATACAATCTTCTTGTCTGATCCTTCCTTGATATATAGACTATTGTTATTATTTGTCCTTTGAAAGCCAATTTATACCAAGTAATTATGAATTCTTTCATACCAAGCTTTGGGAGCTTTCTTGAGACCATATAATACTTTTTGTAACTTGTAAACCATCTTTTTTTTGCCAGGATCTACAAAACCTTCTAGTTGTTCAATGTAGACTTCTTCATCAAAAATTCCATTCAAGAATGTAGATTTGACATCTATTTGATATATTTTAATTCCTCTATGTGCTGCATATCCTAGTAATGTTCTAGCACTTTCTAGTCTTGCTATAGGAGCAAAAGTCTCACCATAATCAATACCTTCTTCTTAAGAATAACCTTTGCACACTAATCTTGCTTTGTTTTCAAAATTTTTTTCATCTTCATTTATCTTATTTCTGAATACCCACTTTGTACCAATTACATTTTTTTCCTTGGGTCTAAGAACAAGAGTCCAAGTTTTGTTCTTTTCTACCTATTCTATCTCTTTATTCATTTCTTCAATCCAAGTTTCATTATCTAGAGCATCTTTAACACTTCTAGGTTCAAATTCAGCAAGTAAACATGTACCTTTTAGTTTGCTTCTTGTCATTGTTCCATCAGATTTTCCTCTAATGATCTGACCAAGTGCATGATGCCTTTTGACATATCTTGCTAACATAGGGTCTTTGGTCTTTGAATGATTTCCATCATCTTCATCATGATTTTTAGTTTCAAGTTTGGGTCCTTCTGTCTGTGACTCAAGTCCATCAGGCTTGGTAGTCTCTGATTGTGACTTAGGTCCTTTAGACTATAACTTAGGCTGCATTGTCTACAACTCGATAACTGTTGGAGATTTTGGGGACTCAAGAGATGAAACTCCTTTCTTTTAGATATATTTGATAGGATATCAAGTTCATAGTAAAGAAATCTTATGTAATCTTCTCGCTCCTTGTTTATTTCTTCTTCACTCTTTTTTGCAAACTGATCAATTCTAACACGTGCACTTTCTATAATTTTATGAGTAGATAAGTTCAAACATTTGTATGTTTTACTTCTATAGGAATATCCTAGAAATATGTCTTCATCAAATTTTACATCAAATTTTCCTTTTCTAGATTCTTTTAAGATATAACATTTACTACCAAATACTTTCAAGTAACTTACATTAGGTTTGTAGCCATACCATAGCTGATAAGGAGTTTTTTTTGAATTTTTCTTCAACTGTACTCTGTTCAAGGTATGAACTATAGTGTTGATAGTTTCCTTCTAGTATTTGAAGCAACTTTCTTTTCAATCATTAAAGTTCTTACATAATCCATGATATATTTCTTTCTTCTTTCAGCTATACCATTTTGATGTGGTGTACCAAGAGCTGATGCTTGTCTTTTGATTCCTCTTTCAATGCAAAAATTATTGAATTCATTCAAGATGAAATCACTACCTCTGTCTGATCTTAAGCATTTCAACCTCTTTCTAGTTTCATTTTTTTCTCTTGCTAGATACCACTTGAATTTTTTACAAGCTTTTAACTTTTCTTTTAGATACATTACAGTCATGATTTTAGAATAGTCATCAACAAAAAGAATAAATTTTTTTTCTCCACTATGATTCTCTATTCCAATAGGTCCACCTAAGTCTATGTGAACAATTTTCAAGAATTATTCTAACTAATAGTTTTTACTTTTGAAATTAGTCTTTCCCATCACCAATTTGACAATTCTTGCATAGTCCCATGTCAAGTTTCTTCAAATTAGGTATACTTATTACCATTTTATGTTTTCTTATCTTAATTAGATTATCAAAGTTTAGATGACATAGCCTTTTGTGCCATAGCTAGATTTCCCCTACTTGAGCAATAAAACATGAACAATCATTGAGATCAAGATATAATAGATTACCTTTTGTTTGCTTGCTAGATTCAATTAGATTTCCTTTTCCATCTAGTAGTTTGTCCTGTCCATTCATGAATTCTACCTTGAATCCAATGTTATTCAATTGTTCTACACTCAGTAGATTATGGTTCAATCTTTCAACCCAATAAGCATTGTCACATACAAGTTCTTTAGTCAATGAAATATATCATTTTCCTTTTATGTTACAAGGTTCATTGTTTTCAAATCTCATACTTCATCCATCATAATATTCCATGTGCTCAAATTTTGTTTTGTCTCTAGTCATATGATGTAAACAACCACTTTCAATAATCCATATATCATTTTTGATAACATGAGAGATAAGTGCCATCTTATCTCCTTCATCATTAGATTCATCTTTCACAACAATATATATGATTTCATCTTCACTATTATCAGAATCTTTAGCTATAAAAAAAGATTTCTTACCTTTTTCCTTGTAGTTCTTATAATTTTTGGAATCCTTCTTGCCTTTGTGCTTATTTCTTTTCTTTTCATCTTTGATTTCCTTATTTGGACACCTAGTAGCAATGTGACCAACTTCTTCACAAGAAAAGAATATCAGAGGAACTTTACCTTTGTACTTTCCTCTACCTTTGGAATACTTCCTTGCAAGTAGGGCTTCAACAACTTCAAGATCACTATTTGAACTTTCTTCCAATGTTCCTTCTTTTTCACTTCCTGATTGATTCAATTTTGATTTCTTACCTTTTTCTTTGAGTGAGAGTTTAGCTTTAAAAGAAAATTCAATAACCTTTGAACTAGGAAAACAGTTATCAAAATTATCTAACTCAAAAGCTATCAATCTTCCAAATAAAGCATTCAATGATATTTTATTATTTGGATCACATCTCATCTCTTGAATATCAAACACTCTAATTGCATAAATAAGAAGAAGATTTTTAAGTACCTTGCTTACAACTATTTTCTCTTTAATGTCTCCTCTAGACACTTTGATTGCACTTACACTTGCTTTGATCCTTTCCACATATTTTGCAATGTTCTCATCTTCATTCATTTTCATTTGATCAAAATGACCTCTAAGACTTTCAGCCTTAGCTCTTCTTACATTGTCATCTCCTGCTTATATCTTTTAGTTTGATCCACATCTCATAAGCTATTTTGCAATCTTTGACTTCATCAAATTAGGCATAACTAAGAGTAGATGCAATATCAATCATCATGATGTTATGATTCTTATTTTTAGCAATACCTTCAACTGATAATGTTCTAGTGAGAGTCTTGCATTCAGTATTAAGATACTTGCATCCTGAGTCACTGATGGTAGCCAAGTCTAACCTCACGAGTCTTTTCCATGCTATAAAATTGTCTCTATTTTGCTTGAGAATCTCTCTTTTGTAAGACATTCTGATCTTTGGCTCAGGTCCTTGAAACCTTCTTTGCAAGCACCAAAAACTCTGATACTAATTTTTGAAAATATAAGAGGATTAACTAAGAGGGGAGGGTTGAATCAGTTACTACTAAAATAAATCCTAGATCCCTTAGATGTTAGTACAAAAAAGCAAACTGAAAACTCAATACTATTGAAGCTCAAAAAACACACAAACAAATATTGTAACTTGGTAACTACTTGGTAAATTCTTAGCACATAAACTTTTAGATGTTGTAAATGATTACCATTACTTTTACTTAGTTGCAAACACATAAAATAAAATAGCATGAACACATTTGACACTAGGATTTAACGTGGAAATTCAATTTGAAAAAAATCACCAATTGTAACTAGTTACTATTTTCACTCTTCTAAAGTGAGCCCTATTAGTATCCAACCCTATTAAAGGTTACAAAACACACTGTTAGGTGTGACCCTATTAAATGATTTAATCACCTTGTTAGGAGTGGCCTTGTTAGAGGTCTTTAGACAATTCAATAGAACTGCCACCTTGTTAGAGGATTTGCAAATAACTATTAAGCCAACTCTGTTAGGAGATTTAGATCACTGCTACAATGGTTAGAGAGTAACAATGAGATGACCTAATTTGAATGCAATTGAATTGCTGATTATAGATCTCTATTCTAGCTTGTACTTGATCCTTCATGATTGAATATAGTTTTTTTTCTCCACAAGGATATTCTTCTTATCCTTCAAATTTTTCTTCCTCTTCTCATCATTAAATCTTCAATAAAATCTTTATTCATTCACACTCACCTCATACTTTGAAATCAAAAACTTGACCTTATACTTATATGTTTCACTTTGTCAAGGTGGCTCAAATACAACTTAGAATAATTAATATCCATCACCTCAGTCAGCTGAAATTAATAGATAAATTAATAAAGCTTAATATGCCAAAATAAGAAAATCCTTCATTAGCTGACCTAGCTCAGTAGAAACTAACCTAGAAATGATTTCCTTTGTTGACCAACAAAAGCTCGGTTAACACTACAAAATCACAAAAATATTTTGGCAACTAAGTGAGCTCGATTAGCACTGGTTCCATCTAACTTTCCTTCATTAAGCAAGTGAGCTTGATAAACACTCACCTTTTGCATACTTTTCTTTGACACCCAAGCAAACTTGGTAGATACTACCTTCTGAACTAGGCAATCACAGAAACACTCAATAGATACAAAAAATTGTCTTTACTGCCTAAGTGAGCTCAGCATATACTGACTGATAATGATATGAAATTTTTGTAACATCAAAGATAATACATAATTAATCAATTATATCCAACATGTATGATATCTCTAAACCAATAGGACAAAAAATTTCAATTCCATGCGATGTTTATATGGACAATACAAAATGCCCCTAGGCTAAGTCATTTTGCAGTATGTAATATTGTTAAGGTCACATTATTTTGATTTGTTATAGTGCTTACACATTGTTGTTATATGCTTAAGTTGCACATGATCTAATTGTACATGATCTTTTAGGTCTCTAGAAAAAGAGAAAATTTGCATGTCAAATTTGTGGTCCGAAGATAAAATTTCATCATTCACGAAGTTGAGGAAATAAGATATTTGATGAGTTTAGGCACTTTTTCCATAATAATCATAAGTATCAAATTGTTAAAATATATATTTTCAATGGGAAAGAAGAGACAACATCATGGCCATGAAGAATGACACCTCATTTATGGAAGTTGGAATTTGATTGACGAAATCGCTGAGGTAATGTCCAATTTGTGAACTAAAATTTAAAATTTATATTTTGATATTGTCTTTTATTTAGTAATGATGTAATTGATGCTCATGAAGGTCGTCAAAGCATCAATGACCATCTTCCTAAAGGAATAAAAATTTATCCCAATCAATTTAGTAGGTTACCGTACTACAAAGATCTTCCAATCATGCATTTGTTTGATGTTGTGCATATTGGAAAGAATGTAATCAAGAGACTATTGAAAATATTAGATGGAAGATGTGATAGAAAAAATTTACCAAAATTTGTGATGACATTCATAAATCCAATCATGCACTAAATTTTTTTATTGAATCAAATAACAATGGAGATCACATAAATATGATTGTTCTTCCTTGATTATTAATGGAGTGAAAAAGGGATGCATTAAAAGAAGTCATAAATTTTTTTTCCATAGGATTTGCTGCAAATATAAGCAGTCTTGTATAGAAGAAAGGTGATTTTGGACCAGGGTTGAAAACACATGATTGGCATATTCATACCTTTGTTAAGGCAAGTCATGTTCTCTATTTACAATATAGTTGTAAAATTGCATGTACTACCTATTGTATTATTTCATAATATATTGAAAAGACCAATTTTAGATGATTATAGTATGTCCAACCTCTATACCTCCCACACTAGTTTGAAAATAATATTAAATAAGTTATATATGATCTTAGAAAATACATGAAATTAGAAGTGTTATTTCTTTTATATATATATATATATATATATGACTTACTTTACATTTTATGTAATCTATTCTATTTTTTTTTTTCTAAAATCTCATTTATATATTCTTGCATGTTGAATCTCTTTTAGGTTGTTATCATTTAAAGAAATTGATAAAAAAATATAAAATATTAAAAGAGGAAAATTTCACAACTTATGTGTGAAATGGAAAAGTGTCTACCTCCAATTTTTTTTCAGTGCTCAAGAACACTACCTCATACATGAAGTTGAAAAGATTGAGTTGTCTAGACCTATACAAACTAGGTCAATGTGGATAGTTGAGAGGCATTTGAAATTTATGAAGGGCTTGGTTCAACAAAGAGCATGTCCTAAGGGTTTTATGGTAGAGGGATATATGGTATACTAAACCATGGTGTACATTAGTAGATATGTTTCAAAGTTTACAATAAATATCTATGTAGATCACATTTGGGATCCCATCTCTATTAACAAATTTGAAGGGGAGTACCTAATAGGGAAAGATAGATTGAGGAGAGTGAGAGGTAATTATAAGATGTTATTTTAGTTAATTAATTATTATCCATCATCAATATATGTTGTTTCTAATTGATCTAGTTATTTTTTTTACAGTTGGTCATGAGTGGGATGCACTACGTTTGTATATTGCAAAAATTCTTGATTGGATGATGGTATGGATTCAATAGTCTTAAGAAAATGGTCACTCATTAACATGGGATAGTGTTGCATTTTTGGTTAAAGAAGTTCATCATAATAGAGATCCCAATGTTATGACAATGGTACTTGATCTAGAAAATGACTTAAGAGATAGAAAGGTAAGCAAAAGATTACTAATCATGATCCATAAATTTAATATCAACTCATAAATTGATGCAAATAATCTTGACATATTTGAATAATTATAAATCAAACACCACATAATTATGTACGACCATGGCCACAAATTTTGAATCAAAAAGTTAGACAAAATGAAGAAAACTTGTGATTATAGAATAAGTGTAGTCTTCTAGGTCACCAATATTTTATCTAGAAATGAAATATATCCTCAACAATCTGAAAATTGATATTATGACATTTTGGATGATATACTTGAGTGCGATTTTAATTCATTCAAATTAGTTCTATTTTTTATCAAATGTTATAGGCTAAAATTGAATTGAAATGATCTTAAAATAGCTATTATTGAACATGATAGTGGATTTACAATGATTAATACAAGATTACTTGAGCCAGTTGGAGATGGGCCCTATATTTTTTCAAGCCAATGTGAGCAAGTGTTTTACTTTGGTATTCCACATAAACTGAGTTGGTCATTTGTTTTTAGACATGATCCAAGAGGAAGGCCAATAAAGTATAATGTGATGGAAGAAGAAGATGTTGAAGAATTAGAAGACAAAGTAAATGATGATCATGAACGATTGTTAGACAATGATGAAGAAGAAGAAGAGGATTTTGGTGATGTTGATGATGATGGTGATGATGATGATGAAGACGACAATGATCAAGGTGATGATGGTCATGATAATAATGGTGATGTAGATGATAATGATGGTGATGAAGATGGTGGTGGTGACGACAATGATCAAAGTGACAATTATAACGATGGTGATGATGATGATGACATGGATGAAGATAATGAACAATGAAATATCTGTCAATGTATGATCAATGTCAAGTATGATGGGGTCATGATTTATTTATAGAAATTTGTTTGACTTGTATGTTTTTATAATTAAGTTATTATGTGTTAAACTCTATTTTCATGGAGTATATACAATGCTATTGCATAGCTACCACACATATAGTAGAGGTAAGGAATTAAAAAAATACAATGATTTCAATGAATGCATGATGTAATTTTTGTTCTCTATGTAATTTTTAGTATATTAATGGAAAGCCAAAAGCAATAGGGAATATTATAGGATTTATAAATAGTTCTTGACCTATGTCAACTAATAAGTGGTCAAATTATATATTCAAGGCATGCGAGGGAAATCATGTTTTTGTATGTGCAATAAAATCAAAAAGTGCAAGGGAAGAACTTCTAATATATTACAATTTGAATCGTGTAGATACGAAAAAATTTCTTATCATGGGACTGGTAAGTATCACATTTAAACCCATTGCCTCCAATTAATATTGAATCCAATATACAATCTACTATTTTATTAATAATTTCTTTTGGTAAGTCTATTACTTTCATTTCATTGTTGATTGCTAAGAATTACTAATCATTTTCATAGGGCGACATGGATACACCACAAGGCATAGATAGGGACATACCAGCTCACAGAACTTCTTCAACAAAGACAAACCTTAATTATTGTAATTGTAAAAATTATATAGAAACACATGTTGTATTATTATGTTCTTTTCTTTATGGCTTTGGAGTTATTTTGATAGAATTTTACAAATATTAATGTCACAACTTGATACTTATTGATAGGAAAAAGAGAAAATGACAATAGATCAAATGTGATCTAAAATACAAGCATCATTTATGGATGGCATCACCTATAGTGTTGATGCCATTTTCATGGACCACCAACTCATTCAAAGATACAATGACGAAATTCTTAACATTATGCTTGAGAGAAACCTAACCAAGGAGACAAAGGCACTAAAAGAAGAATACATACTCGAGTCAATTCTTTGAAGGTAAGTAGTAATTAATATTGAGCAATAATAGAAGTTTAATAGATGTTTATATTTTATAGCATCTTATGGATCATGATCTAAAATATTATGTGTTCTTCTATAGTATTTTTTGACACTTGTGAGACCACGTAGTGAACATGGTGAGTGTTGTTGCACACAACCTTCATGTAAGTAACACTTTCTCTATGCAACATTGCTAAAAATTATTATTATTACACTATTGAGTTTATTTAAGATAGATTTAGTTATGATTGAGCACTATTCCATACTTGGGTCTCTGTTTGAACTAGTCAAACATATGCCAACTTATTATATATATATATATATATATATTCAGGATTACTGAAAAATTATAGTATTATTACACTTTCTCTTTAATTAATACTTTTTTGTATTCCTTTGAGAAGTAAGAATACAATAGTTGTATATATTGTGAAATAATATGAGCAGTGACAAAAGATTGTGGCCCTACTAGTGCAACATTTTTTTTTCATCAACATTATAACACTTAATCTGGCTAGTATCCCATTTGATCTTTATCCATCACATATGTCTTTCCTAACAATGTATTCTTCAACTCATAATGAAGTACAGATGCCTCCTTTGGTCATCACTCTAATGTTTCCAAGTGCATTTTTGGTAACAAGGAGCTTGCAAACATCTTCGACTATGCCAAGTACAACTGGTAAAACCTTACTTTGCTATATTTTGAAATGTGATAATCATGTATTTTTTTTGTTGGGTAGATTTTATACTCATGGACCTATTTTGTGAACTAATAGATAGACCTATAGTTGATAGAACAACACAAAACAATACTATTGAAGCTGAAATAGATAGACCTATAGTTATCCATACATGCACACACATTGGTATACATCATTGGGACAATGTCATGCATCACTAGTCAACTACGCAAGAGAATATTCTTACGCTATCAATAGAACTCATCGTGCTGCTATATCATTGTCCCAAAAATGTTGTCATACCAATCAAAGTAAATAAACATACATAACACAGTAAAAACATTATATTCATGTTTTGAGAAAAAAATTGCATCCCTTAAATAACTTTTATTACAAAGTTTGTTTGAAGCAAAGTTTATTACTATACTTCAAAATACAACTATACAATTTACAATTACATTTTTTCTTATCTCTCTCCCTTTGACATCAATGACAAAGGTGTTAACAAAAAGAAAATCCTATCAAAATCTGAAAGTTGCATCAAAATCTAGAAAAGAAATCATTGAAGTCAGTCTCCAACTACACAAGGTGCTTCTTCCAATTTGTCTTTCAGTGCATCTGACACAATTATTAATGCACATAAGGCATATGCAACCAACTCTATTGCATTCAAGTCTATAACCACAAACTTTTCATATGAGGTTTTAGCTACCAAGCATTCCTTCAACTAATTCTATAACAATGTAATTTGTGGGGACAAGTGATCTCTCAAAAGTGAAAATCTTTTTAGGGATTTCTCTTTTTCTACTTGTATACCCCAGATGCTATCGTGAATTACATATTGTATGCTCAAAGTTCTCTAACTTTTGATCTTGTTTCAAAAAGTTATGAGTAAGAGTCTATAACTCAGTTATCTTTCCTTTGATATGTTCATCAAAATTGTGAAGGTGAAGGTATGCCATGTTGCACTTAACATAAATCTGCTTCCCTTCCTCCATACTCTATCTCAATTTCTTAATACATATATTTAATGATTCTATATCATTCCTTATATTTGTACACATAGTACTAAGAAAACTAGCATCATGCTTAGTTTGTGCTTGCACTGTAGCAACATTAGTAAGTGTTGTACTCATTGTCAAAGGTTTCACACAAAATTGTTTCTCTCTACTAAATGTCTATAGATGTATCCACATAACTTATTGTCTTCTCTAATATATCCAAAAATAAAGTTAAAGTCTTCTCAATTAAATTTGCTGATTTCTTCTTTTCAAAGAATTTGCTCAAAGAAGATATAAGGTTTTGTACTTCAGCTTCATCATTTGATTGTACTACTATGGTGACCATTGCTACTTGTGTAGCTGGTGTAGAGGGTGTCACTATCACTATGGCTATAGGCACACTTGTAGTCACTACCTTAGTGCTAGTTGACATAGCTTCAAATATCCTCTCAACAAATATATCCTCTTTCTTTTGCTCCTACTCTTCTTCTTTGTCTTCATTAGCAGAGTTGCTATAGTTAATGATATTGCCAACAATTTCAGGGCCAAAATATTTGAAGGGATCTTTAGTTTTGTCCACTATTACATTAGTGCTATCCACTTGCATGGATTCACTATAATAGTAATGTGTGGTGGTGAATCACTTGAAATTGAAGCCTCATCTCGTTGTTCAAAATTGTGAGAAGGACTAACTACTACCATAGTGGGGCTTGTTCCCCCTAATTGTGCACTCTTCTTAGTCTCCTTAAGAAAAGTAGACATGTATGTGATTATTGCCTTTTCAGTTTCCATATTAACTTCTTCATAATTTCCTCCCATAAGAATAATAGATCTTTTCGTATTCCTCAACAAGGGTGCTATACCTTTCAAAATTTCTTTGAACTCTTCTTCATTATTGACTATAAATAGCTTTTCACCATATTTATCCATATTTTTTTTTCTTCCTTAATTACTCTACTCTTTCTATATCTCAGTCTATTATACAAATCTTCAAGAATTTGACCTTTTATGCTATCAAATATTTTATCTTTTAGAATCATATTTCTATCTACAACATTCTCTAGTTATCTCCTATCCATATTATTGTACAAGTCATAGAACTTATTCAATTGCATGAAATTATTGTCATTAATGATTTGCATGTTAATATTTTCTACCTTAGGTTTCCATGCTCTTCTTCTTGCTAAGGTATTTACTTCATGTTCTACAGACTCTACTAGTTTGTCACTAGTCCCTTCTTTAGATTTCTAGGCATTAATCTACAAGGTTTTCCTCCTCTTACTCAGTCCACTTGATGTTTCCTTAACTCTCTTCTCAAGAGAGGGGGTCTACATGAGTTTTGTCTTCTCAAGTCTTATAGACTTTCTTGGCACAAGTGCTTCCTCTATTTTCTTTTTCATTGATTCCTTTTATTTCCTTAGGGGTTGCTGCTATACAATTGTTGCATATGGCACTACAAGTGCTTGTGCACTTGTCTATGCAACTGGGACTTCTACAGTAGGTCCAACCATTGCAATAGATGTAGGAGTTAGTATTTTAGTTTGACCACATCCCTAATTCTTTTAAGCTGTAATCAATAATTAACTTCTCTACCTTCTTCTTGGTGTCCTTGTCCATTAGATTTGTTTGGACCTCTTTCATCTTGTCAGTATATGTAGGCCCATTCTAGGGCATCTAGAATCTACTTCAAAATGTAGAATTATCTATGCATAGCCTTCAATTAGTTTAGCACTCATTTCACAAGCCATAGGTTCAATGAACTTTACTCAAGGAACTACTGCGTCCATGCATGTGAAATGTGTTTCTACCATGAAACATAGTTCATCCTTGTATTTCTCTATCAACATAGGTGGTATCCTATACCTTTGCTTCATTTCAGCTTGGAATGATTTCATCATTCTATCAATATCATTGTCTCTGATTGTTTCCAACTTAGAGCTATAAACTCGAGTGACAATTTGCATTGCGCTCTCACTTTCATTTCAATTTGAAATGCCAGGAAGCTTCTTTGCTACGTAGAGTAATATATGTGTCAATATGGATTTAAACCTAAAAAATGCACTCTTAGACTTCTTGATCTTCGTTATCTTATCCAACAACTAAGTTCAGATAATATCACATAGGTTAAATTTTTCACCCTTTACTTCCATCCCATAAGCCACATGAAGAAATCCAATTGGGACTGAATCTAACCTAGATCCATGGTTGAATTTACAACCCAAAATTTTGTTGAGGAGTCTTACTCCTTCATCTTGAATGGTGTTAACCTTCATGTTTCTTCCATCAAATCTTATGTTGAGATTTGTTTCAACCATTATGTGCACATTCTTTATGTTCACAGGATTACATCCTTCATTGCTCAATCTAGTGACCTTGTGAATTAGGTCATTATCAAATCATATAAGTGAATCTCCTAACAATAGAAGGTCGTCATGAACTCTACTTAAAATAATTCTTGTCCACTCATGGTTTTTAAAGTCCGTATAGAACATGTACTTAACTAGGTTAAGTAGTTCTAGGTTTTCATATTTTGTTTCAATGATAAATCATTGTTGCACATTTTTTCCAATTCTTTATGGATATCAATTGTTGGAAATAGAGATGGAGTAACTAAGAGGGGAGGGGTGAATCAGTTACCACAAAAATAAATTCATAGATCCTTAGATGTCTTAAAATATAGTTGATGCTGATACTCGGTAACCACACAAATAAATGTTGAAACTTGATAGATGTTTTGTTTAACTTATTAAGCATTTAGAGTGATTAACATGCATGCATAAAGAAATAACATGAACACAAGAGACACTAGATTTAACATGGAAACCCAATTTGGGAAAAACCACAAAGTAACTAGTTACCAATTTTCACTCTTCTAAAGTGAGCCCTATTAGGAGCCAACCCTGTTAAAGGTTACAAAACACACTGTTAGATGTGACCCTGTTAGACGATTTAATAACCCTGTTAGAAGTGGCTTTGTCAGAGGTCTTTAGAACAATTCAACTAAATTGTCACCTTGTTAGAGGATTTACAAAATGGCTGTTAAACCAACTCTGTTAAGAGATTTTGAATCACTGTTACAATGATTAGAAAGCAACAATGAAGTGATCTAAAATATATGCAACTTATCTTTTCTAAATACAGATCTTTGTTCTGCTTCACTAGATCCTTACTGATTGAATACAACTTTGTAGCTCCATAAGCATATCTAATCCTTCTTCAACATTCGCTCATATATTCAATATTTGCTCATTCCATATCCATATATTCGCACTCTTATGCATCAAAACTCTTTCTTTTTATGAATTCACAACTTGACCTTTCATATATACCTTACAGATTGTCAAGTCGGCTCAATTACAAGTTACAACAACTGGAAAACATTAAATCAATCAGCTGCAAACATTGCATAAAACAATTAAACTTGATTTTTTAGAACCATAAAGTTCTTCACTGCCCGACCTAGCTCGGTGACCACTGCTCCAAAATAGTTTTCTTAGTGTTAACCAAGTGAGGCTTGGTAAACACTGCAAACCTTGCAATTTCCTTCGGAGACCAAGTTAACTTGGTAAACACTGACCTTCCTTCGCTTACCGAGTGAGCTCGATAAAAGCTAACTTTCTCTTCGATGACCGAGTGAACTTAGTAGTTATTGACTTTCCCTTTGTTAACCTTGGGAGCTCAGTTAACATTAACTTTCTACTACAAAATCCTTTGATGCTCGAGTGAGCTCGGTAAGAGCTAACTTTCTATGTAATGTTCAGGAATGCTCGGTAGTCACTATAAATTGCTCTGCTAACCATCTGAGCTCGGTAGACTCTATCTGATGGCTGATATGACATTTGTGTAACATCAAAGACAATACACAATTAACAATTGTATCCAAAAATCTCCCTCTTTGTCATTGATGGCAACACAACATGTCATAGCAGAATGAAATTTGAAAACAAGTCTTTCTCATAACAATTCTCCCTCTAAGATAGAAAACTCTCCCTCTTATAGTAATCTCCCTCTGTGAAGGAATTACATGACAAACTCTTTATTTTAAACAAATTTCAGAGAGATATGACAGTAAAACTCTCCCTCTGTGACAACACATGCCAAAGACAACTTAACTCAAATGAATTTCAGTGTACCTTTAGTACTAATTCATATGCAATATTTTCTGGTTATGCTGCATCAACTGATAGATCTTCAACCTGGTATGAGTTGATGCATCACTAAAACTTTATTTTAGTGAACTTCAGATAGGGGAGTGACCCCTAATTTACCTCTTAGATACAGGAATGCATCCTTAGGTAATGGTTTTGTGAATATGTCAGCAATGTGTTTCTTTGTATGAACATATTCCAATCTGATCTCCTTAGCTTGCACCAATTCTTTGACAGAATAATATTTTATTGCAATGTGCTTGGTTTTGGAATGCATCACTAGATTCTTAGATATGTTGATTGCACTTGTATTATCACAGAAAATAACAACTGGTTCTTTGATTTCCATCTTCATGCCTTCCAATAACTGTTTAAACCAAACAATATTAGAACAGTTTACTGCTGTAGCAACATACTCTGCCTCTGCTGTAGATTGAGATGTACAATTTTGCTTTTTTCTTGTCCAAGAAACCAACCTCTTTCCAAGAAAGAATGCACCTCCACTTGTACTTTTTTTGTCATCAAGGTTTCCTTCCCAATCAGCATCAGTAAACACTTTCAAATCCAAATTACCTCCAAACTTATACCATAAACCATACTCTTCAGTTCCTTTCAAATATCTCATTATTCTTTTGATTTCCATAATGTAATTTTCTCTTGGTTTTGCTGAAAATCTTGCTACAATACCAACTGCAAGGGCAATATTTGGCCTAGTATGAACTAGATACTACAATTTTCCAATCATAGATCTATACAATGTTTGATCTACTTCTTTTGATTCATCTTCCTTGGTAAGTTTTAATCTGGTGCACATAGCAGTCCCAACTGGTTTAAAATCTTCCATTCCAAACTTTTTCAATATCTCCTTGATGTATTTTGATTGAGTGATGTAGATACCATTTTTATTTTGTTGAATTTGAAGACCAACAAAGAATTTGATCTCACCGAACATAGACATTTCAAATTCCTTGTTCATTTATTCTAAGAATTCTTTGCATAGATCATCATTCCCTATGAAAAAAATATCATCTACAAATATTTCTGCCAAGACAATCTTATTATCTGGTCCTTCCTTAATATACAAGCTACTGTTATCATTAGTTCTTTGAAAACCAATCTGAATAAGATAGTTATGCAATCTTTCATACCATGCTCTAAGAGCTTGTTTCAGACTGTACAATGCCTTGTGTAATTTGCAGACCATGTTCGTCTTATCTAGATCAACAAAACCTTCAGGTTGGTCAATGTAAACTTCTTCATCTAGGATACCATTGAAGAATGCTGACTTGACATCCATCTGATAAACTTTGAATCTTTTGTGAGCAACATATGCTAGTAAGGTTCTGACTCCTTCCAATCTTGCAATAGGAGAAATTTTTTCTCCATAGTCTATTCCTTCTTCTTGAGCATATCCTTTGCATACTAGTCTAGCTTTGTTTCTTAATACCTTACCATCTTCATCCAACTTGTTTATAAATACCCACTTGGTTCCAATCACATTTTTATCTTTAGGCCTAGGTACAAGAGTCCATGTCTTATTTTTCTCTATTTGCTCTATTTCTTCATTCATAGCCTCAATCCAACTATCATTTTCTAAAGCATCTTTGATATTTCTAGGTTCAAAATCAGCAAGTAAACAAGTACCTTTCAACTTGCTTCTTGTCATGGTTCCTTCAGATTTTTCTCCAATGATTTGATTTGCTGAATGATGTCTCCTGACATATTAAGCTAATACAGGTTCCTTGCCTTTTGAATGGATTTTATTATTATGCTCTTGCATTTCAACTTCAGGTTTTGTCTATTCTGGCTCGGTAGATATTTTCTTGGTAGATGCTGGCTCGGGTCCTTTAGATTTAGTAGAGACTTGCTCAGTAGATAATGAATTTAACTTAGTTTGCTGTGGCTCGGTTTGAGCTTCCTGTAACTCGGTTACAGATGACTCAGGAGTAGAAGATTCCTGATTCTCTGATGTAACTGGTACTATATCAGGTTCAATGAAGACAAACCTTCTATAATCTTCTAGTTCCCTTTTTCTTTCTTCTTCAGTCCTTTCTGCAAACTCATCAACTTTCACATGTGCACTTTCTATGACTTTGTGAGTAGTCAAGTTCAAACATCTATATGCCTTATTTTTGCATGAGTATCCAAAGAATATACCTTCATCACCTTTCACATCAAATTTTCCTTTTCTAGATTCTTTCAAAATGTAACATTTACTTCCAAATACTTTAAAGTAACTTACATTAGGTTTATAGCCATACCATAACTCATAGGGGGTTTTGAATGAGTCTTTGTTCAGCTGTACTCGGTTCAGGGTATAAACTACAGTGCTAATAGCTTCCTTCCAGTATTTGATAGCAATGCTCTTTTCAATCATTAAAGTTCTTGCATAATCCATGATGGATCTGTTCCTTTTTTTAGCTATTCCATTGTGCTGGGGTGTTCCAAGGGCTGATACTTGTCTTTTGATTCCTCTTTCAATGCAAAATTTATCAAACTCATGTGAAATGAATTCTCCACCTCTGTCTGACCTCAAGCATTTTAATCTTTTTCCTATTTCCTTTTCTACTATGGCCAAATACCATTTGAACTTTTCAAATGTTTCTGATTTGTTTCTTAGATACATGACTGTCATCATTCTTGAGTAATCATCAACAAAAATGATGCAGGAGCATCTTGCATGGGAAAATTATTGGGGAAAAAAAAAGTTGAAAAAAAAAATTGAAAAAAAAAAAAAATTTTGTGGAGGAGAGAGAAAGTGACGAAAATTAGAGAAAAATTATAAAAAAATAAAAAAGGGGAAAAAGGAGAAAAGAAAGAAAAAGAGGATTTCTATTTTTGAGGTGCATAGGTGGCATAATAGAAAAAAAATAAAAAATAAATGGTTGTCATTCCATTTATCGAGGTGTGTGGGTAGAATTCTAGAAAATTATGAATATTGTAGAAAGTTATGGAAGTTGTAGAAGGTTGTGGAGAAATTCTAAAAGCTTGTGGATAAGTCATGCATGGGGTGGTAAGTGCCTATTTAAGCAAAGCATATGAGCATTTCTAATCAAGCTCGAAAAGAAGGTGAAAGCTCAAGGAGAAGCTCAAGAAGAAGGTGAAAGCTCGAGTAGAAGCTCGAGAAGGAGAAGCTTAAGAAGGAGTAGCTTGGGGAAGTAGAAGCTTTGGAAGGAAAGCTTGGAAAGGTGAAAGTTGTGGAAGTGGAAGCTTGGGAAGGTGAAGGCTTCAAGGTGTGAAAGAGAAAGAGGAGAAAGTGAAGAGTGAGTTTTCTTGAGTCCGTGAACAGAGCGCTGAATGTGAAGTAGTTTACAGCAGGATTGTGATGAACTTGTGAGTGTGTAGACAGAGTGCCGAATGTGAGGCAGTTTACACTTGGATCTTGGATAAGTTTGTGAGAAGAGCTAGTGACTATAGTTTAGAAACGAGGAGGTTGCTTGGTGGCTTGTGAGCACAAGTTGAGATCTCAGAGGTTTCTACCAAAGTGTGGATCTGGACTAGCTTAGGCTTGGATTGGATCTTGAGAGATCTTGGAGAAATGTTATTGTAATTGCTATTGGATTTTCAAGTTTAATAAAATTGCTTGAGAAGTATTTTTTTTGTTGCATTCTTGGTTGTGAGTTGGTAAGGGTGGTGTGGCCCTTCGTCAGTGGTATCAGAGCCGTACCTTCATTAAAAAAGAATGAAGAACTTTTCTCTAGTATAGCTTTCAATTCTAATGGGTCCACATAAATCAGTATGCACAATTTCTAATATATCTTCAGACCGATAGTTTTTACTTTTAAAACTAGTCTTTCCCATTTTTCCAATTTGACAATTTTTGCATAGACCGACCTCAGGTTTCTTTATGTTAGGAATGCCTCTTACTTTCTTAAATTTTCTTATCTTTACCAGATTATCAAAGTTTACATGACACAACCTTTTATGCCATAACCAACTTTCTTCTACTTGAGCAATGAAACATGAACATTCACCTAGTTCAAGATAGAACAAGTTACCTTTAGTTTGAGTACCTGATCCAATCAGATTTCCTTTGCCATCCAGCAGTCTTTCTTTACCATGCATGAATTCTACTTTGAATCCATTATTGAGTAGTTGTGCCACACTTAACAAATTATGCTTTAGTCCTTCTACCCAATAGGTATTATCACATATAAGTTCCTTGGTTAGAGAGATTCTTCCTCTTCCTTTTATACAACAAGGTTCATTGCTACCAAATCTTACACTGCCACCATTGTAGTCTTCAAAGTATTCAAACTTAGTTTTGTTGCCAATCATGTGATGAGAACAACCACTATCTATGATCCATGTATCATTTTTGCTCATATGAGAAATGAGTGCCATTTCCTCATCATTATCAGATTCATCTTTCACAGCAATGTAGACGATTTCATCTTCTTCTTCATCATTAGAATCATTAGAATCTTTAGCCATAAAACATGTTTTATCACTTTATCCTTGAATGATTTGAAATTTTTCTTGCCATTCCATTTGTGATCTTTCTTCTTATCTTTATTTTGCTTGTTTAGACACCTAGCAACAATATGACCAACTTCTTCACATGAAAAATAGATTAGGAGTACTTTACCTTTGTATTTTCCTCTGCCTCTAGAATATTTCCTTACTAGAAGGGCTTCAATTACTTTAAGATCACTATCTAAACTTTGGTTTGATTCATCTTCACTTTCTGACTGGGATTTCTTATTGCCTTTCTCCTTGAGTGAAAGTTTGGCTTCAAATGTTGATTCAATGTTCTTGGAAGCTGGAACATAGTTATCAAAGTTTTTTAGTTCAAATGAAGTCAATCTTCCAACTATAGCCTCTAGATTTATCTTATGATTTGCTTCACATCTTCTTTCTTGAATTGTAGAAACTCTGATTGCATAAATGGGAAGTAGAGTTCTGAGAACTTTACTTATAATTGTCTCTTCCTTGATATCTCCTTTAGATGCTTAGATTGCACTGACACATGTTTTAACTCTTTCAACATATTTTGCAATATTTTCATCCTCTCTCATCCTCATTTGATCAAATTGTCCTCTCTGAATTTTTGCTTTGGCTCTTCTAACATTATCATCTCCTCCATAGATCTCTTTTAGCTTTTCCCACATTTCAAAAGCATATTTACAGTCCTTGATATCATCAAATTCTTCATAACTCAGAGCAGATGCTATATCTATCATCATAATGTTGTGGGTCTTCTTTTCAGCAATATCATTGATAAATAGTGTACCAGTTGGTTCTACATATTTTTCATCAAGGTATTTTAGTCTTGTATCTCCAATAGAAGCTAGATGAAGTCTCATCAACCCTTGCCATGCTGAGAAGTTGTCCCTGTTAAGTCTTGGAATTTCTCTCTTTTAAAACATCTTGATCTTTACCTTAGATCCTTGAAATCTTATCCTGCAAGCACCAAGAGCTCTTATACCAATTGTTGGAAATAGAGATGGAGTAACTAAGAGGGGAGGGGTGAATCAGTTACCACAAAAATAAATCCACAGATCCTTAGATGTTTTAAAATATAGTTGCTGCTGATACTCAGTAACCACACAAATAAATGCTGAAACTTGATAGATGTTCTGTTTAACTTATTAAGCGTTTAAAGTGATTAACAAGCATGCATAAAGAAATAACATGAACACAAGAGACACCAGATTTAATGTGGAAACCCAATTTGGAAAAAACCACCAAGTAACTAGTTACCAATTTTCAGTCTTCTGAAGTGAGCCTTGTTAGGAGCCAACCCTGTTAAAGGTTACAAAACACACTGTTAGGTGTGACCCTGTTAGAGGATTTAATCACCCCATTAGAAGTGGCCTTGTCAGAGGTCTTTAGAACAATTAAACTAAATTGTCACATTTTTAGAGGATTTACAAAATGGCTATTAAACCAACTCTGTTAAGAGATTTTGAATCACTATTACAATGATTAGAAAGCAACAATGAAGTGATCTGAAATATATGCAACTTATCTTTACTAAATATAGATCTCTATTCTGCTTCACTAGATTCTTACTAATCAAATACAACTTTGTAGCTCCATAAGCATATCTAATCCTTCTTCAACATTCACTCATATATTCAATATTCGCTCATTCCATATCCATATATTCGCACTCTTATGCACCAAAACTCTTGCTTTTTATGAATTCACAACTTGACCTTTCATATATACCTTACAGATTGTCAATTCGGCTCAATTACTAGTTACAACAATTGAAAAACATTAATTCAGTTAGCTGCAAACATTGCATAAAACAATTAAACTTGATTCTTTAGAACCATAAAGTTCTTTGCTACCCGACCCAGCTCGGTGACCACTGCTCCAAAATAGTTTCCCTAGTGTTAACCAAGTGAGGCTCGGTAAACACTACAAACCTTGCAATTTTCTTCGGAGATCGAGTTAACTCGGTAAACACTGACCTTCCTTCGCTTATCGAGTGAGCTTAATAAAAGCTAACTTTCTCTTCGATGACCGAGTGAACTTGGTCATTATTGACTTTCCCTTTGTTAACCTTGGGAGCTCGGTTAACATTAACTTTCTGCTACAAAATCCTTCGATGCCCGAGTGAGCTCGGTAAGAGCTAACTTTCTATGTAATGTCTAGGAACGCTCGATAGTCACTATAAATTGCTTTGCTGACTATCTAAGCTCGGTAGACTCTATCTGATGGCTGATATGACATTTGTGTAACATCAAAGACAATACACAATTAACAATTGTATCCAACACTCAATATCTCATATGCTTTCTATCTTATAGTCAACGTAACTTCTTATGTCCTTGACATGAAGAACATTTTCTGACGCTTACAAAAATGCTCCAATGGGATCATCAAGTAGAGAAATAAATGGATTTTTCTTGAAAGTATATCTAGCTCTATCACTGATATCAAAGACTTCTTGTCTTTCCATAGCTAGTTCTACTAAAATATGCTCAAAAAATTTGGAGAAATACCTCAATTTTGTGTTTAGGGCTTTCAGTGATCACGCGTATCTACAAACTTCTTTAGCACTCCAAATAGCTTTCAAATCACTCTTCAATATTGCACTTAAGATTTCGCACAAGAAAATGATGCTTGTAATCAATTTTCATCCTTTAAATCTTTTATAATCTGTACTTCACAATGAATGCATATCTACCAAAAATTCAAAATACAGTCTCTTTGTAATAAAGAGGTCATTTTCTGCATAATCTCATACTGTGATCATATCAAGAAATGTACACTTTACTGTAGAATTCTCTCTGTGTCTAGTATATATTTCTAACTGCATAACTTCTAGTATTCTTCTCTAACATCATTTTTCATTTAACTGACATGCTAGCTCACTGAGAATGATTAATTTGGGTAGGATGAGTCATAGATAATAAGTGACTTTACTATCTTATTAGGTGCATTAAGATGTACTTCTTCCAGAACTGTATGAGAACTTCTAGGTTCTTTTTCCTTAACAAATGTTTTCTTGAAATCTTCTATCTATTCCTTCATACTATCATTATTTCTTATATTGTTCCTTCTATCCATTCTACAAAATATTGTTGTGTGTCCAAAGTTATTACATAACTAGTATATAGGTACATTCCTTCTTTGTTCACTATGCTGGTTATCACGTGCTCTACAATTCCTTGCAATGTGTCCAAGATTATTACATTTGTAACAAAAAAATTGTCATCTTTCTCCACTTTCATTGTTGTAAGATCTTTTATTTCCTTCAAGGTCAATATTCCTAAACATTCTACTATTTGCATTATCATTATCAAATTTAGGTTTCTTACAATCTACTCCATTATGTCCATATACATGACAATTATGACAATATAAATTTGAAATAGGTTTAAAAGACTTATCTTTGCAATCATCTTCAATATGTTTAGGTTCATCACATGTAAAGCATCTAACACAAGATTCATTTCTTGTTTCTCTATTTTTCCCATTTTGACAAGATTCTTTAGATTTCTCAGAATGAATAACATTGTGTTTAGATGTATCATTAGATTTACTCATGTTCAAATCTTTCTTGGCTTCAAGAGGATCAAATTCTTTTCTCTCAATAGGTTTCTTGGTAGATTGTCCAAGAAATAATCCAAGTCCAGTCTTATCATAACTAGGTCTTTGTACAGACATTTGTTCTTCAATCTTTTCACTGTTGGTATACAATTTCTCAAGTTGTTGTTTAGTTTGCACCAATTCACTTTTCACAATAGTGTTGTATTTTTCTAATTCTACATGTTCCAACTTGATAGATTCTAACTCAGATGTTACTTTGCTTAATCAGGATCTTAGATCTACATTTTTAGCCTTTATTTTAGAATCATTCTTACATCCATTTTTCTTAAGACTTAGCTTGAGTTCTACTATTTTTAACTCATATTTCAAAATCTCATTTTCTTTCATTAGATCTTCAATATCATCATCACTAGTCTACTCACTAGGTCCTTTTTGCTTTAGATCATCTATCTTGTCTTTTAGTTTACTGATATAAGCTTTTGCATCTTCATATTTATCCTTTAGACCATCTCTTTCATCAGTAAGGAGATCAATTTTCTCAAAAGCTTCTTCAAGATTTTTCTTCAACTATTCCATATCCATAGGGATCTTATTCAAGTTGTTAATCCTCTTTTGAATAACTGCACTCTAATACCAATTGTTAAAAATAGATAATACTGAGAGGGGGAGGGGTGAATCAGTATTTTCAAAACTTTTTCCTACACCTGGATGTTATTAATTACTTTGCCACCTGCATAAGAAACTAAACCAATAATGTTGAATAGTACAAATAAGTATACACAAAGAGAGCTCATAACACCATATTTTGTTAACTAGGGAAACCTTGGCCAAGGGAAAACCGTAGTGGGGATAGATCCCACAAGATGATTCACTATATGAAAAATCTAGTTTAAAAGATATTGACCCTATTAGGAGTCTATAAAGAATGTATAGTGTCTCGAGTCCCTTTTAGGAGACTAGACCTAGTTAGAAGCCTCAACCTTATTAGAAGTTGCTTCAACCCTATTAGAAGATGGTAGATCATATACAAATATGTGCAAGAAGAGCCCACTGCCCTAACATGCAACTATACAATTAAGTTCTTCAAAAGAATAGATATACATACAATATTGGATCACTTGTTGTGCTTCATAGTTCTTCTAATTAGATATATCATAATTTTCTTCATACAAGCCTGTAGTAGCCTGTAGATAATCTTTCCTCTAGTTCACTCAATGTCATAAACAAGGAGTAACTATGCATATATCAACTTGCATCACATCTTGCATTATCATATCACATCACATATGTCACTTTTGACTTCGCAAATGAAGTCCTTTACTTATATCAAATATATTGAAAAATCCTTCCTTAGTCAACTCTCATATCATCCTCAGAGTTGGCTCATCAAGACTTAATAATTAGAATAATTCTTTAAGTCATACAACTCAATTCACTAACATGCTCTATTTTGTACTATGAAGTATCTACATTGATATTTCCTTCATAATTTAAACTTGATTATCTATACATGCACACTCATTGGTATACATCATCAGGATGATGTCATGCATAACTAGTCAACTGTGTAAGAGAATATTTTGCTATCAATAGAACTTATCATGCTATTATATCATTGTCCAATACTTAGACAATTTTCCATCACAAATAATCATAACTGAACTATGAAGCATATGTTGCCATAAATGACATATCTCATCTTACTTGATTGATTTTCCATATTGCCAATAGAAGTAAAAATTCATTCATGTGGATTATAAGTTTGATTTGCTAAAGAAAATGCAAGGGTTGAAGCAAGCAAGAAGATCTATTTAGGTTTTCTATTGAGTTCTCATTAGAACTGGCAATGAAAAATCTAATAAAGTGAAAGTCATATATTATCTTAATGGGTTGAGGCCAAGCATTAAGGAGGATCTGAGTTTGGTCTAAATGAATAGTATTAAAGAATCATACCAGTTCTCCCTAAGAGTTGAGGAAAAAATGAACAAGAATTTTGATGATAAGAATAGTGGAAGATATTACACTCAAAGATCTGGTGGATAGTCTTATGGAGGCCGAATGATAAGCAAGAGAACAAGGATGAGATTGATAGTAACATTCATAACTAGTGAGAAATAATTCCAATAGTTTGCATGACTAGAACAATAGGAAGCAAAGAGGAAGAGGTAGGGGGTAAGGATTTGGAAGAGGAGGTTTATGTGGAAAATTCTTTCACTACGAAGAAGAAGGGCATAGAGAATTTCAATATTTTTAGTGCCAAGGAAGGAAAAAAATAGATAACAAAAGGCTTTGCCATAGTTGTGCATGTTGATGAAGATGTCAAATCATCACATTTGAAAGATGTTGAAAGATGAGAATTTTTAGTTAAGAGAAGGCCCTACTGAGTGGTGAGAATGAACCTTATCAAAGGAGGAACTTGTTTCACACAAGGTGCAAATGTGAAGATAAGTATTGTGATGTGACCATTGATGGTGGAAGTACTACTAATCTAGTGTCAAAAAAGATGGCTAAAAAGTTAAAACTAAAGAGGCAAAATCACCCACATCCATACCATATTTCTTGGGTGTAGGATGACCACAAGATCATGGTCAATGAGAAGTGCTTATTTAAGTTCAAGATTGGAAGATACCAAGATGATGTACTTTGTGATGTCATACCTATGGACATATGTCATATGTTTTTAGGTAGATCATGGTAGTTTTATAGGAATGGTGTACATGATGGGCTTGCAAATACCTACACACTGAAAAAGGATGTGGTGAAACATATGATGAAGCTATTGAAGGATATAGATGAATAGGTATGTAGTGCTTCTAAACTATATCTTTTTTATGGAAAGAAGTTACTAGAGCATATGAGATGTAAGCATATATGTTTTTCTATAATTCCAAAAGATGGTAAAGAAGAAGTAGAGGAGGTACCTAAAAAATTTGCAAATTTTTTAGAAGAGTTTATGGATATTGTATCAGATAATGTCCTTGATGGATTGCCACTAGTGAGGAGGACAAGTCACTGGATGGACTTAATTCTAGGAGTTAGTTTTCCTAACAAAGAAATGCATAGAATGGCACTGATAGAAAGAGAGGAGTTAAATAGACAAGTGCATGAGTTATTACAGAAGGGGTTGATTCTCAATCCATGTGCTGTACCAATGGTATTAACACAAAAGAAAAATGGAGAATGGAGCAAGTGCACAGATTTGTGGGCTATCAACAAGATCATAATCAAGCACAGGTTTTCATTTCTACTGATGGATGATATATTTAGCCAATGGTTTTTTTCCTTTGCATCATATGATCAGCTCTTTATTTTTCAAAAAGATAGATCTTAAGAGTGGGTATTATCAAGTTTACATTAGAGAAGGGATGGGTGGAAGACTTCCTTCAAGACAAGTGAGAATCATGTCATTTGGGCTAACCATGTGCTAAGCGCTTTCATGCAACTCATGAATGAGGTACTAAAGGAGTTTTTGGGGTAAGTTTTTCATTATTTACCAAGATGATATTTTGATCTTTAGTAAGACATTGGAGGAGCATTTGATGCATATTTGTAAGGTGTTTGATAAGTTGAGGGAAGATTTTTTTTGATAAATCTAAAGTATAGTTTTGTGAAGAAGAGGTTGGCCTTCTTGGGATTTGTAGTTTCAATAGAAGGTCTAAAAATGGACCTTCAGAAAGTGAAGCTATCCTTGAATGATCTACTACAAAAAGTGAAAATGAGGTAAGATCTTTCAATGGACTAGCTAGTTTTTACAGGAACTTTATCAGAGAATTTAACAGTATTTGTGGATCCTTGACTAAAAAAATTAGAGGGGATATGAAATAATTTAAGTGGACTATAGGAGAAGATAAGAGTTTTAATCTATTGAAATAGAAAGTTACAAAGTAGCCTAGCACTTCAAGATTTTAATAAGGCATTTCAAGTAGAATGTAATGCTAGTGGTACTGCAATAGGAGCTATTTGAGTCAAGAAGATAGAACTATTTCTTATTTCAATGAGAAGTTGAATGATCCCAAATTAAAGTATTATGTTTATGATAAGGAATTTTATGATATAGTTGAGGCATTGAAGAAATAGAGACACTATCTTCTTCCCAAGGAGCATGTTTTGTATACTGATCATCAATCTTTGCAATATTTGAATAGTAGTATTTGTGGATCCTTGACCAAAAAAATTAGAGGGGATATGAAATAATTTAAGTGGACTATAGGAGAAGATAAGATTTTTAATCTATTGAAATAGAAAGTTAAAAAGTAGCCTAGCACTTCTATATTTTAATAAGTTGTTTCAAGTAGAATGTGATGCTAGTGGTACTGCAATAGGAGCTATTTGAGTCAAGAAGATAGACCTATTTATTATTTCAATGAGAAGTTTAATGATGCCAAAATAAAGTATTATGTTTATGATGAGGAATTTTATGATATAGTTGAGGTATTGAAGAAGAAGAGACACTATATTCTTCCTAAGGAGCATGTTTTTGTATACTAATCATCAATCTTTGCAATATTTGAATAGTAAAGGAAAATTGAACCAAAGACATTTAAAATGAGTTGAGTTCTTAAAAAGTTATACATTTGTTTTGAAACATAAGAATGGGAAGTCTATAGAGTTATAGGTGCTCTTACTATCTAAGGACAACTTTTTCTGACATACATGTAGATTGAGGTGATTGGGTTCAAAGAACTCAAGAATTTGTACCTAGAGAGTCAATTTTGGTCAAGCTTGGAAGGCTTGTACAAAACCTATTACACTTGACATGATAAAGTGGTTGGATTTCATAATTCAAGATGGTATGTTGTTTAAGGAAAGTAAGTTGTGTATTCTAAGAAGTTTTATGAGAGAGAATCTCATCAAAGAGAAGCATAGTGGAGAATTGGTTGGCACTTTGGTAGAGATAAAACCATTGCTTTGGTTGCTAATAATCGCTACTAGACACAATTGTAGCAAGATGTGGTAGAGATAAAACTAGTTCTTTGGTTGATGAGAATTATTTTTAAAAGATTATGTTTAATGAAGAATTATTTATCAAGTGTGTTTGGCTGCTATTCAAAATCATATTCATGTATCTAAGAATATTTTTATTTGTTCAATTGGTTTTAAACTTCTACCATGAACTAAAAAATATCTTTTTATTGATATGCAAAGTACAATTTTCCTGATGAGCTCTTAATAATACTAATTAAACAATAGGAAAAGACTATATTTCTACCTAAGTTATTGTATTCTATTTAACTCCAACCTATTTTACAATTATATATTGTCTCCTTTTAGTTTTCTCTGTGTGAAAATCTTTAGCTCTTTTGTTGTCCTTGAAGGATTCTACTATGAACTCAAGAAACCTTGATTATAGTAATTATAGCATGTCTAACATGTCATATAAGGTATTATTTTATTATCTATATATGACTAAAGGAAGGACACATGTTGATTGCTACATTTTAGAATAATTTTGCATATATTTCTTGGTGGTTCCAAAGGATGCTAGTTATAAGTGTAACTTAGTAAATCTACACTTATTAGGGACAAAAAAGTAATTATAAGTTGTATCATACAACCTGTATTATTAATAACTATTGAAATATCACTATAGTTGTAAGTATTTTATTTTCTTTGGGGTGCTGTTAAGCATGCTCTCTACCTTAGGTACCATCTTTGAAAGGAGAATTTATTATATTCTATTTTTAGGCAACAAATGTTATAGGAAATTTTTTTATACATAAAATTGACATTCTCCACTGTAAGAGGTATGTGTTTGTAGAAGCTTTGTAAATTCGTACCTTTGATATGTTTTCTATAAATGTCACAAATTTCACTATATGATCACTTAAATGGTTTGACTACTTAGGGGTTTCTAGTGGAGATCTCTATATATCCCGATACTAAGAAGCAAGATTACATTCTAGTTATTTCATCCTTTGACAAAATATCATGATGGTGACACATATTATTCTTCCTTAAGATTAGATAAATCTTCTTGTCTTGTAGTTTTCTAAATAAAAAAGGTCAATAACTTTCAACACACCTATTGGAAATTGTCAAAAAAATTATCCTATAGTAAAGCATATTTAATAGTAGACCAAGGAGCTAAAGAATTGAAAATTTCCAAGTTCAGTTGTTTCTATTTCGAGCTTGATATTACCTTCCATCTAACTAAATAGTAATTATATGTAATGCTTGATTAGTTATTTAGATCTAAGTTCTTCATTTGAATAGTTTTTAAGAAACTACTAGTGCTAATATTTTGGTAATGTATCAAGCTTACTTCTTTACTCCTCTTGTGCCAATCAACTAGTCAAATAAGTTTAGTCTTCTATTAGATATGTGTTTCCAATTAAATATGGTGAGAGGCTATTAGTATTAAAGTAATGGATGATACATTGGGCTTACCTTCATGACCCCTCTATTCTAATCTAGATCATCACAATAGTTTAGCTTCTGTTGGACAAGAACACCATGCTATTTGGACTATAACTAAACTTGTGGAATACTTTTCATGTAATCTAAAGTTTATAACAAGTATTTGAAGGTAATATTACACCCACTTTTTAAATACTACACTTTAAACTTTTCAATTTCTTTAATTCATGAAAAATAATGTTGCTTATTAATTATAGCATTTTATCTTCTAGGTATTCAAACTTGTTTTTGAAGTATTAGATAGCAGCCAATAAAGAGGGGGGGTCGACCCCAAAAACCAAAAGGTTTGAAGAATCAACCAGAGGTAACTTCCCAGTTATCTACCTTATGCCATCCTTAAAATTCAAAAACCAAAATATTTCCATAGCATAATTGGCGCTACTATCAGTCCTTAATCTAATATGTAGAAAAAACTATAAAATAGACCAGCAACACCTAAACAAAACACTACTATTAATCAACATAAGCATAAAAACTAAAACCCTACAAGGTACCAATTTAGCATAAAAACAACACAAAAAAGCACCAGAACTAGGGCTAGCTTCCCTCTTTCTACTCATGCTTATCCTCCTTTTCCTCAAGAACATCACTTTCCACATCCTCCCCCTCCACCTTCATTGGTTTATCCAAGATGGTCTTTTCCTAGTGCTCTACCAAAAACCCATAGATGGATTGGGTGGTCTCGGTAGCTTTTCCCAAGTCCTTCTCCTCCTTTTTGACCTACAATATGTATAAGGTTGTGGTCGCAGAGTGCATGACCTTGGTGGAAAACTCACCAAAGTTTCAAATCTTTGGCAAATACTATGTATTCAATCTTGTTGATCAAGAAGATTAAATAAAGTATTTGTAGTTATAATTATTACTTTTTTAATGTCTTTATATCCATTTAAATGTTATTTTTTTTAGAAGGACCTCTATAATTTTATTTCATCTAAAATAGATGCTATGATCTATAGAAAATTGCTCTCTATGACGATAAATGTTTATGAACCTACACTTTTATACACTTATTTCTATTATGCACAATTTCAACTATACTTTCAAATGAAACATCTATTAACATTTCCCTTACTTTTAAAAAGCTAATTATCCCTTCACCTAGTCTAACCATCACAATGTCCTAATGATCAGTCAGATGGAGGGGCTCCAGCTAGGGAGCTACTTTCACGTGTGGCTCCTATAGAAACCTAATTGCACTTAATTGTATCGTGGAGTTGCTATAGCATGAAAACCTTGGAGGGATGAAGCAGAAAACAAAAGATTCTATTATTCTAGAATAAACTTTGGGATGTCTAAGAACTTCATATGTTTTCCTAGCAAAGATGCTATAGCAATGCATGATATTGTACAGACATGTGTTTACACATGTTTCCCCCATTTTTGACTATTATTATGTTGAAAATTGGCTATATGTAGTGATGTAATTTTTTTCATTAATGGAAACACATGATGCACATACTTGTGATAAACCTTAGAAATAAAGATACTGAGCTTTTGATACTCAAAAAATTGTCCAAGTATGAAATTGGTTTACAAGAATATTTTATATGTAAAATATTCTTGGCATCATATTATGACTAGTGAAGTTAGATTGAGATAGTATACATGTTGATGATTATGTGTATAACCTCAGACATTAGTAAAGATAGTATGAAAATAGATCTCCATGTTCTAACAGTGAAACAAAATAGAGAAAGAAATTAAAGGTAAAGGAATTATTTTGTTTACAAAATAATTACTTGACCAATTAGGGCTGACATCCTAGATGTTTACCCTAAGTTGGAATACTATATTATGGTCTTAGCTAACCTAGAAGGAATTTGTGAAAAGGAATGGTATTTATGCAGAGGACATCTTGCTAAAAGAAGTGTGCAATTTTAATTGTAATAAGTGATATGCAAACCTTTTGTGAAGCGATATATGTGAAGTTTTTGAGAACCTAACTTTGTGATCCAAGATCGAGTTGAGGTCAGAGATTAGTCAAGAAAGAAGTTACAACACCTATATACCTAAGGACTAATTACTTGTTTAGGCAGTGAGCTCTTCTCATAATTGGAAGTGCATGTTTGGGTAGTGATCTCTTCTTGCATCTACTATACTACAACTCCTAACAGGGATTCAAAGTCTCCTAACATGGACTCTCTATACTAAATTTTCTCATTGACTCCTAATAGGGTCCATCCTTTAACAAGGAACATATACATCACTATATTATCTAGTGGGTATCATCCCCACTAGGGTCTTTCCTTGGCTAGGGTTTCTCTAGTTAAAAAAAAATGGTGTTATGAATTATCTCTATGCATTTGACATTACTTGTCTGCTTTCTTATGCATGGTTCAAAGTCTGTAATCATATCTAGTTGTTGAAAAAATAATTTAGAATACTAATTCACCCCCCAGTATTCCCTATTTCTATTCCCTATTTCTAACAATTGGTATTAGAGCTCAGTTACTCAGAAGAGGCTTAACAACTTGAGTAAGATCGCTATGGATATGAAATATTTGATGAAGAACCTTGAAGAGCCACATGAACAAATTGATCTCCTTACTGAAGAAAGAGATAAGTTGAAAGATAAATATGAAGACTCCAAAGTATACATTGGAAAATTGAAGGACAAGATTGAACATCTCAAATCCAAGCCTGAATCTACTAATGATGATGATTATTCAAAACTAAAAATAGAGTACAAGATCTTGAAGAATGAAGTGAAGATTACCAATTTAAAGTTGAGTTTAAGGAATGATCCTAGGAAAATTGAATCTGATTTGAAGATTGAAAATTCAGATCTTAGAGCAAGTCAGTGAAAAAGGACATCTGAATTTGAAAAATTGAAAGAAGATCATGAAGAACTTCATAAGTACAACACTATTGTGAAAGGTGAACTAACTTAGTGCAAGCAACAACTTGAAAAGCTTTAAACTAGCAACGAAAAGCTTGATGAATCTATTTCTTGATAAAAAGACCTACCTATGATAAAACTAGTCTTGGTTATCTATTTAACATGTCTCTAAAGAAACCTAAAAGTAAATCAGATCCAAAATAGAAAGATAAATCTAATAATAAGATTGAATCCACTCAATCTTTTGATAAATTGAAAGAAGTTGAGAAGGAACTATGAAATTGGATGAAACTAAGCAAGTGGAATCTCCTAAGGAAACCAAGTATGAATTTAATGATAAATGTTTTTCATGTAATGAAATAGGTCATATGAAAACAAATTGTAGAAATAGATTGTTTAATCATGTTACAAAATTTATTGTCATAATTGTCATGGTATTGGTCATAATGCAATTGACTGCAAAAAACCTAAATATGATAATGATAAAAGAAATAGTAGAATGTCTAGAAATACTAACCCTATAGATAGAAGAAGATATAATGAAAGGACATCAAGAGAAAGTAGACCTTATAAAGAAAGGAAGTAGATTGTGTCTTATAAGTGTAACAACTTTGGATGCATAGCCCAGAATTGTCAAGAACCTATTGATCAATAGAATCCTATAAGCAGAACCCCATATGTTAGTTATGCAACAACTTTAGACAAACAACAAAGTACTAAAAAATGGACAGAAGCAATAATGAAAGAAAGGTTGGAAATGATAGAAGGAATCATGGAAGAAACTTAAAAAATAGAAGCAACAAGGGGAGGAACTTTGGAAATGAAAGAAGGAATCATGAGAATAACTCCAAAACTAAGAAAGAAAATGAAGAACAAACAAATATAGTCAGTGAAATTTGAGAAGAACTCAATGAGGCATCTATAAAAGGAAATTAGACATCTCAAAAAAAAATTTAGATGATGTTAAGATAGGAAAACCGAAGTCAATAGTTGAGTTTGATTCAACTAAGTTGAATTAAGCTTGTTTACATCACTAGAATTAGAAAATTCATTTAGAGATCAAGTCACTCATAGTGAGGTTGAAGAAAGATGTATCTTGATGCATTTGGATTGTAATTAAGATTGCTTGTAAGTTGGAGCTTATTGGAACAAGTTGTGAAGGAAATAAGAGGGTATGTGCAGGATCATAGTGTGCCAAAAAGTGGCGATCTAAAAAATCTATAGTTCTGAAATATCTCAAACTATTTTAAAATATATTCCAACTTTTTTCCCACCCACCCCAATACCAAATGAAAACAATTAACATCTTTATAAGGTCTACTATATTTTTTGATACCAAACCTATATGGTCAACTTTAAAAACATACTAAAAATGTCCTTTTGGCTTGTTTTTATGTGATTTTTACTTCAAACATGTAGCTGACAACTTTTTTTTCACCAAAATTTGATGAAATAAAAAGTTTTCTTAAGAATGTTCTTATCTTTCCATAAATGTAAAGTTTGTCAAATTATGAGCTTAGTAAGTAATTATTACTTATTTTCTAATGGAATTAGGTATAAAGTGTTGTCTGACACACTACTTGAAAAATAACTATAACTTTCAAATGGTCCAATATTTTTTAAATCCAAAAGATGCATCACATTCTATGTTTCTTCTACTATAAGGGAAAAAAATAAAAATATTAATTTTACAAAGTTTTGAATTAGTTAAGGTGGTCAGACACAAGAGCTTTTTTATTCCAAAAATACTAAAGTCAAAAAATTATTATTTATTATTTATTTAGAATAAAAATACCCAAAAATATGTGTCACATCCAAGCATGAGTCTACTACTTATATCTAAAATATTATTAAAAAATATTATCATTTGATTTTGATTAAGGAGGTTGGACATACGTCTACTTCTTATTTTTGTTCTGAAATTTTTATAATATTGCATTAAAATTCAAAATTTTGACGAATCAATTTTATTTTTTTTGCAATGAGTCCTAGTAGTTTAGAAACTAGATTCAGTTTGCTAGAGATTCTTTTCTCTCAACTTTTTGATATAAAGTTAATAACAAGTAGAAAATTGCATGTCAAGTTGACATAACCCTGATTTTTTGAATTTTTATTGCCACTTAAGGGCATAGCTTGGTTGACCATGATCCTGCACATACCCAAGAGCTATTGTTATAACATAGATAGTTTGCTCTATGATAGAAGATGAAATCTATGTTTCTACAACAAATTTCATGAAGAATTTTTTTGTAAAGCATTGTTATAATGAGAGGAAGCTATGGTGAACTTTGGGTAACATTCAAATATTGGATAGTCAATCTTGAGTAGATATTTGATTTTAGAGCGAAATAAATAACTTTTTTGATTGAGAAAAGTACATAATTAATGCAAGTTCTAGATGAATAAAAGGATACTTGATTAATTCTACATTGTGATCATCTTAGAAGCTAAGAGCACACAAAAGTGATTTGGTGAAAGTAATTTCAAGCAAAACCCTGCTATGGGAAATGTATTTTATCATTTTCCACATAAATTCTTTGACAAATTTAATTTTAGTGTAATCATGGATATGTCATTTGTTCAAAATGTTGAGAATATTGAGAGACCCAAATTAAAGGTTTTTCCTATGAAACCCTTAGAGAAATACTCTAATTTGGCCTTATCAATTACTCTGAACAAAGTAGTGTTACTAGAAGATGTAGGAAGTTATCTGGATAGTAAGTTTGAAACTATTGGAAGTGAGTTTATGAATCATAGAGATATGGAAATTGTTTTCAACCATGATATGACTACTAAGCCTAGATATGAGCATCTGGTAAACTTAGACTTAGTCAAATATCATTTCTACTGTGAACTTGATATTGAGGAATGGACATAGATTATATTAAGTAGAATCCATAATGGAAAGATTTATATGGGAGATAACGTAGTTGACATCTCTACCATCCTTATTCATGAGGTTTCTGGTCTTAGCAAACAAGACAGTGTACCTATTGGTGAAAAACTAGTTAAGAAGAAGGTTGAAAGTTATACTAAGATAGTTTACAATGGTAAAGCAATGGTGATCAAGACCATCAGACAACATGATGTAAGATCCTTGAGAAAAATCATTGCATACCCTCTATGTGCAAGTTCTAAGAATGATGAGTTATCAATATAATTTATTTATGTAGCTTATAAGATATGTGTTGAGAAAGAAAAAGTGAATTTGAGTGAAATTTTGAGAGTACAACTTATTGAAGACATAGAGAAGATTAAGAGAATGAAGAATGGTGCATTTAGATTTCAATATCTGATTAATCATATTTTATTTCATGCGCTTAGGAGATTTCCATGCTTATTAGTTACTAATATTATGAGTAGTGAAAGATATACTATGGAAAAAATAACAGATGTATGCAGAAGGAATCCAATAGAGAAAATCTTAGATAGTGGAAATTTGATAATGAGAACATTTCAGAATGAGATGAAATGGAGATATAGAATTGCCCCTACAATTGTTGATAGATTCAAGAATGATTTATGTTTTATGGTGGACACTCACCTCACCTATATCAAAGTAGTAGAACCTTGGGAAATATTTCTTGAGCCCCTAGGTTATGAATTGAGTGATGGTATAGCTATTAGTTATATTGACTTATTGTTGAAATTAGATATTGATCAAGAAACACACAGATTCAAAACATATGAGGAGATAACCCAGTTAGCCTACCTGGCATCTTTAGAAAAGGCATCTCATAAGAAGATTGCATTTATAATGAAGAAAGTACTATTAGAGGTTGGTATGTCAGAAGAAAAATCAGTAGAAGTAAGACAAACTATCTTTGGAATGAAACAAACAAGTGAACAAAGTATGTATGTGACACCTTTGTCAATTGGCCAAGCATCTGGATTATCTATTGCAGAAAATCCTACAGAACAGATCATTCCATATGCTACTGTATCAATTGAACAAGCAAGTGGATCCAAAAGATAGTCAAAGAAAGTCAAGCAACAAGCTACTAGACCTAAAAAGAGAAAGAAGACATTGTTGGAAATTGAGGACTCTAGTGATTAAGAAGAAGACGAGGAACCAAAAGACAAAGAACTAGAGAAAGTTACTATTTCTAAGCACCCAATAAGTAAAAAAAGGCAACCATGGAAATCTAAGATAGAGAAGATTAACACAACCATTGTTAATGAAGGGAAGTTTTTATAGATGAATAAGTTCTACGATTTATACAATAAAATGGAGAAAGAACATATTGATATCTCTACTGTGAGATATATGATTCTAAAGAACTTGAAACTTGAGAACATTAAAGGCTTTGTAAATCAAAAGGTCTATGATAGACATAGAGCAAAGAAAACACCAGTTCATGAAGAAGACATGGAACTTTGGAAGTCAATGCTAGGAACTATATGTAAGATAGATGATGAAGATGAAATCAAGAAATTGGTGAAGAAACTAGCACCTCACTTATGAAGTAAGATGAGGCCATTTCTATTCATGGCAGGAGAAAGAATGTTATTAGAAGCAAAATTGTAGTAGCTATCAATCAAATGATGAGCAAACTAAAGGCAAAACCTACTACTATAGAGAAAACCTTGGAAGTATCACTAAGTGATAATACTATGTAGATTGATCAGAAAAGTGGTACAATTAACATTGATGAAGACCCATTCAATCAACCTAAGCCCCATTCTGAAGATATTCAAGATAAGTTAAGGCTGATTGATGAAGATAAAAGATAGTTAGAAGAGGAAAAGAAGAAGATTTAAGAAGCCAAGCTAAAATTTATTGAAGAAGAAAAAGAGAAAAAGTTGGAAGAAGAGAAGAAAGAAAGAGAAAATAATATAAGAGAAGAAAAGGAAGAAGAAGAGAGAAGAGAGAAGATCAAAACAAGAAGAAGAGAAACAAAAGGAAGATGAGTTGAAAGAATCTAGCTCATCCTCTCCTATATTTCTTGCAAACCTTATAGGTGATGATGATGATCAATATAATCTGATCCTATTTTTGACAAATTGTTTGAGAAGAACAAAAAGGTCTACAAAGAGCACTAATGTAGGTGACTAATAGATTGCACAACACCCTCATAGCCAAAAAAATTGAAGTAGATTCTAAATAGAGAGCACAAGCAATTGTGAAATCATTTGATGATGAATTTACAAACTTATTGAATGTTGTTGAGTCTAAGTCTCAAATCTCAAATGATGCTAATCTTTTTAGCACCATTTGTTAAAATATTTAGAATGATTTGCTAAGTATTGATACTTGTATCAAGGAACTCCAAAGATGTCAACAAGTTGGTAAGGTATTGTACATCAAATGTACTTTATCCCATATTTTGACCAAAGATGTTGATAAAAAGATTTGAGGGAAGCTAAGTGCACTGGAACCTCTAACTAGTTAGGTACAACAACCCTCTTGCAGAATTGATGAGTTAGAAGGACAAATTGTTGGTGTACACTCCAACATTAGGAAAGTAGAATTTGAAAAGATCTAATTGTGAAGAGGCTATCAAAATTTAGAGAGCCTATTGCTCTAAAGATATCAGTCATTGAAAGACAATTTGAAGAATGTGTCAAACTTAAAGATAGTTATGCAAACTTCACCTACTTTGACCTTAATACAGTTAAGATTGCATCATATGCCTTATGTGCAATTCTCACTACTATCAAAATAGCAAAGGATACATGGGAGAAAGGTATAGACAATTCAAAGGCAAATTTTGATGACTGCATGAAGATTCTAATAGCTTTAAGGCAATAAGAGAGTGTTTTGACAGTAGTTAGACAACCTTATTTTTTGATAGTTTTTTGTTTTTCTAACCTTTGTCATTGATGTCAAAGGGGGAGAAGTTGTAGAGGAAAATTTTATAGTAAGTTATGTATGTAGCAATTATAATAAAAGGGGGATCAATTAAGTAATTGAGCATTTGTAATATGTAATATAATAGATGATGAGTATTGTAAGTTTTTGTTAAGGTTTTGTCATTTAGCTAATTTTCCTTACTTTGTTGCCATCAATTCCAAACATGGAGATTATTGAAAATTGACTATATGTAGTGATGTAATTATTGTCATTAATGGAAATACATGAAGTACATACTTGTGGTAAACCTCAGAAATAATGACACTAAGTTTTTGATACTTAGAAAATTGTCTAAATATGAAATTGGTTTACAATAGTACATTGTTTTATATATAAAAATGTTTTTGACATCATATTATGACTAGCAAAGTTAGATGGAGATAGTATACATGTTGATGATGATGTGTATAACCTCAGACATCAATACAGACAAATATGTAAAAAAGATATATTTGCATTTTACCCATGAAACAAAATAGCATAATTAAAGGTAAATGGATAATAGAGGGCCACACCACCCTTACCCACTCACAACCAATAATGAAACAATACGAAGACAATTTTATTATACCTGAAAATTCAATAGCAATTACAATAACATTTTTTCCAAGATCTCTCAAGATTCAATCCAAACCCAAGCTAGCCCAGATCCACACTCTGGTAAAAACCTATGAAATCTCAACTTGTGCTCACAAGCCACCAAGCAACCTCCTTGATTCTAAACCGCAGCCACTAGCTCTGCTCACAAACCTAATCCATAATACAAGTGTAAACTGTCTCACATTCGGCGCTCCGTCTACACACTCACAACTCCATCACAATCCTACTGTAAACTGCCTCACATTCGGCGCTCTGTTCATAGACTTAGGAAAACCCACTCTTCACTTCCTCCTTCTCTTTCACACCTTGAAGCTTTTCCTTCCAAAGCTTCTCCTTCTCAAACTTCCCCCTTGAGCTTCTACTCCTCAAGCTTTCCCCTTGAGCTTGATTTAGAAATGCTCATATGCCTTGCTTAAATAGGCACTTACCACCCCATGCATGACTTATCCACAACCTTCTAGAATTCCTCCACAACCTTCTACAACTTCCACAACCTTCTACAACTTCCAAAACTTTCTACAATATTCATAACTTTCTAGAATTCTACCCACTCACCTCGATAAATGGAATGACAACCATTTATTTTTAATTTTTTTTTTCTATTATGCCACCTATGCACCTCGAAAATAGAAATCACCTTTTCCTTTCTTTTCTCCTTTTTCCCTTTTTTTATTTTTTTATTATTTCTCCTCTAATTTTTGTCACTTTCTCTCTCCTCCACAAATATATATATATATATATATATCTATATATATATATATATATATATATATATATATATATATATATATATATATATATATATATATATATATATATATATATATTTTTCCATGCAAGATGCTCCTGCATCAATGAATTATTTTGTTTACAAAAAAATTACTTGACCAGTTAGGGCTGACATCCTAGATGTTTACTCTAAGTTGGAAAAGTATATTATGGTCTTAGTTGACCTAGCAACAATTTGTGAAAAGGCATGGTATTTATGCAAAGGATATCTTGCGAAAAGAAGTGTGCAATTGTAATTGTAATAAGTGATATGTGAACCTTTTGTGAAGCAATATATGTGAATTTTTTCAAAACTTGATTTTGTGATATGAGATTGAGCTGAGGTTAGAGATTAGTCAAGAAAGGAGTTACAACACCTATACACTTGAGGACTAATTACTTGTTTGGGTAGTGAGCTCTTCTTGTAATTGGAAGTGCATGTTTGGGTAGTGAGCTCTTCTTGCATCTACTATACTATAGCTCCTAATAGGGTTGGAATCTCCTAACAGAGATTCAAAGTCTCATAACATGGACTTTCTACAGTAAATTTTCTCATTGACTCCTAAAAGGGTTCATCCTCTAACAAGGAACATATATATCAGTATATTATCTAGTGGGTATCATCCCCATAAGAGTTTCCCTAGTTAACTAATTATGGTGTTATGAGTTCTCCTTATGCATGGTTATTACTATTGTTTAGCATTACTTGTTTACTTTCTCATGCATGGTTCAAAGTATTTAATAATATCTAGTTGACAAAAAAAGTTTTTAGAATATTGATTCACCCCCCCTTTTAGTATTCCCTATTTCTAACATATTAGACATACAACATTTTGATATTTGGTTTGTGGGAGAAGAAAATTCGTCTTGTTTGGTTTCATAGGCAATGAGCTAGACACTAGAAGTATATTGGTCTATGAGTTTTCTTCTACTTGTTGGCATATATGAAAGGAAATGCCAAGTGTCTTCATTTGATCAAGTGACATTTTGTAATTTTGCTAAAGGAAGTGGTTATGTTGTAGGATATGTGAGAGAATTTTTAAGATCTCAACAATTTATGAGATAAAGGAAGACAAATGGGAGTTTCTTACAATGATGCTACATCTAATTTGGAGGGCTTCTAGTGATATTATTGGAGGAGTGTTACACATCATAGATTTAGAAAGTGGTTGGGCTCAAATATTCATTCCCAACAATAGAGTTTGGACAACAATTGATCATTATATTCCCAGAATATGAATTATCGTGGAAGTTTTATATGCATTTGGGAGATTCTTTGTTTTTATACATGGAGAGATTAGATAACATGATTTGGAAACCACTTGATTTATGTGGCAATCTTGCTTTTCCATTTTAATGACATTTTAAAGTTTATTTTGGTTTCTATGCAGACTTTCAATTCCACCAAAATTGAGTTTTTAAGATAGTCATGTGTTCTTCACTAGTTCAATCAATTTTTTAATTTTAATTTTCATTTTCTAGCTTTCTTTTGTGGATGACACAAGAATTTAGGATTTTTGAGTTAATCTTGCATTCTATTATTAGAAAATTTCTCTAACTTATTTCTATTTTTGTGAATATAGATGAATTCCTTAAGACCATCTTGACTGTAGAGGAAAGTTGGGCAATGGATGCAGTCATGGGGGCAGGAGTAGAGGTAGAAAATGGGGGAGATTAGTGTATAGTATGATAAATCCCATGAACTAAATTTAATTACTCATATTAGCATATAGTGTAGAGGTTGTACCTTATGACCAATGCAAGGTTCAACAAATGATTTCTATCTTTATTATATCTATTGAATATGTAATAGAAACACTTTTTTTTTGGAGAGCCATATAATATGGATTGGAAAACAATCAAATGTATAAATAATATTGATTGTTGAATCCATCATTCTCACAAAAAAGTTCCTCTCAATTTTAGAGATGTACTACTGTTAGTGAACAGATTTTCCTCCAAGAGAATGCATGCAAATAGAGCCCTGAATTTCCAAGTGAGAGGACTAATCAACACCAATAGTTGGACAGGTTATCATTGGATTGATAACCTTCCTTTGAATTTTATTAGGTATAGCTCCCCGTGTGAGATATTCAATGAATTAATTATGGATGCTTTTAATTAGAAAGCACGAAAGGATTACAAGCATCTATCCTTAAACACAGAGTAGACGTATAAACTTAATAAATGAAAAGAAAGAAAAGCAGAAAATAGTAGATCACACAAAGTTTATTTGTTGCATGCTGCATTACAAAAAGGACAATGATCAAAAGAATAATTTCCATCTTCCTCAGAAAAAGAAGAATCAAAGCTTTAAAGAGAACTTGATATCAAATGTATTCAGAAAAAGGCAACATTAAACGCACTTAAAGAAAACTGAAAGTTATGAAAAGATAACAATCAGTGGAAAGTAAACTGCCTAAACACAAAGTTCTAGATTGCAGTTCTCTTTCAAATCTCCTTTCTTTAAGATGTAAAAGATTAACCAGATCTCATTACATGCTTCATCAGATTTATTATCTAGAAGAAAACAAAACCCTCTCCCATACATTAGATTTTGAAATCAAATTTTCCCTTAATAACTAACACAAAGTCTAGCAAAGTAAAGCTTTGTTCTGCTACAGCTCCAAAGTTTGCCTTCTTCTCCCCGGAGAACTGAAAATCCCTCTATGGAAAACTAAAATCCTCCCCCTACAGTAGCATAAAATCTGCTTCTGAAAAGGAAAAAATGGAACCCCGTCTATGTCCCTGTGGTTGCAATAAACAATCATGAAACCAAGGCTATTCAGTTTTGTAACTGAATCTTTAATTTCCCTTCTCCTCATGCGTTTATCCCCGTGTCTCTATAAATTTCTCTTTTCCCTGTCGGTTTCATTTCATATTACCTTCATTGCAACACAATGTCTATCAAACATCATGATTTATAACTTTATAAAAGTTCTTAATTAATCATCGGCTATGATGGCCTTCACTTGCATGTTTTAATTCCACGTGATGAGTAATGGTAATTGTGAATTAACTTCCATGTGCTATAATCTTTGCCTATAATGTTCAGATTTTCTTTGATCAACTATCATTTTATCAAACTTGTTTCATGTAACCCAATATTTATCCTTGTTAACACCCTTTTTCAAAAGTAAATGCAGAGCTTGCCATGACTTCCGATACCCGAGCTCGCAGATGGCAATATATTTGGATTTAGATAACAACTAGATTTTTTGAGGTTGTGATGCAATTACGCCATTGGGAATTTGTATCTAGATATTTGAGTGAAATGATTATTTCAAACATTTAAAAAGAAATTGGCAATGTTGTCTTCCAACCCGTAGGTAGAATGGTGTAGATAGAGGATGATTGGTGTTTTCAAAATATATTCGATGCTTTACCACCCACAACTGGAAGTATTTCACTTGATTTATGGAGAGCACGGGTTCATATGTTCAAGATTTGAAATAATCTTTCCATGGTATATTACTGAGTTTTCCATTGTGCGCTAGACTTGACTGTGGCATCTATATTCCTCAAGCCGATCCATATCCCACCTGTCACTTGGATGTAACAGAACTTGAATTCTCCTTGGTGTCATTAGTTTTCCCACATATCGTTCATGAAATAAATATGAATATGGGAAAAGGGATGCCAAATCCACTATTGAACTAGTCAATTGCATTTGCCAGAGCAATGTCGGCAAGTTTAAACGCATATTCATACCTACTGATTGCATTAGTAGCAATTTACATTCAAAATATGCTGCTGTGGAGTTGAATGGAAACCCAAGCTTTTGCTCTCCATGCATCTTCTATATCTTCCTATTTAACACGACTGTGTATGATGAAGACCACGCTCACTGATTCATTATTGATACTATGCCATCGGCATAACCGGTTACAGATATAATGCATAGGCAAATACTAGTGACCCCATCACTCTTCCATGCATATCATGCTTCGGAGTATTAAATGTGGAGTGAGACAAGTGGAATAGAATTCCCATGCTCATCAAGTTCATGTTATATTTTGATTTGAATTTGCTTGATCATGAAATAATGGTGCAATAATATTATGTTTCCATCTAGCATGAATCATGCCATGGCTTCCTAGGAATTTAGAGACGTCGGGCTTGATATTACAGATTGTCGCTTGCATGTTTAAACTTGGTCCTTTCTAGAGCCCAATCTGCGGGTTGTATCTTCTTTTAAGAGGGCCGAGCCCATATGCCTACCATTCGGGTTTGGCATTCTTTCATGCAGAGATTGCATATTTGCCTCATAATATATGTTGGTTCATGTGTGCCCTGATTCACTAACAACAATGATATCTTTATCACGAATCATTGCACCTCTGGCACCTTGAAAAAGCTTCTCTGTATTACGTATGCTAACTGTCAAAGTTTCAAGATCCTGATTGTTAATTCCAATAGGCTCTACTCCAATAATACGTAATATATGATTAAGTTCCTTTGAGCTATGAACCTCAACCAAAGCTGCCATGTCTAGAGATTTGCAAATGGAAAGCATGAGCACTATAACTTGATCTGGTAACATAGAGGCAATCAACAAAACAGCATCTGCACCTTTTAGTCGAGCATGATATAGCTTGTATTTATCAATAATGAACTCCTTGTACATCAAAGGGCACTTTACTAGGTGATGCTTTCTTCACTTTTTCTATTAAAGCTGGTAAATCAGTTTCTGCCATTCGTAACTCTCTAAAAAGAGACTCGTAATCTTAATGAAGAGATCTCAAACTCAAATTCTTACAATCCAATAAGTCTTCTGGATTGTAAAGATCATAATGTGAGTGAGTTCATTGCGAGGTAGTCAGCCACCTCCATTTGAGAAGATTCGTCTATTTTGCCAGTTAAAGGGGATACCACAACCATAATCCCATATTAAAAAATGTGTACAGATCTCTAATTAATCTCCTTCCACATCTAACATTCATGAATTGTGCACACCTAAATCTACATTCGAACCCTGGATCTATTTTTGGTTATGAATCTAGCATCTCGAAACCTGAGAATTTGGAGCCTCAAACTTGAACTTTGGATTTGAATTGATCATTTGTACTTCTGAACTTGGAAAAAAAACTATCGGACTTGATCCTTTGATTCTGAATTTCGAACATTGGAAACTTTTCTAACTTTCAACCGATGTACATTCTGAACCATGAATGCGACATTTTCCTTGAACTGAACCTACAAGTTGTCTTTTTGAACCACCAAACCTTTGAATCACTAAAACCAAGCCACTGAATCATACATCTGAACCTCTTAGAATAGATCATTAAACTTGCATGAGCACATTGAACTATTTTGAACCACTTTGAACTACTTTGAACTTTAGTTTGAAGTGGTTCAAAACTCTGCACTTGGAAGTTTTAAAATCATGTCCATATCAAGTATTAATAGGGGCTCTAACCGAGGGACTATTTTTTACTAAAAAAATAGAGAAATCCAGCAATCTCTAGCCAAAGATGAGTGCCTTATCCATGGGCGATAGAGTCAACAAGAAAAGAAGACCTGGAGCTACTTGTAGAGATGAAGGAGGGGAGTAGGGCAAAGAAAACCAACCAACAACAAACACCTAAACTACCAACAAGTACGACACTTGCACATTATTCAAACTACCACTATGCACAATAATGACATATGTACAATATTTACAATGGTGGGAAGAGGACCTACCACAAGAACTAGAAGAAAGAAGAAGTTATGTGAATCCATTTATTGGTTGGGAGAAAGAGGAGCCTTTCCGCAACAACAAACCATGCCTTAACAAAGCAGCTCCAAACCATTGCTTGTTGATGACCCTTTGCATTTGCCAGAGCATTGTCTACAAGTTTAAATGCGTATTCATACCTACTAATTGCATTAGTAGCAATTTAAATTCAAAATATGTTTCCGTGGAGTTGAAAGGAAACCCGAGCTTTTGCTCTCGATGCATCTTGTATATCTTCCTATTTAACACGACAGTGTATGATGAAGACTACACCCACTAATTCATTATTGATACTTGTGCCATCACCATAACTGGTTGCAGATATAATGTGCAGGAAAATACTAGTGACCCCATCACTCTTCCATGTGTATTGTGCTTGGGAGTATTAAATGTGGAGTGAGACAAGCAGAATATAATTCCCATGCTAATCGAGTTCATGTTATATTTTGATTTGAATTTGCTTGATCATGAAATAATGGTGCAATAATATTATGTTTCCATCTAGCATCAATCATGCCACGGCTTCGTAGGAATTTAGAGATGTCGGGCTTGGTATTACATATTGCCACTTGCATGTTTAAACTTGATCCTTTCTAGAGCCCAATCGATAGGTTGTATCTTCTTTTAAGAGGGTCGAGCCCATATGCCTACCATTTGGGTTTGGCTTTTTTTCATGTAGAGAGTGCATATTTGCCTCATAATATATGTTGGTTCATGTGTGCCCTAATTCACTAACAACAGTGATATCTCTGTCATGAATCATTGCATCTTTAGCACCTTGAAAAAGCTTCTCTATGTTACATATGCCAACTATCAAAGTTTCAAGATCTTGATTGTTAATTCCAATAGGCTCTACTCCATTAATACCTAATATATGATTAGTTTCCTTTGAGCTATGAACCTCAACCAAAGCTACCATGTCCAAAGATTTGCAAATGGAAAGCATGAGCACTATAACTTGATCTGGTAACATAAAGGCAATCAACAAAATAACATCTACACCTTCTAGTCAAGCATGATATAGCTTGTATTTATCAATAATGAACTCCTCGTACAGCAAAGGGCACTTTACTAGTGATGCTTTCTTCACTTTTTTTATTAAAGTTGGTAAATTGGTTTCTGCCATTCATAACTCTCTGAAAAGAGACTCATAATCTTAATGAAGAGATCTCAAACTCAAATTCTCACAATCCAATAAGTCTTTTTTATTGTAAAGATCATAATGAATGTGAGTGAGTTCATTGCGAGGTAGTCAACCACCTCCATTTAGAAGATTCATCTATTTTACCAGTTAAAGGGGATACCACAACCATAATCCCATATTCAAAAATGTGTATAGACCTCTTATTAATCTCCTTCCACATCTAACATTCACGAATTGAGCACACCTAAATCTACATTCGAACCCCGGATCTATTTTTGGTTCTGAATTTGGCATCTCGAAACCTAAGAATTTCGAGCCTCAAACTTGAACTTTGGATTTGAACTGATCATTTGTACTTTTGAACTTGGAACAAAAACTATGAGACTTGATCCTTTGATTCTGAATTTCGAACAATGGACTCTAGATTTTGAAAACTGAATTTGCATTTTGAAATAAGATTCAAAACTTTTCTAACTTTCAATTGATGTGCATTCTAAACCATGAATGTGACATTTTCCTTGAACTAAACCTACAAGCTGCCTTTTTGAACCACTGAACCTTTGAATCATTGAAACCAAGCCGCTAAATCATACATGTGAACATCTTAGAATAGAACATTAAACTTGCATGAGCACATTGAACTATTTTGAACCACTTTGAACTACTTTGAACTTCAGCTCGAAGTGGTTTGAAACTCTACAATTGAAGTTTTAAAATCGTGTCCATTTCAGGTACTAACAACTACATAGGCTCAACTATACGATTTTACAATGAGATCTATAAAATTTCCAATGAATTTTACCATTTGGGAACTTAACCAACTCAAACAAACAAGGGCCTTTTGGTAAGAGAACTAGCAGGCAAGAAACCCTATTTCAACCACTTTATGGTTAAATTATCATAATATCAAGTTCAATCCTTCAATTGTTACAAGAACTCAAAGTATTTACAAAAATTGTTTTTTGGGTTTAAAATATCCAATTTTCCATGTAATTAGTTTGTTACACAAGAACCTGGCACTAATGCAGACATTGCAGCAATTGATGCACTCACTTTGAAGCCAACTTTCCTATATTTGATAAGGTTTGCAGTTCAAATCTATTTGGGTAATAGAGGGGGTGTGATATCTTCAATGTATTCGTAGAATGTAATTAATGAAAAATAGTATTTGAGAAAAATTAATAAGGTGACCACTAAAAAGATCTTTATTTCAATCCCTTTTGGACACGATATCTACTTTCAACGTTCAAACTTCACAAAAACCAAGCAACAACCTAACATTTTTCAATATCCAAACTTCACAACAACCAAGTAGTGGCGTGACATTTTATAATGACCCTTTCTTGCATTTGGATTACTAATGTTTGCATGCTTACCTCTGCTACCATGATAATGAATGCATATAGTATAATTTGAATCCTTTCAATATGGGGTTGTCATTTAAAAAAATATATGCTAAAAAAAAGCATTTATTTATGAGAATAAAAACAATAACTTATAATTAATATCAGCTAAAATCTTGCACTTTTTGGTACAACTACAAATGACTATAGCTTACATATAAGCTTTACATTGTTCTAGATTAAGGTTTACATGATGATACATGTTTATCGACCTACACTTTTATTCATTTTGAAAATGTAACATCTATCAAACATTTCCCTTACATTTCTCACATTTCCTTTGAATACTAAGTACTAGTAATTATAAATGTAAATAGCTAATAAGAACCTTACATTATTCTAGATTAACCACGTCACGAACTATACCTTACATGTAAGCTTTACATTATTCTAGATTAACACCGTCACCAACACTATCACTCTCAATCTGAATAGCTAGTAAATATAGCTTACATATAAGCTTTACATTACTCTAGATTAACCACGTCACCAAATGTATTGCTCTTAGTAGTGTTGCTCTGATTTGTTCAATTGTCAACAAGCACAGGGGTCATGATTTTCAAAGGAGATGGCTCCATCTTCCCTTCTAGCATTAGTACCACCTGCGACATGGTTGGCCTCATCTCCTCATTTCTTTCAATGCATAGTAATGCTGCAACACTTGCTCTTCTCACCTCTTTAATATCTTCCTCCTCAACAACTCCCATTTCCACAACATTCATTGTGTTCCCTTGACTGGTTTGGGTTGTAGCCCATGGCGAAAAGTAATACATACTTGAATCTTGCACATCTAAATCCAAAGTTCTTCTCCCAGAAATGATTTCCAAGATATACCAAAGCTATAAACATCGACCTTTGGAGTTATGGGAATACCAAAAATTGATTCTAGAGCTAAATAACCTCTCGTTCCCCTCGTTGTGGTCAGAATATGACTTAAATCCCTGTTCACAAGTTTTGCCAACCCAAAATCAGACAACTTGGGGGAAAAATCAGCATCAAGCAGAATGTTCTTAGGCTTTACATCGCCGTGAATGATACGATCTCTACATTCCTCATGGAGATAAAGCAAACCTTGAGTAGTTCATAAGGTGATCTTGAACCAAGTCTTCTAGTCGAGTACTTTCTTTTTATTTTTGGAGCCATTGCTGAAGATTATGGAAGCTAGCGATCCATTGGGCATGTAATCATACACTAGTAACCGTACTTTGGATCCTTGTGAACAAAATCCTTGAAGCCTTACTAAATTCCTATGTTGTATGTTCCCAAGTGAGCTGATTTCTGCTTGAAATTGCTTCTCATCTCTGCTTGAATTGCACTCCAATTTCTTCACTGTGAATAAGTTAAAATAAAATAAAATCACAACTTAAAATTTTCACTCGGCACTAACTATTGCTGAGTGCTAGTTTTGCTCGGCACCTTAATAAACTGAGTGGCAGGAGAGTGCCGAGTGAGCTTGGCAAATGAAGAACAACTCGGCACCAATGGATGCCAAGTGAGCTCGATAGTGTGGATGCCGAGTGAACTCGGTAGCCATAGGAGGGTGGAGCTCGGTAGGAGAAGAACAACTCAGCACCAATAGATGTCAAGTGAGCTCGGTCACCACTATAGGGTAGAGCTCAGTAGAAGAAGGTGCAGAGTAAGCTCAACAAAAACTGTAGAGATAAAAACTTCAAACAAAGACAAGACCGAGTGCAGACTTATGATGTGAATATTTTCTCCATTAAAACCAAAGACCCAAAGCTTGAAACACTTAACAATAATCTTCTTAAATGCAACAAATAAGGGAAGAGCAATGGATTCAAGTATGCATGCTGCTTTCTATTCAACTTTGATTAAATCATTACAAAATCTGGGCGCATTCGGCTTCAACTAGAAAACTCTAAAAATAAGCCTAAAACTTTAAACAACTTTAAACTTGCAGCTCTAATGGCTGCATACAATAATGCCTGGAGCAATCACTGCTTCAACAGGTTGAATCAAACAAACAATAAACTTACAAAATGATCGGAGAAGAAATACGTGCATCTGCAGGCATGAAATGAACTTCCTTCTATCTCTGCACTCTGACGACTGGATCTGCTGATCACTTCTTTTCTCTCTGCAACTTCCAATCTCTTCAACTTCTACTTCTCTCTCTGGTTGAATGAATCAGATCATTCCTTTTTGTCTTCTAACCTAAAACGTTTTTTCCTCTCATTTTTCAAACTCACCTACCGGCATTAAATTTTTTGAACATTCTGCAATCCGTCAGGTGGTAGGTAGGCATTTGGCTCTAGGACATCAACTACAATTAATATTCCAACATTCACAGCCACAAGTGCACCGTCTGGAAGAGATCCTTTGAACACTGAGCCGAATCCTCCGCTCCCCACCTTAGACCTGAAGTTCCTGGTCACAATCTTCAACTCCTTGTAACTGAACATTCTAAGAAAAGAGTCGGAAGAATATCCTTCACAACGTTCAATAGTAGATCGTAGTCGATCTTGTCGCCTCCTCCACATAAAAAATGAAAAGACAGCAAAGCAATGGCGAGCGCAGTGACAACAGCAATCACAAGAGGCATCACGGTTTTGCATTCGGATGACGATGGTGGATCAAACGTTGCACGGGCGGAGGCAGCGCCTACTCGAATGAAGACATTTGAATTGCTACTAGTTGATGGAGAATCACGCAAGCCAAACAGAGGTATGGACCAGATTTGGCAGGGACCTGAAGGTGGATTGAAAGCATAAGCAGTGCACGACCAGTTTCTGAGGCAGGCTTTCTCGCAATCTGTCTTTGTGGGCACTGGCATGTAAGAACCATAATCATTAAACGATGTTGCGTTGGACTCGCTGAATCTGTCGGCTGTGCAATTCAAGGGACTGGCGAACACAGTCACTGGACGACCAGTCCCGTGAATCCCAGGCTTCATTGTGTTCTGGTGTGAAGCCATTTACACAGCTGCAGAATTGAAAATTGTTGGAGTCACAAACGCCGAAAGCGCCGCAGAGGCCATACACGGCGCACACGTCTCTGGGCAGAGACCAGAACATGCTCCATTTATTCCCATCGAACAGAGCAAGTCGAATATCTCCGGACTTGGTCAAGATGAAATGCATGGGCGCACGCATCTTATGCGTTGGTGTTAAACTGACATACAAACTAGAGCTGGTGATTTTAACGCTGATATTGAAAAACCTTTTGTCTGTCATTTCTGGAACACGACTGAAAATTCTACCATCCCAAACTCCGCTCGACCAATACTTGACAGAGTTATTCCACATTAGCACAATTTGTTTGGCGTTAGATGGATCCAACTGGAAGGAGAAGAGCCCAGGAGCAGGATCCAACGAGCTTTTCCAAGACACCAGTTTCAGTTGTTCCCCAAATCTCATTGCAGGCAACCAGATATCTGTCGGGTTGTCTAAACTCCGCCAAATCGTTTCGGAATTGTTGTCATCAGCGCTCAGCATCAAAAAATTACCGTAGTCTAGTATCACAGCACGGGATGCCTTCTTCGAAATGTTGACCGACCAAATAGACGCACCCTCTGCGTCCAACAGATCCAATTTACCTTCTTTTGACAGCTTCAAAACTCCAGATTTGTTTCTCGCGGGAGTCTCTCTGTTGGCCGCCCAAACGATCATCTTCTATTGCATATTGCCGTACCATATTCCAACGTACCAGTTATTGGTTCCGTTTGGGCTGAAGAAACCCGTTTGGTTGGGGAAGATGATTTTTTGACATAACCAGGTTATCTTATAACCAGGTTTTCGAAAACCTGGTTTTGTGGTTTGGAAAGCCAATGGTCCGTTTGGTTGACACGGAAGATGAATATAGTGTGGACCCCACAAAATTATTAAAAAAATTGTCATAAAATTCAAAACCTGGTTTTAATTTCGAATTCCACCTTTTTGTTGGAAGAAACTTCTTCCAATTTTTGACCAAAATTGGAAGATGAAATTGAAAACCAGGTTATAATTTTAACCAACCAAACACCAAAGTTTTTTTGCAAAACTTGGTTTTGCCTCTGATAACCCGGTTTTGGCCCTCATCTTCCAGCAACCAAACGGGGCCTGAAATCAATGTCTAATTTCCAGCAAGCGAGGCACCCAAAGAAAGAGTATCTCCGGCCTGGACTACTGTTGCAGCATAGCTACTCATTTGAATAAACACAACAACTGCAAAAACAAATCTTATCCGGGATTTTGCCCACTTCTCATCCATCGCCAAATTGTGAGCCATTGATCGAACCTCCCCCGACCTTTAAACCAAGAAGCTGGAAACACAAATGTTCTAGAATAAATATAAATATCGTGGAGGACCGTGATAGGAGCTCGAAACAAGTGGTCATAAAATTAACCACTCTAAAAGAAATCTGACAAGACATTGTGTGTAAGTGTGATGTACGAGTTTATGGAATGACTGAATTTATTTAAGGTGAATACCTTTCCTAATGTTCCAACAATCTCTATCAAGCCTAGTTCTACTGTTGAAGGTTTTACCATTGAGAGTAAATATCTAAGAGATGGAGAGATAAAGACTTGACAAAACCATTGAGAATTAGAAACTAGAATTAAGATTTGGCCATGGGCCAAATCAATGAGATGAAAGAAAAATTTAAGTAGTCACTGAATAAAATAAGGGAAATTGCTCAACAAATGAATTAAACAATTTATCGGGAAGAAGTGATTGAAGAACTATTTGACATAAACATTTTTAATGAATTTGATGCCGCTATAGGTGATCCACTAGAGAACAATCACAACCTTAGTGAGAAGACAAAATTATCGAAAAGTGAACAAGAATTGCAATCTACCTGGGTGTGTGAAGTAATGGAGCAAAAGAGAAAAGATGAGGATGACAAGCAAATGATTGAAGAAGAAAATAGACAAATCACTAGAAAAATGGATGCTAAGGATGAAGAAATCACAAGGTTGACTCAGAACCATTATGATCAATATGATAAATCAGTTACTAAGTGTAAATCATGAGATTAGCAGAAAGATAAAAGTGATTGTTGAATAAAGAACTGAGAATTAAAATTTTAAAAGTGAACTAAAATCTAAGAATGAAACAAATGAGAGACTGAAGAGATCAGAGCGAAGTATCAAGATGATGGATGAACAACTTAAAGGATAGAGGTGACCGAGAGATACATCTGGACTAGACTATATGAGCATTTTACTATTGAGCACATAAATCTTCAAAGAAAATTGAATAAAGAAATGTGTACACCAATCTAAAGACAAAGAAACCTATATGCTACCACTGTGGAAATCTTGGACACACAACAATGTTTACAGAGAAAAAAAGGTAAATCCAATATTACTCCCAAGTTTGATGCTTACTATTATCATTGCAATAAGCATGGTTGCAAACCATATGAGTGTAGATCCAAGTTTAAGTAGACACCTAAGAAATATGCATTCAATGGATACTCTCATAGTTGCAAAAAATTTAGACACAAGTCTCAAGACTGTAGATCATAAATGAATTCTTCGTGGTCACCGAGAAAGAAGCGTAATGCTCATTTTAACAAATGTTTATATAAAATAATTATATCACAATTAAAATACAATATATTAAATTAAATAAATTTAAGAATCAATAAAAAAGATGTATTTGTATAATAATTAAAAAAAATTAAATACCAGAGTTGCATCCAATAAAAATGTGCTATTCATAAAATAAAATAAAATTGTAGGTAAACGTACACAATTAAACAAAAACAAATGGACAAAGTACAAATATGATCCACAACTGATAAATAAACTGTATCATAGCTTATTGTGTGATCCTTAAGCTAGGCACATGCATACACATAAGATCAAATATATCAAAACTACATAAAATGCTATGCAAGCTAGTGGTTGGCAATAACAGAAAGGGCCAAAGGAGTTTTTACCCCTATGATAAATTGAATTTGATGTCGTCATTGTTTTTTAGATGTTGGTTTTTTTTCTATGTTGTTAATTATGATTTATAAAAGTTTTGTTTTTATTTTTAAATTTTTTTTAAATTTTTTTTGAAAGTGATGATTTTCATCTATTATTAGTTGCACAATATTATAGTGCTCATTGAAATATAACTTCTCAATTTAATTTTTTAGTTATAGAACTTTATTTTTCAACAACCTTTTGAATATATATATATATTCATAATTTAACATAAAAAATTTACATCCTATTTTATTGGTTGATTTCTCTACAATCATGCTTGAGACTTTTGACATTTCATAACACTCAATAATTTTTCTTTGAATTCTTTATACACTCTATGGTTGTTGCAAAAGAAAAAGTATAAAATTAAATTAAAAAATCTACCAATCAAATTTACTTTAAAAAGTTTGCAAAATTTGAATGATCTTTAATTTTACTATCCCTAATGAAATTCATTTTTGTTAAGTTTGTAAAGTATAGAATTTTTTAAAGTTTTTATTTACTTCTCTTATTGAAATTTACTTTAGGAAACTTTGTAAACTATAGAAATATTTGTAATTTAATTTTCACTATTCCTAATGAAATGTTCATTTAACCCTTGTTGCCCTAGCTTTCATAGTGAGTCATATTAAAAAAAAAAAATCTCACTGCATCAAAAATGCATTAAAGAATGTCAAATTTTCCTTCCTTAAAATAATCAATCATTCAATTAATTTTTGGTGGTATTATAGTTTCAAAATCTTCAATTTTTTCCCAACTCTATCTAACATTTTGAATTTTTAAAATGAGAGTTTTAGGGCAAAGATTGTCCAGGCTTGAAGTTGGGGTGCTAACTTTTAAATCATTTAAAAGTTAAAGTTCTAAATTTTTGAAATATTAACTTTTATAAAGTTAAAAATTATAATTATGTAATCTTAACTTTTAAAAAGTTAAATAATTTATGTTTCAATTTTTCTTCACTAAAAGGTTAAGGTCTTAACTAAAAAGGCTAAAAAAAATAAAAATTTCAACAGTTTCTACATCTTAGCTTTTAAAAATTTATAGATTTCAAAAAGGAAAACTCAAAACCCAAACTCCAACTTGGTGATAACTACCATATCGAAACTCTTTGATAAATGCAAAAGTGCAGACAAAGTGTAATGAAAGTCTATTAAAGTTTATTCATTGTAGATTTTGAACCATTGTTTCGAATGTTCAACCAAAACTATGAGCGTAAGGTTTCCATGTATCAGAGAAGAGTCAAAGGATCACTAATGACCACTCACAAGAGGCCCAAGAAGAGGGATTTCCAAATTGAGAAAATGATTAGATTTTTATTTTGGTGCTTGAGAACCTAATACTTTAGCCTATTCAAGACGATGCCAATGACATGCGACATGTGGAGTTGATTCTAGACTCAATTTTTTTTATGAGGGACAATTATTTGGATAGGTTTCTTCTTCTTGAGAAGTGGAGTATGTTGGGAATCTTAAGATCATAATTCAAGGATCATGCACACAATAGAGTTGAAAGGCACTCAAGAGTTACCATCTATTATATTGTCATGGCATTTATGATTAGTTCTCCTGAAGTTATATGAGATTTGAGTCACCTACCATGTACATATCTTTGTTAGAATTTTTTGTCATGTTAGTCTCATTTTTGGTTTATCTCCTATTTCTCCTATCAATTCCTATGTTGTCCTCCTTTTCGCTATATGCCCCTATCGATAAAGAACTGTTATTTTGTCTATAGGTTCTCCTGCATCACAAATAGTACTTACTTAAGATAGAGCTAGTTGTTGCCCCAAGTTTCATAAGGAGTAATTTTTTTTAAATCACTATTTTTTAACATAAATGCATTAAAAAATGTCAAAATTTCTAGCATTAAAATTGTTAATCTTCTACTCAATTGTTGATGCTATTATAATTTCAAAATCTTTGATTTGTTATTAACCCTTCCAACATTTCAAATTTTAATAATTAGAATTCCAAACCAAAACATGTACAATTTTGAAGTCAGGGTGCTAATTTTTAAAATAGTTTTAAAGTAAAAATTTAAATTTTAGAAATCTTATCTTTTAAAAAGTAAAAAAATAGAATCTTAACTTTTAAAAAAACTTAATTATGGTAAGGCCAAGAAGTTGGGTCTCAATTCTGTAGAAGTCCATTTCACGAAATGAGACTTCTTTCGAAATGGGCACCCAACGTTTAAGAATAGGGTAACCATTTGGTTTAGGTACCCAATTCATATTAAAAAATTAAGCATCTAATTTTTAAATATGGATTGGGCACCCGAACCATATTTTGAAAATCAAACACTTGATTTGTTTAAAATTGAGTGCCCGATTTGTAAAAACATATAAAACCCATTTTTTGGGGCTTTGTTTGCCTTTTTTGCTGATGATATTGATTTGGAGATGGGAGCTCAATTCAAGCTTTCTAGTTACCCTTTAGCTGATTTTTCACTCTTCCAAGTATTTTAATTTGTTTTATATTATTTTATTTCATTATTTTTAGGTTTTTGCTTGAAAATTTTGTCAATTTATTTCTTTTTTGTTCATAATTAATAGTTTTATATAAGTAAAATTCTAGATTTTCATTTCTCTCTTCCCTTTTTTTATAGTTAAATGTTCATTCAATTTTTTTGTTTTGTAGATGTTCATTTAAAATTTAGTATTTTAGATGTTTGGATGTATTTAATTTACATGACACATAATTATAGTTAAAGAGATGGATGATTCTAGATGAATTAGATGTTTATATTGTTTAAACATATATTTATATTGATGTTTTAGATTAATTTCAACTAAATAGTAATTGTAAGTTGTTTTACATATTAAATATTAACCAAAGTTTATGGTTAGGATTTGTATAAACCCTATACTTGAACCTACACTTTACACTATACACATGTTTATGAAATATTTTTCTAACTCTAATATATTAACTTATTACCCTATTTGTATCCCTAATTCAACTATAATCCAAATCTTAGGTATATATTAGACCTTGAATTTAATAATCAAACTCTAATAGTAACTATAATTGACTTTTTGACCTTAACTATAACTAGTGCATATTTTTCTCTACTTGAATCATAACCCTGTTCTATCCTTTAGTAAAAATTATGCTTCAACCATAAGAGCAATTTAACTATAGAACTCTATCCTAATTTGAATGCTAACCATAATCCAATCTTAACTAAAGCCATAGTAGAACACTAACCTTAATATGTACATCCTATTGAACCCTAGCTAATGCATAATCTACAACCCTTACTTCAATCTTGAAACTAACTCTAAAACTTAAATGCTTAGCTAGATAATAAGTTAAGTTTCAAACCTTATATTCCTAACCCTAAAATATTGACACTAAAGTCTAAACATAAATGAAAACCATGATGTTAGCCCATATCCATACCCTAAAACTAAACCTAACCAAGTTTTATGTTCATACCCTAAAATTTTATTTTTTAAAACTTAACCATAACCCCAATCCTCTAACCTTAACCCCTAAAATTCTTCTTTTATACCTCAACCTAAACCCTAACCCTATATTCCTAAACCATAACCTCCTACCTAACTCTTATAATAGTTTAGATATATATTATTCCAAAGCCTTTTATAAAAACACTTCTAGAATCCTTAGCCTAATCTTAACCCTAATCTAAATATAATTTAAATCCTATTCCATACCCTAACCCTAGTCATTTATGTAACAATAATTTTAACTGTATTACACAATCGTAAGTAAATGTAAGCCATAACCTTAATAATAATTCATTCTGTAAATTTAATCTCTATCCTCCTCTTTTTGATATAATATTCAAGTAGTTAAAGATGTACTAAATGTAAATATATGGTTTTAAAGATGTAATTATATTGATCTTTTTAGATTTATTTTAACTAAATAGTAATTGTAAATCAATTGTATGTTGTACATATTAAACATGAACCAAATACGGGTTAGAATTTACTTAATCCATATACTTAAACCTACACTTTAAAGCTATGTATGTTTATGATACAATGTTTTTTTAACCCTAATATATTATTTATCATTAGCATGAATATATTCTATTCTTATTCATCTATAATGCAAATCATACGTATAAATTAACCCTTCAATTTAATAACCAAACTAGATAACCATAATCTTGAATCATAAATATAATTCACTTCTTGACCCTAACTCTAACTAAAATATTTCCCTTTACTTGTACGCAGCCCTATTCCATCCTTAGGACAACCACAAATTGTACTTCAACAATAAGAACGTTAAACTATATAATTTTATGCTAGTTTAAACCTTAAACATAATCCAATCCTATAACTAAATCCACAATAACCCTAATTGTAATATGTACACTCTAACTAAACCCTAACTAATGCATAATCCCAAACCCTTAACCTAATCCCAAAAATAACCCTAAATGTTACATATGCATAACTAGCTAATATAAGTTTTTATATGAAACCTTATTCCTAACAAAATTATAATTAATGTAAAAATTGAAGATTTAAGCCTAACCCTTAAATCCTAAATGCTAAATTGTAACCTTAATTCTAAATAGAAAATTTTTAATAAAAAAAATCTTAAATCCTAAATCTTAACCAACATATATTAGAGCTCAATGCAGTAAAACCTAATTTTGTAAATGTTAACATTTTTGTAAAGTTTAAGCACAATCATAACACTAACATTTTTAAAAAAAACTTATAATCCTTATCTTGCCCCTAATATAAATATAATTTGAATCCTAACCATGGTAATTGTACAATTCAATTTTATATTGTACATATTAAACACTATCCAAAGTTATGGGTTAGAATTTACTTAAACCTACACTTTAGAGTTATGTATGTTTATGATTCAATGTTTCTTTAATCCTAATATATTAAATAATTAGCATGAATATTATCTCCTCCTCTTTTTGATATATTCAAGTAGTTAAAGATGTATTAGATGTAAATTTATATGGTTATAAAGAATTATTTATATTGATATTTTAAATTTATTTTAATTAAATAGTATTTTTGTGAATTTTTATGTTGTATACATATATGAAGATTATATTTCATGGACCCACCCCCACCTCCACGACCAACAAGTCCTCCTCCAACACCTACCCTAGAGGACCTGTGTGAGATCATGAGGTGCAAACTTCATGAGCTCATGCGAGATATACAAACCATTAGACATGAGACTCATTCCCCCCACCTACTTTTCCTTGCATATATCATGCAAGGCATTGTACAATCTATAGATCACTTAGACTGTGACATACTTAGCTTCAGAGCATGGAGGCAAAACACACGTACCTTCTATTTTGACAACATGTCTTATAGATAGGTCCATCAGCTGAAAATAAGTAAAGGACATTTACAAAGATATTTTGGAAACCTAAAGACATGTGATGAGATAAGTGAGAAGAAGCCTCATATGTCTATTAGATGGTGCACACACCCCTGCATATTAGAGCACTTTTGGGAACAATGCTAGATAGTATTTGACCATCCACCAGATGCTAATCATGAGATGCCCATGTACTTTCTTAAGAAATTATGGGCAAAGTATGAATTTTCTTTTAAACCCAATTATTTTGATATAAAATTATTCCAAGGAGTCAATTGAGGGATGCCTTAGGATAGGCTTGGAGAAAAGCTCATGCTTTGAAATACTAATGTCATTATACAAGTGCATGTGAAAGATGGAATGCCATTATAGTCATGCTTTGAAATACTAATGTCAATATACAAGTGCATGTGAAAGATGGAAATGTATTTGATAGATATTAATTCACCATTTCTCCTTTGAATATTTTGGTACTTGATAACATGTTTTCTTTTAACTTATGATTCATGATTAAGGGAACATACATCTTCTCAATTATATTAAAAAATTACGCTTTCTCCTAGGTAAATAATTGCTAACAATAACAATTTTTTTATTGGAGAAAAATTTGAAGATGTTGTTGGGAGTGTACCAATAATCCTAAGGTATAATAGAATAATATATTTGAAATATTTAAAAATGAGTTGTATGCTCATTGATGTAAATCAAGTGGGTTTCCAACCAAGATGTGAATAAAGTAGGTTAGAGTTTGCTTCTTTGTTGCATGACTATAATGATCTAGGACAGATATGATATGTGCTCTTTGTTGTTATATGGGTTTAGGACCCTCTTCTTGCCTTTTTTAATCAAAACAATATCAAAATTCCACAATTCAATTTTTATGATTTTTGTTTCATGATTTGGTTGTGTCTATTTTTTGACATCAAGACTAAGTCTATAATTTTCTTCATACATAAATCAAATCTAAAAAAATAAATCATTAAATTGCAAGTTGTTCCCTCATCTTTGAATAAATTAATTGTGGACTTTTTCCAAGGTGATTCTTTAGAAAACAAGTTGAGAACAATTGAAAGTGCAAAGTGTTGTTCAAAAAACTATTACAATTTAATATAATATATTATTATTTTAATCTATTCTTATAGATTTTATTTATATATTATTTATAGATTTTGCCTATTCTTATAAAGTTTATTTATTAAAAATCCAATGTGCTCCATTATATGGAAACAAAAAACTACATGATTGGTGGAGGTGAAATATTTCTTTATTCCTAGAAAGTAAGTAATAAAAAATATTATTTTGAGAAAAATAAATAATACGACTACTAAAAAAATCTTTGTTTCAATCCCTCTGGACCCAATATCTACTTTCAACATCCAAACTTCACAACCACCAAGTAACAACTTGATATTTTTGAATGTCCAAACAACACAACAACCAAGCAATAGCTTGACACTTTTTAATGACCCCTTCTTGCATTTGGATTACTCATATTCGCATGCGTACCTCTGCTACCACTATAATGCATGGATAGAATATAATTTGAATACTTTCAATATGAGGTTGCTATTGAAAAATATATTTAGACTTAAAAATTTTATATTTGTTTATGAGAATAAAAATAGAAACTTATAATTAATATCAGCTAAACTCTTGCACTATTTACTACAAGTGCTAGTGACTATAACTTACATATAAGTTATATATGATTCTAGATTAGACTTTACATAATGATACATGTTTATAGACCTGCACTTTTATTCACTTTGAAATCAAACATCTATCAAACATTTCCCTTTCATTTCCTTTGAATGCTAAGTGCTAGTAATTATAAATATGAATAGCTAATAACTATAGCTTACATGTAAGCTTTACATAGATTCTAGATTAACCACATCAACAACAGTATCACTCTCAATCTGAATAGCTAATAACTATAGCTTACATGTAAGCTTTACATTACTCTAGATTAACCACGTCACTGAGAGTGCTTACATTACTCTAGATTAACCACGTCACTCTCAGTAGTGTAGCTCTGATTTGTTCGATTGTCAACAAGCACAGGGGTCGTAATTTTCAAAGTAGATGGCTCCATCTTCCCTTCCAGCATTAGCACCACCTGCCCCATGGTTGGCCTCATCTCCTCATTTCTTTGAGTGCAGAGCAATGCTACAACACTTGCTCTTCTCACCTCTTCAATATCTTCGTCCTCAGCAACACCCTTTTCCCCAAAATTAATCGTGTTCCCCTGACTAATTTGGGTTGCAGCCCATGGCGGAAAGTAATACATACTTGAATCTTGCCCATCTAAATCCAAAGTTCTTCTCCCAGAAATGATTTCCAAGAGCGTCATACCAAAGCTGTAAGCATCGACATTTGGAGTTATGGGAACACCAGAAATCCATTCCGGAGCTAAATAACCTCTCGTTCCCCTCGTTGTGGTCAGAATACGACTTAAATCCCTGTTCACAAGCTTTGCCAACCCGAAATCGGCCAACTTGGGGGAAAAATCAGCATCAAGAAGAATGTTCTCAGGTTTTACATCGCCGTGAATGATGCGATCTCTGCATTCCTCGTGGAGATAAAACAAAGCTCGAGCAGTGCCTAAGGCGATCTTGAACCAAGCCTTCCAGTCGAGTACCTTCTTTCTACTTTTGGATCCACTGGTGAAGAGTATGGAATTCAGCGATCCATTGGGCATGTAATTATACACCAGTAACCGTACTTTGGATCCTTCTGCACAAAACCCTCGGAGCCTTACTAAATTCCCATGTTGTATGTTTCCAAGTGAGCTGATTTCCGCTCGGAATTGCTTCTCATCTAGGCTTGAACTGGACTCCTATTTCTTCACGGCCACAAGTGCACCGTCTGGAAGAGATCCTTTGAACACTGAGCCGAATCCTGCGCTCCCCAGCTTAGACTTGAAGTTCCTGGTCGCAATCTTCAACTCCCTGTAACTGAACATTCTAAGAAAAGAGTCGGAAGAATACTCTTCACAACGTTCAATAGTAGATTGTAGCCGATCTTGTCGCCTCCTCCACATAAAAAATGAAAAGACAGCTAAAGCGATGGCAAGCGCAGTGACACTAGCAATCGCAAGAGGCATGACGGTTTTGCGTTCGGATGACGATGGTGGATCAAACGTTGCAAGGGCAGACGCAGCGGCTACTCGAATGAAGACATTTGAATTGCTGATTGATGAAGAATCACGCAAGTCAAACAGAGGTGTGGACCAGATTTGGCAGGGGCCTGAAGGTGGATTGAAAGCATAAGCAGTGCACGAGCAGTTGCTGAGGCAGGCATTCTCGCAATCCATCTTTCTGGGCACTGGGAATGAAGAACCATAATCAGTAAATCTGTCGGATGTGCAATTCAAGAGGCTCCGGCGGACACAGCCACTGGACAACCAGTCCCGTGAATCCCAGGCTTCATTGTCTTTTGGTGTGAAGCCATTTACGCAGCTGCAGAATTGAAAATTGTTGGAGTTACAGACGCCGAAAGCGCCGCAGAGGCCATACACGGCGCATTCGTCTCTGGGCAGAGACAAGAACATGCTCCATTTATTCCCATCGAACAGAGCAAGTCGAATATCTCCGGACTTGGTCAAGATGAAATGCATGGGCGCATGAATCTTATGCGTTGGTGTTAAACTGACATACAAACTAGAGCTGGTGATTTCAACGTTGACACTGAAAAACCTTTTGTTTGACATTTCTGGAACACGACGGAAAATTCTGCCATCCCAAGGCCCGCTCCACCAATACTTGACAGAGTTATTCCACATTAGCACAATTTCTTTGGCGCCAAATGGATCCGACTGGAAGGAGAAGAGCCCACGTGCAGGATCCGACGAGCTTTTTCAAGACACCAGCTTTTGCTGTTCCCCTAATCTCATTGCAGGCTGATGAATTAAAAACAGCAGCACAAAGAATAAAAACAGAGCAGCAAAACTCAAACATATCAAAGAGCTATAAAGTTTCTTCATGTTATTACAGCTGAGAGGAATGCTCTATTTATAGAGCTCATACATATTTCTAGAGGGTTCTTGAGAAGCTTCAAGAAAGGAAGCACTCTAGAGATTTCTACATAATTTTAAATTCAAATTTTGCACAAAGAGAGAGGCTCCAAGAAGCAAGTAGAAAGTTCTGGACTGTGCATTAAATGCCCAGCTACTATAATAAACATTATTTTTAACACCCCCCCATAATGTTTATTTGGAGAGAGTAGGAACATCTTTGAGCTGCAATAGATCTCTAAATTTCGTAGATTTTACGATAGACAATGCTTTTGTAAATATATCAGCAAGTTGATCTTCTGTTCCGCAAAATTGAAGCTCCACCTCTTGTCTTTCAATTAGATCTCGAACAAAATGATGATGCACTTCTATATGCTTGGACCTTGCATGATATACCGAATTTTTTGCTAGCTTGATAGTACTTTGATTATCACAAAATATTGTTGTTGGAGAGTCTTGTGGATGATGCAATTCTTCAAGTAACCTCCTAAGCCATAATGCTTCTTGAGACGCCTTTGATAAACCAATATATTCAGCTTCTGTAGATGAGAGTGACACTGTTGATTGCTTCTTGCTACTCCACGAAATCGGTCCCGATCCAAGATGGAAGATATATCCTGAAGTTGACTTTCTATCATCAATGTCACCTGCATAATCAGAATCTGTATATCCAACTAAAGTAGGTTCTCCTCCATATTTGTATTCAATGCCAAGTTGGTAAGTACCCTTAATATATCTTAATATTCTTTTAGCTGCTTTCTAGTGTTCAATGTGTGGATCTGCCATGTATCTCGATACAATACCAACTGCATATGCAATATCTGGTCTAGTTATAGTAAGATAAAAAAGATTTCCAACAAGCTGCCTATATAATTTTCCATCCACTTTCTTTTGAGTAGAGTTAGCACCTAACTTTACTCCTATTTCACATGGTGTATTACATGGTTTACAATCACTCATATTGAATTTTTTAAGTACATCAAGAGCATATTTAGTTTGAGAGAGCATGATTCTTCCTTCTTCTTGCCATACTTGCATACTCAAAAAATAGTGCATTAGTCCTAAATCAGTTATTTCGAAAGCTTGTTTGAGTTGATTTTTAGTTATCTCAATATCATGTGCGTGATTTCCTGTAATAATCAAGTCATCCACATACAATACAATGATAACAACCTTATTATCACAATATTTTACATACACATCTGGATCAGCATTACTTCTTTTAAATCCAACTTCTAGGAAGTACTTATTAATTTTTGAGTACCATTCCCTTGGTGCTTGTTTGAGACCATAGAGTGATTTTCTTAATCTACACACCAAATTCTCTTCTCCATACTTAATAAATCCTGGTGGTTGTTGCATATAAATTTCTTCTTTTAAGTCACCATGCAAAAATGCACTTTTTACATCCATTTGAAAAATTTTCCAACCAAACTTTGCAGCTAAAGCAACTATTGTACGAATGGAAGTCATCTTAGCTACTGGAGCAAAGGTTTCAGTATAGTCTATACCTTCTTCTTGTGAGAAACCTTTAGCCACTAACCTTGCTTTGTATTTTTCAATAGCTCCATCTAATGTGAATTTGGTTCTATAGGTCCACTTGCAACCAACCACATTTTTGCCTTCTGGAAGTGTTGTTAGTTCCCATGTTCCATTCTTCATCAAAGAATTGTATTCTTCTTGCATAGCTTCTTCCCATTTTTCTTTTCCTTTTGCTTCTTCATATGTGTTTGGAGTGTCAACCTGCATCACCTTAGTCATAAGAGCATAGTTAGCAAATATATATCTAGGACCTTCTTGATAAATTTCTTTGATGCTTTTAAATTTTTTTGGATTTTCATTATCACTTTCTTGAGTCTCATCCCATGTAGTGGTTTGCACACCTTGACTTTGACTATTGGTAGAAGTAGAATTTTTTGCATCAATCAAAATTGGAAAGAAAGATAATGTTGGAGAATTATCATTCTTAACATCTTCATCAAACCATACATTTCTTTTAATATAGATTTCATTAGTTCTAGGATTGTATAACCTATATCCTTTCGATTCCTCACTATATCCAACCATTGTGCACTTCTCGCTTTTCCTTTCAAGTTTGCTCCTCCTTTCATCAGGAATGTGAGCATATGCTTTACAACCAAAAATTCTAAAATGAGATACTGTAGGCTTTCTTCCACTCCATGCCTCTTCTGGTGTTATGTTCAAAACTGCCTTAATAGGTGTTCTATTCAAGATATATACGACAGTATGAACTGCTTCAGCCCAAAATTTAGCTTCTAGATTTCTAGAATGAAGCATGCACCTAGCCATTTCTATTATAGTTCTATTTTTCCTTTCAGCAACACCATTTTGTTGGGGTGAATAAGAGACAGTTGATTCCTTTTTAATGCCATGTTCTTTACAAAAATCTAAAAGACCTTTATTCATGTATTCAGTCCCTCTATCAGTTCTTAGTATCTTTAAGTACTTTCCACTTTGTTTTTCAGTCAAAGATTTAAACTCTTTAAACTTTTGAAACACTTCATCTTTCTTTTGTAGAAAATACACCCAAATTCTTCTACTATAATCATCTATAAAAGTGAGGGCATACCTTGATCCTCCAATTGATGATGTTTTGAAAGGACCCATTACATCACTATGGACTAGATGTAGAGGATTTTTTGCTCTCCATGATTTACCTTGAGGGAAACTTTCCACATGTTGTTTTCCCATTGCACATCCTTCACACACCTTAGGGCTTAATGATATCTTTGGCAACCCATGCACCATTTGTAATTTCTCCATAAGCTTGAGACTTTGAAAATTGATGTGCTCCAAACGCTCATGCCATAACCTGCTCATATCATCATATTGAGCAATAGCACACATATGTTTATCTCCACATTTAGAAGTAAATTCTTGAAATTTATATAATCCATTCTCCATTTTACCAATTGCAATGAATCTATAATTATCATTGACATCCTTGATTAAGAACTTATCGTTGTAGAATTCTATTTTATGTCCTTGACTTGCAATTTGAGATACTGAAAGCAGATTTGTTTTTAATTCAGGGACTAATTTCACATTTTTGAACAAACCATTATCAATTTTGACATTACCAGTCCCTTTAACTTCTAAAGCACTATTATCCCCCAAATATATTTTCTCTATATTATTTTCACTTATTGATTCAAATTGATTCTCATTATGAGACATGTGTTGTGTAGCACCAGAATCAATAACCCAATCTTCTTTGAAAGTATTATTTTCTTTAAGTGCAACACAAAATGCATTTCTTTTAGAATCTCCTAATTTTGGATAATTATTTACTTTCTTTTCTACATCTCTTTTCTTCTTGAAACATTCATTTGCCTTATGACCCATTTTACCACAATAATGACATTTCCATTTACTTCTATTATGATCTATATATGAAATACTCTTATTTTCATTCTTCCAATTTCTTTCTTTAGATTCATTTTCTTGTGACTTCTTATAATATTGTTTTCCTTTCATTACAAATGCTTGAGATTCACCATCAAATGATTCTTTTTCTTTAACTTGTCTTTTCTCTTCTTGAACCAACTTAGCACACAATTCTTCTGATTTAATACTTTTTAATTTATCTCCAGTATCTAAACCCCTTATAAATGATTGATAAGATCCTGGAAGACTTTGTAATATAACTTGCACAAAATCTTTATCATCTATATCTTTTCCAAGAGAAGCAAGCTCATTTTTCTTTTCCTTTAACTTACTTAAATGTGGGACTATCTCTTGTGAGCTTGATAATTTCAAATTGTATAATTCAGTTGTGAGAGATAAGATCCATACATCACTTGAATTTTGATATAAATCTTTCAAAATCTCCCAAACTTTGACTCCACTTCTCTCATTACGAATTTTTGGAAAAACTTCTTCTGAAAGTGTAAGCTTGATTAGTGCTGCTGCCCTCTTGTCCCTTTTATCCCAATTATCTTGATCATTTCCTGGATTCGTAGGCCTTTGTTCACTACCAGTCACAATATCATAACAATTTTGAAGGGTTAGAGTGATTTCAACATGAGATACCCAATCATAATAATTTTTTCCATTTAATTTAACTATAGGCAAAGTCACACCAAGTGATTCCATTGTTAAATTCTCTCCCCTTTTTTTGGATGAGAATGAAAGATATTTAAAAACTTGAACACCCAAGCTTGAAATTGAAAAAATCTCACCAATTTGTTGAAGAAAAAACTTTTTCTTTTGCTGCAATATCCTTCTTTTGATGTAGTTTTTTTGTTCCAAACCAAACTGCTGTTCACTCCTTAGTTACAGCCTGCAAATGTAAAGATTCACACAAAGAAAACACATATATTCATTCCAAAAGCATCATATATTCACAGCCCAAAGAACTGAAAATGCTCTGATACCATGATGAATTAAAAACAACAGCACAAAGAATAAAAAACAGAGCATAAAAACAGAGCAGCAAAACTCAAACATATCAAAGAGCTATAAAGTTTCTTCATGTTATTACAGCTGAGAGGAATGCTCTATTTATAGAGCTCATACATATTTCTAGAGGGTTCTTGAGAAGCTTCAAGAAAGGAAGCACTCTAGAGATTTCTACATAATTTTAAATTCAAATTTTGCACAAAGAGAGAGGCTCCAAGAAGCAAGTAGAAAGTTCTGGACTGTGCATTAAATGCCCAGCTACTATAATAAACATTATTTTTAACACAGGCAACCAGGTATCTGTCGGAATGTCGAAACTCTGCCACACAGTTTCAGATTTGTTGTCATCAGTGCTCAGCATCAAAAAATTACCGGAGTCTAGTATCACAGCACGGGATGCCTTTTTCGATATGTTGACCGACCAAATAGACGCACCCTCTGCGTACAACAGATCCGATTCACCTTCTCTTGACAGCTTCAAAACTCCAGATTTTTTTCTCGCGGGAGTCTCTCTGTTTGCCACCCAGACGATCATCTTCTGTCGCATATTGGCGTACCACATTCCAACGTACCAGTTATCGGTTCCGTTTGGGCTGAAGAAACCCAATTCAAATGTGCCATTCTCTGAAATCAATGTCTGATTTCCAGCAAGCGAGGCGCCCAAGGAAAGAGTATCTCCGACCTTCACTAATGCTGCACCATAACTACTCAGTGGAATAAACACAGCAACTGCAAAAACAAGTCTTAACCGGGATTTTTCCCGCTTCTCATCCATCGCCAAATTGTGAGTCATTGATCGAACCTCCCCCGGGCTTTGAAGCAAGAAGCTGGAATAATAACTGTTCTTCTAGAATAAATGTCGTGGAGGACCATGATAGGAGCTTATGAAATAATTGTTGTGTTGCATTCTGATAAGGTTGAGATTCAAAATTACCTAATCTGAAAGAAATCTTACGAGTCATTGTGTGTAAGTGTGACTATGACTTCAATTCAAAGCATTGTCAACACACTACTCTTTTATAACATTTTCTCGAATGGGATAAGAGTGTGTGATCAGTACAAGTCAAATTTACGTTCATGTTAAGTAACTATATTCATAGAGAGTACTTGAATTTAATGGTTTGATTGTGTTAATTTTTAAGGAATGAAGAGACTGCTGCCATGGAGAAGCCAATCATTGAACGTCAATTCCAAAGAGCATAAAGTGCCTGTCCACTGTGAAACAATTCAGTGAAATCAGACGGAATGCCACTCGAGTCAAACTTATGTGCAAAGAAATTTGAGAAGACCTGGTGAGTATGTTACGTCAATCGTGACTTCATTTTCCACCACTTCTTATTTTATTCCCGTGGATATATGGATATATACCGGGGAACATTTTACACTGTTTTTACTGTTTTAAATTCAAAGTGTTACCATCATATCATATATTATTTAAAATATAAATAAAAGAATAGTCTTATGTACAATCATATCATATATCTTTTGAAATATATATAAATTGATATTTTTTAGTCTATAACAATAGTCATTTTAAAATAATGTTAAAAAAGATTTTTTTAAAAATACTTAAACATGACTAGCCTCTTCCTTGCATAAATTGGGTAGGATTGAGGGTAATAAAAAAATGAAAAGAGTTCGCTATAAAAAATGTTCCAAAATATTTCCAAACAAAAAATATTAAACATACTTGAATTTTCTTAAAGTACCTAAAAGTGGAACCAATTCTCCACCAATTCTACTTTTCCTACCTCTGAAAAAAAAAATAGACATGATTTTTTTTACCAAATTATTGCACTATATATAATTATTTATAATGACCATTAAAACAGGGAATTTCTTTTTTGTAAAATGCTCCTAGCCTACATTAAATATAATAAATATGTAAAATAATTATATGTTATTAATTATGAAATATATTTTTAATCCATGTAAACAAATATGATTTATCTAATATATAGAATTGTATTTTAAAATTGATCAACAATATTAGATTTATTTTTTATTTAAACAAAATCTACATCATAATATTATTATAAAATTACTCATTAATAATCAAACTATTAAATAATTTAATAATTGTATCTGACTTTAAAATATAGAATCTAGATAACAAATTATATTAAGCTATTCTAATGAAAGTGACTTCATATTTATTTAAGTCAAATAACTCAATTTTTTCTAAAAAAATTTAATCACAATGAGATATTTTTAGATAAAGGTGAATTAAGCATTGCATGTTTGATGAAGTTTCTTGGTGTAATGTTGTGAGCAACATAAGGATCAATTGAGAGAATATTATAATACATGTTTCCATTAAATGGAGGCACAAATTTCCTTGTTCCTAAACTTTGAGACCATTTCTCACCCAAAAAAAGATTTAATAAATGTGGTCGAATAATATAGGCAGTCCTTAGATGGTTCACAATCTTGATGTTTAAACTACAACTTTACTAAGGAAATTTTGATTTTTTTTCCATAATTTAGTTGGCATAAAAAGATTTGAATGTTGAAAAATAAGAAAAAGATTTGAACTCAATACTATTTAATTATGTAAATCAAATGCCTATTGGAAAAGCTTTAAAGTTAGATCATCCTTCTACTTACTTGATAACCTTAGAGCTTTAGCAACTAAAAAGATGATGCCAAAATTAACTACAGAGATGTGAGGATAAGTAGTCTTCATCATGCTATAGTTGCACCCAATTCCTCCCCCAATTTCTCCTAGTTGGTTGCACTCAATGAAGTAGTAATGCACATGCTTCATCATGCTATAGTTGCGCCCAATTCCTTCCCCAATTTCTCCTAATTGGTTGCACTCAGTAAAGTAGTAATGCACATGCTTTATGTAGGCCTTTTCATAGGGTAGAAAATTTTCCTCTAGAACAACACTATGAAGATGTTGAAGCATCTAAATATTAGAAGGCTCTATATAGAGAAAATATATAGAAGTCATTAAGACTTATTACTCCTACTCAGAGGTTGTTTATAGAAAAATTTTAACACTTATTACTATGTAACTAAGTTGATTTCACTTAAGGAAAAACTCTAGAATTCATAATGTTTTATCAATTATCATGTTTAAATATTTCACTGTGAAACCATTTAGTGAAATCAGACTGAATGAAAAAGCTCACCAGTTAGTTTCTAAAACAAAAGGGTTGAAGGATGCTTAAATATTTTCTATGGTTTTTATCTCTATGTGGATTTACTAAGAAATGAAAACTCCAAACAGACCCTCAATCAAGGAAATTGAGTTCAGAGGAAGAATAATTTTTTTTGCCTATAACATTAGCTTCTACTTATAATGGAAATAGAAAGAATAAAACATCTCATTTCACAACAAGAGGTGAGCCTCCTATCACCGAATTGAATGAGTCAATGAATGAATCCACGAGTAGGCTCGCTCTCAAGAGCACACTATCCTAAATATAATTTTAGTTGGGGCCTTCAATCGGCTCATTAATATTAGATTGATAAATTATATAACTTGTTTAATCTAATTTCATAATTTTCTTTACTACTTAAAACCTAGATTGGTACACCATGACGTTGTACATGTTATAATACTTTGTGAGACACATTCTCTTATTTCTTTCTTGATGCTTATTATTTTTGGAAAATTTTACCCTATTTTTGATTTAGTGGTTGTATCTAAGCTCAAGACTAGTTCTATGATTTTTCTTTCTATTATATTTCTTTGATGGTTAAGGGTTTTAGTTTCCCTCAAATCCTACTTTCCTATAATGAAAAATAAATAATTGAAAAATAGAAAAAGAAAATAAAAAATATTATTGAGCTATAAATTCAATATCTTTACTTTTTTTTAAGCACTATTTTATTTAGCATGACTCCTCTTTCTTCATTTCTTCTCAAAAAGATTGGAATCAATAATGTTACATGATCATCATATATAACTTTACCATCTTTCATGTTGCATAGATTCTACATCCTATATTTTTCAACTAGTAATTCTATGATAATTCAATGCTAAGCTCCATACATGTATAACATATATACATATACATATACATATACATATATATATATATATACATATACATACATATATATATACATATATATACATACATGTATAACATATATATATATATATATATATATACACACACACATATACATATACATATACATATACATATACATATATATATATATATATATATATATATATATATATATATATACATACATATATATATATATATATATATATATATATATATATATATATATATGTAGACATACATATATATATATGTAGATATACATATATATATATATATATATATATATATAGATATATACATATATATATATATATATGTAGATATATATATATATATATATATATATATGTAGATATATATATATATATATATATATATATGTAGATATATATATATATATATATATGTAGAGATATATATATATATATATATATATTCTTACATTAGTTTTATTTTTCATACATGCAATATTAATAACACTAGTAAATTTGAATTTAATTTTCATTGAATTTTAGTCAAAATTTTGAAACAAGTTGGTAGAAATTTCAACCAAGAAGTTCATGGTAAATTTTCTCATCAAAATTTCGACCAACTTGCATGTTGGTCAAAATTTTGACCAATAAATTCATCAAAAAATGTTAATTTTTGCTAGCTTTGATTTGTCATTGTTGGTCGAAATTTCCACCAATTTTTGGTCGAATTTTTTATAGAATTGGTGGAAATTTTGACCAATTCTTGGTAGAAAACTATCAAGAATTGGTCAAAATTTCCGCTGATGTTTGGTCAAATTTTTTAAACAATTGGTGGAAATTTTGACCAAGTCTTGGTAGAAAACTATCAAGAATTGTTCGAAATTCGCACCAGTTAGAGGACACCTTTGAGAAAAAAAATTCTCCTACTCCAACTTTATCTTTGCAAAGATGTAAAAGGTTGCAAATTAAATGGCTTGGATAAGAAACAATTGCTTGATACAACATGGAACAAAGAAGAACATAAACATATAGCATGGAAATATATTCTTTGAAGTGAAAGCATCCAAGAATGTAAGCAAAAGAAGAACTATTGAAGTGTAACATGCCTCATTGTGCACTTTTGACATTGCCAAAGTTGATAGAATTTTTTTCAACTATGAATAATGATATATTATATAATCAGTGTAACAAAAGAATTTCATATTCATGACAGTTAGTTTTCAAAGTATAGTATAGTATAGTACATAAGTTGAAGAAGAAAAATATCCTAAACTGAACACCACTACATGAAAATTATGCATTTTATTCCACAAGAACTTCAACACTAGAGCAACTACTTTTGAAGTTTACTTGTGTAGTAATTATGCTCTTTTTTAGAATTTAATGATTGAAGAGTACTTCAGTTTCTTTGAATTGTTATGGAAATCATAGTTGCACTTGTCCAATGTATCCTTTGTTTGCTCCTTAAGAAACACTCTCTATAAACTCCTTTACATCAAACATAGAAGTTGGATCCTTATTTGTAATGATGCCCTATTTTACACAACACATTTTAAATATTATACACCAAAATATATATCATGGTTGCAATTGTACAATGTATGAAATGAAGAAAACCAAGTTTGAGATCAAATTGTTTTTTTTTTTTGAAATGACAGTTTATTCACAAAAGAGTAGATATGACAATGCACCTTTTTAGTTATAAAATTTGGCTAAGATAAGATTTACAGGGGTAATATCAAAAGCAGGGTTCCAAATAGAAATCCTAGATGGAGCTACATGTTGACCTTGGCCACCAAGAGCATGAGTTAGTTCTTTTTGTGACCTCTCTTCAATTATTATATACTCATCAGAGAAAATTGAGAGATTCACTAAGATCAAAGGAGTAGCTACATAAAATGGGATATGATGGTGGAAAGCTAAGAGTGCTCGATTGTCATGTTCCCTTTTCAAATAATTAAAAATAATAAACTTTGCTAAGGCAGGCAAGCTCCAAAAAGGTGAAGTTTCGGAAAAAGGGGCTAATCTTTGGAAACCAATGGACTAATAAATAAAAATTATTATTAAATTATATTTTATTAACCCCTCTTGGACGTGAGTTAGGATTATGCCCTCTTTTATGGAGGTTTCGAGGCATTTTGGGCTCATTCCAAAACTTGATTTTTGCTCATTTCTTTGTTGTTCTTCAGAGGTTGCCAAACCTATGGAGAAGGAGACCCAAGAATGGGAGTTTGCAGGTTTTCAGGAAGGCTAAGGATGGGAGTTTGAAGCTATTCCATGTGCATGCTCATGCAGAGTTTGCCTTTGTGCTGAACAGTGCAGATTTGTGATTTTTCGGGTGTATTTTTGTAAGAGTTTGGTGTTTTTGGTTGAGTATTTCATATCAGTTTGGGTTGCTACTGTATTTTAGACTTTTAGATGTTAAAATAGAGCTGAATATATGTATTTGGTCATGATTATACTTCTGTGATAGATTATTAGTATTTTTGTGGTGTTTCCGAGCTATTCTATGTTGTTTTTGGGAGCCCGATGAGCATTATTTTTATCCTTCGTTTGAGAGCTGTTGTGTAAATGTTATACAGATATGAAAATGTCATTTTTTAGGCTGTTATGCTGCTGAAATTTTTATAAAAATGTCCACTTTCAGATTTACTAATAATATGTGAAGCTGTAAAGTTTTTGGCACTATTTCTGGCATACCCGATTTGGGGTTTATTTAGAAATTGGTGGATCTTTGAAAGATTGGTTGTTTGATCTTAAAGATCTGATTAGAGACTTGAAATATCATTTAAAATTAGAAAAGGGACATTTCAATGGTATCAGAGCTATGATCTTGCCAGCCTGAGGGTTTATAGAAGTTTGCATGTCAGTTTTGACAACTACCCAAATCTTGCATGTCATAATTTATGGTTGCATGCTACTTCTAATCATTTGCATGTTAGTTCTTGGTGAATTTGGTGGTTGCATGTTGCTTCTAATCAGCTACATGTCAACATTTATGGTTGCATGAAACTAAGTGAAAGAGAAAAAAGATATTTGCAGCGAGAAAAGAATAAAGAAATTTTGATCAAACCTCCAGTTGAAAGTAAAAGTACAAAATCCAAGGAAGAGAAAAGTATGGCTGATTCAGATGAGATGGCAAAGAAATTCTTCCAAGACATCCAAAATACTCAGAAGCAAATAGTGGATAGTTTGGCAGAAACTAGAGAGGCTTTGCGAATATTGACAGAAAAACTGCAAGGAGTTGCATCTATTAATGAGAAAGGGAGCATTTCAGAGGAGCCAAGAAATCTGAAATCCACACCATCTAAATCAACCAAAACTATTTTCTTCCCTGCAGATGAGCCACCAATACCGAATCCAACCCTTAATCCTGTGGAAGAGGTTACAGGTAACTTGATTGCATTAAGAGCTACTTACAATGGCTTAGATGATGACTTTCGCAGTTCGGTTCCTTTTAGAGAATATGTGGATATGATGAACACTTTGATGCCCAAGAAAGAGAATAGGAGGGAGCATGACATAAGTGGAAGAGAGCTCAAAAATAAAATAAACAAGTTTACAACACCTACTTTTGATGGAACAAATAAAATTTCAGCTAGAGCATGGCTACAAAAATTACAGACTTTCTTCACACTTAACCCCATGAAGGAAAGTGATGCTGTTCAATTTGCAAGTCTACACTTGGAAGATGTAGCCTATGATTGGTGGTATCATGGAATGACTACTTAAGGTCATGATAATGTAACTACATTTGATGATTTCAGTCAAAGAGTGATAGATAGATTTGACCTCAAGGATGATGAAGAGTACTTTAAAGAATTGTCAAAGTTGAAGCAAACCAAATCAGTTAATGAGTATATAGAAGAGTTTTAAAAAGTGGCTATTATGGTACCTGATATGAGTGAAAAGAGGATTGTTTATCTTTTTCTTGATGGTTTAGAAGATTCTATTAAGGGTTTGGTTAAGGCTTTCTCACCCTCAACCTTACAGGAAGCTATCAAAAGAAGCTTGCAACTTAAAACTTGCATGCCTATGAAACCAGTCACTAATCAAAAACTCCCAAATCTTTGGCAACATAAGGGAAATTTTTAGAAAAAGACTTTCCCAACACTACCACCAAAAGATGTGATAAATGTGGCAAAAAAGAAGGTAGATGAAGAGACTAGGAGTGAATTACGAAGGAAAAAGCTTTGTTTTACTTGTAGAGAACCATGGGTTCCATGACACGGATATTTGGGGAAAGGTCAAGTGCACTATATTGAAGTTGCTTTAGAATCTAATTCAAATGAGCATGAGGAATTTCATGACACTAAGGAGGAGGTAGAAGAAGAAAAAGAAAAAGAAATCAGCAAGGATGGCACTTTAGCAGCATTATCAGGAGTCCCAAGATACCATCCCTTTCGAATTCGAGGGGTACTAGCAGGGCAAAGGTTGAAAGTTCTTCTTGATAGTGGGGCAACTCACAATTTTATTGATGAGGGATTTGTCATGAAAAGAGGGCTTAAAGCAGAAGATTTTGAGGGATTCAATGTTACTGTAGCTGATGGATTCACTATGCCTTGCACACGGGTGGTGAAACAACTTAAGATGACCTTAGGAGATTATGAGTTATGTGATGACTTCTATGTGGTTGGTATTGGGGAGACAGATCTTGTATTGTGTGTTCAATGGTTGCACTCTATTGGAGGCTATTACATGAACCATCAAACCATGGAGTTTAAATTTCATTCCAATGAGAAAGAAGCCATATTGAGAGGCTTATCGAATGGAGCACCTAAGGTGGTCTCTGCAAAGAGGATGGAGAGGACTTTTCGAAGAGGTCAAGTAGCATGGGCCACAGGAGTCATAATCCATCCCACAAGCTCTATAAAGAATCAAGGTAATTTCCATTTTGAAATTCAAAATATTCTTGATAAGCATAGTATAGTTTTCAATGACTTGCCTCGAGGATTACCACCAGATTGAGGTTTTGAGCATGTTACTGAGTTAGAACAGGGTGCCAAACTAGTTATAACAACCCCATACTGCCATCCAAGAGGTTATAAGGAAGAAATTGAAAAAACTATTAAAGAACTCCTAGACATGGGATTCATAAGGCCTAGCTCTAGTCCATTTGCATCATCTGTGGTACTTGTCAAGAAAAAGGATGGTACAATGAGAATGTGTATAGACTACAGGGCTCTAAACAAGAAGACCATAAAAAATAGGTATCCCATACCACACATAGATGAACTCATTGATGAGTTACATGGTGCTGTATACTTCTCAAAAATTGACTTAAGATCAGGGTACCATCAAATCCGAATGAGGAATGAAGATGTGGAAAAGACTGCTTTTAGATGTCACTATGGGCACTTTGAATTTCTTGTTATGCCATTTGGCCTCACTAATGCACTTGCAACATTCCAATCTTGTATGAATAAGGTATTCAGCCAGCATCTTCGAAAATTTGTTTTGGTATTTTTTGATGATATCTTGATTTACAGTAAAACATGGGAAGAGCATCTAAAACACATAGACACTATTTTGGAAATCTTGGAGCATCAATCCTTCTATGCTAAGCTATCTAAATTTGAGCTTGGTTTGACAAAGATCCTATATTTGGGACATATTATAAGTTCTAAAGGAGTATAGGTTGATCAACAAAAAATCCAAGCAATTTTGGATTGGCCTCCACCCACTAATCTTACATAGTTGAGAGGTTTCTTCGAGTTGTGTAGCTACTATAGGAGATTTACCAAGGGATTTTCTCAGCTTGCTGCCCCCTTGACTGATTTGACAAAGAAAGGAGCTTTTGCTTGGATAGAAGAGGTACAAAAAACATTTGATAAGCTTAAGGAGGTAATGAGTTCATGCCCTGTGCTTGCGATTCCAGATTTCTCTTTACCTTTTGTTGTTGAATGTGATGCTTCTAGAGAACGTATAAGGGCTGTCCTAACTCAAAGGGAACATCCAATAGCATTTGAGAGTAGAAAATTAAATCAATCAGAGAAATGTTACTCCATCTATGATAAGGAAATGTTGGCAATCATGCATGCACTTCATAAGTTTAGACAATATTTGGTATGTGGGAGATTCATTGTAAAGATAGACCATAATAGCCTCAGGTTCTTCTTAAACCAAAGGGATTTGAATGATCATCAACAAAAATGGGTAAGTAAATTGTAAGCTTATGATTTTGATATTGAATACATGAAAGGGAAGAATAATGTGGTTGTTGATGCTCTCTCAAGAAAGCCCACTTTGTGTTCCTTAACATCTATCTTTGCTGATTGGAAAGTCTCCATAATTTTAGAGTATGCTAAAGATTCCTTTGCCACCAAGATTTTGGATAAGTTAGTGGATGATAATAGGTACAAGGTTGTTGATGAATTGATTTATTACAAAAACATGATGTTCTTAGTGCCAGGATCAAAAACTAAGGAGAGGATATTGAGGGCCTTTCATGATACACCTTTGGCTGGTCATCAGGGATACTTCAAGACATATAGAAAAATTCGAGAGCGGTTTTCATGGAAGGGTATGAAGGAGGATGTCCTTGAACACATTAAGGAATGTATGGTATACCAACACAACAAGAGTGAGCAAAATTTTCCTGCAGGGTTGTTTTAGCCACTTCCTATTCCTGAACAAAAATGGGAAAGTATTTCCATGGACTTCATCACTGGGTTGCCCAAGGTTCAAGGTCAGGATTGCATATATGTGGTGGTAGATAGACTAACTAATTATGCACATTTCTTTCCTATCACATCTGATTTCAAGGCATCACAAGTGGCCGAATTGTTCTTCAAGGAAATTTTTAGATTACATGGCTTGCCTAGAAACATTGTTAGTGACCGGGATAGTAGATTCCTCAGCTCTTTTTGGAAGGAGCTCTTTCATTTGGCAGGAACTGAACTCACTCCTAGTACTAGCTATCACCCTCAAACAGATGGACAAATAGAGATAGTTAATAAATGGATAGAGGGATATTTGAGGAACTATGTTTCAAATCAACAACATGCTTGGGTGAAATGGTTATACCTACGGGAGTATTGTTACAATACATCTCATCACATGTCTATTGGTATGCCTCCTTTTTATGCTCTTTATGGTTATGATGCCCTTTCCTTTGTTGATCTAATACTTTCTGATAGCTGCAACAAGTGATTTTATCAAGCAAAGCCAAGACATAATAAGGTCCCTCAAGGATAATCTACAACATGCACAGAACTAACAAAAGTTATATGCTGATAAGAAAAGGATTGAAAGATTTTTTGAGGTGGGAGATTTGGTATTTGTTAGGTTTCAGCCATATAAGCAAAGCACCTTGAAGAGGAGTGGGGCAGAGAAACTCAAGCCAAGGTTCTATGGGCCTTATAAGATCATCAAGAAGGTAGGAGAGGTAGCTTATGAATTAGAGCTCCCACCAAACAGCAAAATATATAATATTTTTCATGTATGATGCCTAAAGAAGGTTCTAGGCTAGAAAACCATAGTATCTATAGAATTACCACCTCTTGATGATGAATGGAAATTAGTTTTGATACCATAAGAGATTTTGGATACAAGAGAGAAAAGATTGAGAAACAGGAGCGTCATAGAGCATTTGGTCAAATGGAAAGGATTACCACTAGAGGATGCAAATTGGGAAGGAGCACATATTCTTGAGAATTCCAACCTTCATTGCTTGAGGACAAGCAATATTTTGGAGGGGAAGACTTGTCATGTCCCTTTTTCAAATAATTAAAAATAATAAACTTTGCTAAGGCAGGCAAGCTCTAAAAAGGTGAAGTTTCGGCAAAAGGGGCTAATATTTGGAAACCAATGGACTAATAAATAAAAATTATTATTAAATTATATTTTATTAACCCCTCTTGGACGTGAGTTAGGGTTATGCCCTCTTTTATGGGGGTTTGGAGGCATTTTGGGCTCATTCTAAAATTTGATTTTTGCTCATTTCTTTGTTGTTCTTCAGAGGCTACCAAACCTGTGGAGAAGGAAACCCAAGAATAGGAGTTTGAAAGTTTAAAAGAAGGCTAAGGATGGGAGTTTGAAGCCATTCCATGTGCATGCTCATGCAGAATTTTTCTTTGTGTTGAACAGTGCAGATTTGTGGTTTTTCGGGTGTGTTTTTGTAAGAGTTTGGTGTTTCTGATTGAGTATTTCATATCAGTTTGGGTTGCTGCTATATTTCAGAATTTTAGATGTTAAAATAGAGCTGAATATATGTATTTGGTCATAATTATACTTCTGTGATAGATTATTAGTGTTTTTGTGGTGTTTTCGAGCTATTCTATGTTGTTTTCGGGAGCCCGATGAGCAATGTTTTTATCCTCTGTTTGAGAGCTATTGTGTAAATGTTATACAGATCTAAAAATTTCATTTTGTAGGCTATTATGCTGCTAAAATTTCTATAAAAATGTCCACTTTCAGATTTACTAATAATATGTGAAGCTGTGAAGTTTTTGGCACTATTTCTGGCATACTCAATTTGGGGTTTATTGAGAAATTGGTGAATCTTTGAAAGATTGGTTGTTTGATCTTAAAGATCTGATTAGAGGCTTGAAATATCATATAAAATCAGAAAAGAGACATTTCACAGATTATATGTCCCTATTTTATTTGTTGTGTCACCTATGAAAATATAACAACAACTTAGCAAGCCTTAACATATAAGAACAAATGTTGTTGGCAAAATTTTGTCAGCCAATCATCTAATGGGATTTAATTTTATGAACATAAATTTAAAATATCATAGCAAAGAAATTGTAGGATATTAATAGTAATTCTACATACCATTTGTTGCAATCCTATCTACTCCTAGAACTATAGCATCTACACGACCTGACTTCTGCAATGCCGCTACTATAGAATCTACTATAAGGATTGCAAGTATGTGATGTCATCATGGACCAATTCAGATGCAATAAGACTTGATCCCTAAAAGGAATGTAAAAAATATTCAAGTCAATATAAATCTTGATAATGAAATCATACGTAATAAATTTATTTAGATATGGAATTTCAATAAAATGCAGAGTTGGATCAAAATGTTCAACACTTTTCATGTTTCATCAACTTTGAGGGATACAATAGGGAAGTTTCTTGGGAAAAATGCTAATCAAAAACTTATGTTGCTTTTGAAAACCAAAATAAGTAGCACAAGAAGGACTAGCTGAAATAAAATATTGTGAAAATTTCCACCTAATCTCTTCAATAATTAGTAAGCCTGTGAAATTGTCAACCATCAATAAACTCTCTATGTTTAGAGAGGACCCTTGATCAAATAATAACCAGAATAGTCTCTTGACACCAAACGAACAATTAGTTGGCAAGTGGAAATCACTACTAATGCTAAAGTAGATGACTTTTTAAATTGAAATAATCTATTATAACTTTTTGAGTCAAAATTGTTTATGATAATTTTTCAAGTTACATTAATGATTAGAATCTAGATACAAACAACATTGAACAATTTTCTTGAAGATTTTTGGCATGAAGTGAATTTTGTAATGGATACCCTAGAAACAGCTCTGATACCACTGTAATGGGCACCCAGGAATGCCCAAAAGCTGAACCAACTACTGAAATTATATTAATTCTAAAAATGCTGCAATCAAGTACAAAGAGATGTATTCCAAAGGCCAAACCCTAAGGGAATGACGTCTAGAATGTTACAACAGAGAATGAACGTCCCCTATTACCAAAAAGAGTGTGATTCACATATCCAAGCTCTTATCAAATGCAAGTTATAATCATCTGATACAATAATCCCATTCTCAACAATGAGACTTTCAACCCTATTTATCCTTTTCTTCATCCTTCTGGAAGGAACTAAAATATTAATTAATTGCAAGAGCTAGAATCTTCCTCCTTCCAATAATTAATGCATACCCTAGAAATTCCTCCCTGACAATAATTAATTAAATCACGAGAGGCTTTCATCCTTCCAATAATTAATACATACCCTGGAAGCTACTCCCTTGTAATTAATAATTAAATTAATTAAATAAAAAGTCACCTTTAAATTGAATGACTTTATAAGAAATTAATTTAATTTCTTCTTATCCTCCACTTAGACTTTGGAGAACGTGAGAGCTAAAACATGAGATCATTACAAATCCGCCCTCCTTGAAATTGCTTGTCCTCAAGCAATTAAGTAACATAATGAACTCCAACCTCCACCGGGATCCCAATTGAAGTAATGTGTGATATCCATATGGACATTAAACCAAATGCAAACCCACATCATCAAGACTAACCCCTGTAGCCTAGCATTCAAAAATTGTGCTAATGAAGTCATAATGTCACCATAAGGCAACTCCATAGAAGATCTATGAAACGTCTTCTTCCCTGTATCCATCCACATAATATATATTGGACTGGAATGCATATTATCACCATCATGCATTGAAAAAGATGTAACTACAGGTGAACCGTATGTACTCATGCTAACTATATCAACAATAGGTGTTGCTGCATCGAAATATATGGACATAGGAACAACATTAACTGCTACAATAGAAAACTGAACCGAATTTGTAGTTGATGAAAACTCATAATCATCAACATGTGTGGCTTCATTATAAAATACATCAACCACTACATTTATACCATTAAACTCCCCATTGGATGGTTCAATTGACACAGAAGTGACTGTTGATATGATAGTATCCTCATGTTCTCCTAATCCCACTATTACTACAGCACCATCTCCTGACAAAGCTTCATATGTGGTCTCCTGAATTTGCGCACAAGTTTCTATTGATTCCGCTGAAACACCCATATCACCAACATCATAACTGGCTGGCTCTATACATGTCTTGATCCCACTTGAGGAATCGACTACCTTCTGCTCTGGAGCAACATACAAATCATCAATGTTGATGCCCATCTGTCTAGCCATAAGCTGCAACATCATATCCATTCACCTATTAAGATCCTGTTGCATACGTTGCCTCTTCTCTAATGTACCCAATAACTGCCTGAACATCACATCTTGATATGGACTAATATACATCTTTATCCGGCTATCAATATGATCTCCACAGGATGGCAGCACTTATAGCTCTGATACCACTGTAATGGATACCCTAGAAACAAATCTGATACCACTGTAATGAATACCCTAGAAATAACTCTGATACCACTGTAATGGGCACCCAGAAATGCTCAAAAGCTGAACCAACTACTGAAATTATATTAATTCTAAAAATGCTGCAATCAAGTACAAAGAGATGTATTCCAAAGGCCAAACCCTAAGGGAATGACGTCTAGAATGTTACAACAGAGAATGAACGTCCCCTATTGCCAAAAAGAGTGTGATTCACACATCCAAGCTCTTATCAAATGCAAGTTATAATCATCCGATACAATAATCCCATGCTCAACAATGAGACTTTCAACTCTATTTATCCTTTTCTTCATCCTTCTGGAAGGAACTAAAATATTAATTAATTGCAAGAGCTAGAATCTTCCTCCTTCCAATAATTAATGCATACCCTAGAAATTCCTCCCTGGCAATAATTAATTAAATCACGAGAGGCTTCCTTCCTTCCAATAATTAATACATACCCTGGAAGCTACTCCCTTGTAATTAATAATTAAATTAATTAAATACAAAGTCACCTTTAAATTGAATGACTTTATAAGAAATTAATTTAATTTCTTCTTATCCTCCACTTAGACTTTAGAGAATGTGAGAGCTAAAACATGGGATCATTACAAATTTTTATAGACTAAAATATAGAGTTCGGTCACAAAAATTAATAAAGAACCATCTATAATACCTAGTTGAATGGTCTCATCTCTATGCAAAAAGTAGTCTTTAACAGTCCCTTAGAATGAAGTGCACAAATCACACAAGAGCAGTACCATTACTAACTACTTCAGGAACTAAATCAAATATCCAATTCATCTCTTCTTGAAAACCTAGTTTATCTCTATTACTCTTTCCTCCAACTACAACGGATGTTCCATCTTGTAAAGCCCATACCTACACATCCATTATTTATTTTGTAAATCAGCACATTAGAAATAATTTTCGTGCCATTATCCAAATGGTGATAACTTGCAAAATACATTAACCAAAACTTGAAATGAATTTTGTGAAGGTAGAAATTTTCTAAATCTAGGCTTACCTATGAATGCGAAAAAAAGCTAACACTAGTTGTGAACATGAGTGCTCCAAATCCAACATATACTACAAGAACCCCTAGATCCAACTAAGATCAAGCAAAACAATTAGTTGGAAGTAGGGAAAATATGGTTAAAACAAGAATTCATATCTTAGTTATACTTTGTCATCTTTTTTTCATAGCAACTATAAAAGGAAGGGTAGTCATAACTGATAATCAGTGAGTCTGGCATACTCATTGTGATTAACATCAATCTACTTTTTGTTAAAGTTTGTACACATGATTATTCAATCTAATTCCACTCAAAATAGAGTTATCTCCATTATATTCTTTACAAGTTCACATGATAAACTATCAAATGGAAATAAACAATGGAGGAAAAGCATGGACCTTTAGTTCTAGGACAGTGCTGCCAATCACATCATCCACAAAAACTTCCATGCCATCAATAGTTACTGGACAATTTGACCTAGGCCGCCTAACTGCCACAAACTTCCCTTCTTGATCATACATCACAATAGACTATAGATCTCGAGCCAAAATTGATCTATGGTGTCAAAGAGTTAATCACTAGATATAATAAATTAAATATATGAATTTTCACAATACATGAATCCAATCTTATTTAGTGCTTGATCACAACATTTCTCCAAAGTAGAAAAATTAAAATAGGTAGCCTAGATAACATGAAAGCAAAAAAATTAGAAGGTACAGGTTGGGTGCACATATGGAAAGTATCAAAGTGAGCCCCAATCTTTTATTCAATAGCCCAATCAATAAATCAGTCAGTTCCAACTTCCACATATCAATGGATATTCACCATCAAAAGCATCATAGATTAGGAGAGGGGTAAGGTTGCAAGTATTTGTCAATTAGACTTATTTGTCCACATTGAGGTGAGCATGTCATATTTACAGCCAATTCTTACACAAGATATGAGCAAATCCACAAAGTCTCTTGAAATATGAGTTTAATTATAATTAACTATTATATAAATGTGTTATGAAAAAGATGTGTAAAAACCATACTTGTTGGACGAGTATGTGTCTTGTCATGCCAAAAGAAAAAGGATAAATAATGATACTACATACATGTTATACCTATACATCTCTTCCACTAACAACTCTGCATCCTTTCCACAAACAAGTCTCTAATGTCCATGACTTGAATTCAACATTTTTACATACCCATAGCAGTGTAATAAACAATAGCGCTAACAAATTAATTTGTTAAAAAAAAAATTATTATTCTCCAAGTGCAACAATAAAGAGGTCTAATTCTTGCAACATAAAAAAAATTAAGCTTGTAATTCTTGCAAACTTAAAGGTTTGTTGAAGAGGTTGGACTAACTCCAATTTGAATATATGAAGGGGAGAACTTTGAGTTTAAGGACATCAACTCGGAAATTCATTTTTCAAGTATTAGGTGAGAAAATTGGTCAGCAACAAATAAAATCAAACTTTCATTGAAGAGACAATTCAAAAAAAGCGTCAAATCAGAAATAGTCTAGAAAATACATCAAGTTATTTGTTTTGAATAAAGGTAGTGCCTTGCAAATAGGAAGGACGAAATCCCTTCTGAGTCCACAAGAATTGGAAGGGCAAAAGCTAAAATCCCTTTCATGCTCTTATCGAGTTTGGATGGCAACCCAAATCTTGGTCAAGGACAAAAACCCTTGGTATTATCACTATTGATTTAGGAGAAAAACCCCCTAATTCAATAAATTTACAATATTATTTACTATGGGTATTGTATTATGATTTATTGGTCTAAATATATTCATAAATTCTTAAATCTTTGATAAATCTGTTATCAATAAGTAGGAGATAATTTCCATAGAAAGTCAAACTGTGATATTGCTATTAGGATTTAATTATGTGATTTTAAGTCAAACTCATTGATCCATTCTTCATGATTAGTGATTTAACATGAATCCATCTCTCTTGAGAATAAATGGAGCACTTACCACCTATTGGATCTAGGTGATTTCACCCCTGTGAGCATTACCTAGATCTAATGAGTGGTAAGTGTTCCATTTATTCTCATGAGAGATGGATTCATGATGAATCACTCATGAAACATGGGTCAATGAGTTTGACTCAAAATCACATAGTTAAATCCTGATAGCAATATCACAAATCTATTATTGTTTTGAGTAATATTGTTTTAAAGGCAACAAACAAGAATATCCCAAAAGGGGTAATTACATTTGGTAGAACCATATATTTTTAATTTTATGGAATAGAAGCTTATCAAGAGCTACCATTAGAGTCCATTGGAAAGATATTGGACTCCACCCCTTAATTATTGCCAAAGTTAGGAATTTATGGAGGGTAATTAACATTTTTTAAATTTCACCTACTAGAATACATTAAAGATGAGGAATATTATGTAAATTTGGACTAGTAATATTATCATTAAAGATGTTCTTAGCATCATTTTTAGATACAGTTTGTGCTCATATTTTTTCTAGAAAGTAAAATAAATAAAAGCCCAAAATTATGCTAAAAACCATTTTGATAGGTTCACTTCATTTTTAGGAAGATTCAGGCATTGATATTCTTTCACACAAGTTCCATGTCACAAAAATGTGATCCTCAGCTTGCAATCCTCACTGCAATATGGTTGGCTAAGCAGGGACCCAGAACCATTTACTAGTTGTGAGGCAAGTCTAGAAACTAGATAGATATGAGGTCAGAAATGACTGACATACATTTTCCCAACTCGAAGTTCACAACAACCAACACACTAGAAATATGTGATGATGTTGACTAAGACCTATTAAAATGGATAGAAACTTGAAATGACAAAAACCCTCTACACATTACATGTTTTCATTTTAAAAATATAAAGGTTGGTCCTTAGATGAGCCTCCAAGGTAGGGGAAAAGCGAATATAGTTTGTAACTATTAGTATAATAAAGATACAAAAGAGAAAAAGAAGGAAAAGAAAAGTTATCCTTGTCATCCAAGGATATAGGAAATGCAAAAATATGGCATATATTTTCAATCAAATTTTTTATCCTTGACTCTTTATGGTTAATGAGAAAATCCAAGAGTTTGATAACAAAAATTCTCTATTGAACATCTCATTGAGAACAGTCAGCTAAATGTCCACTCTGGAAAAAAATTGTTTAATGTTTTTGTCAAAAACAAAGAAATTCAACACAACAAAATCCAAGAGACAAATATTCAAGCTTTGATAAAATCATTTCCTTAAGGAAAAAACATTCTTAATAAAAGGAGTTAGAGAACTTTTCTTTGGAAGCATTTTGGGCATAATTATATAATTGTTGGTTGGGATCTCCTTCAAAATTGAATCAGTTTGAAGTTTTTCTAAATTAAAATGTGCCCACAAAATCTCACAGAACAATCCCAACAAAAGGAATTCCAAGGATCTATTAAATGAACACCCTACAGCTTAGATTTTGATAAGGCTAACAACATTTTCATTGTCAATATACAACAATCATAACTCCAATCTTTCTTTCACCACACCTAGTTATATAAAATAGAGAAGGCAAAAGAAATTTGTTATACATGACAGAGTATAGTTAAATATTATAAATCAAATAGATATTATATAGATAATGTTCTATAAAAACAAGTTATTATTCAACTCAGTAAAAAGTAAGGCAAGTTTTACACATTAAGAAAGTAAGATACATTTGAACATTTATGGTTATTCTTTAATAACTTTATTGTGAGATATAAAACTTACCAACATAGCAACTTGTTAGGCAATTCTTATTAATGTTTGATGCCTCAATTGTGTATTTCATATCTTGATAGAATGGTTGTTATCTAGCTTTAATTCTCTATCTTCATTTCATATTTGTTTTCATGAAGTAGATCAGAATAGGGCATTTCCTTTGAAGTCTAAGGTTCAAAAACAGGTCTACATTAGCACCTCCTACTCCTTTCATTGGATAACATGCATATAATAGGTATTTTAAGGCTATAGGGATCTTCTGAGGTGGTGTTCCTTAGCTACCTTGCCACAATAACCATAAGATAACAATGCTACACAAGTCATCTTTTCTACAGGTAAAGTACTTGAGAAAATTAATGATAGAAGTCTTAATACTTAAAGCCTTGTAAAACTCTTAAACTAAAGACCCCTCTATGGTCAAAAATAGGGGCACAACCTGTGGATGTTGAAATTTGACCTCCCTATAATAACTTATCCAAACCTATCAATTCAAATAAGCTTTGCCATTTTTCGAGCGTAAGTCTCTTTTCCATAGACCCCAACTTCATCACTCTATTAAACACCTGTATATTGTGGTGATCTTTTAGGTAGTAGAAAACTCAATAGTCAAAAAAATTATATTAGATTCCCTTTGTAGGAAGAATATTTTCTCATTAAACCATTTGTACTTTTTGAATTTCCATCCACAAAATTTTGATCAAGCTCAGGAAGTAATACACCCTTGCCAATCCACTTAAGATTCAATACCCCCAACTATTTTTGGGTATGAAATAAATGAGTCTTTAGACTAATCATTTTTAACCAACAATCTTCATGAAATAGGAAAACTTATCAATTATAATTTCTATAAATCTAATAGAAGATTTTTCAAGAAATTCTATTCATGCAAATAATAAAACTAAAAGCCTAACTTAAACTTTGATGGTTTTGAAAGGCTATAGAACAATTTTGCTTAAAAAATGCTATAGGGCTTGTGCAATAGTTATTGTTCCTGAGTTGTAGAAAAGTCAAAAGTGTTCTTTGTGGAATGCTGATTTGTTTCCAAAAAGCTACGGTGGCATCTCATCTTAGATCCATTGATTTTTGTCTTTATTGAAATTGCATTCTAAAACACACGCAATGGAGATTAATTTTGAGTTTTCTTTCATTGTATAACATTCTCACTATGATTTTACATTGATTTTAATTAAGGAACGCTCCAACATAGAAATTGAGACCGCATCTAGTTGGTAACAAGTTAAAAAATTACTTCTAAAAGCATGTTATTTTGCTACTGTCTATGTCAAAGATGAAAAGAACATTTTAAGCTTTATCTAATCTAAACAAAGAAAGCTCAAGATAAGTGTTCCTATGAGCTTCTTAATACCATAGTCAATTTAAAGACCAAATTTTGTGCTCATTGAGGTTGGCCTTTGAGATTATCTATTGGATAGTAAGGGTGTCAAAGACTTCGACTCAAGTTTAGGTAGGCTATCTATGCAATTTTGCTTCATAAGAAAAACTCATTGCTTCCACAATTCTATTAAAGATAAGTGCACCTAAAAGCTTTTTATTACTATAGTCCACTTTAAAGAGCAAATTTTAGATTCATAGTGGCTGGCGTTTGAGACAATCTCTTGGATACCAAGGGCATCAAAGAGTTAGCCTCAAGTTTAGGCAAGCTATGTATGCAATTTTGTATCATAAGAAAAATCTATTGGTTCCACAAGTCTATTAGAAGATAAGATCATTTACCATCAAAATCAAAGATCAAAAACTTTGTTTTAGATTCCTGTCAACTCTATTGCCTTCATTCCTTGTGCTTTTACAGTTTTACACATACATATCTTTAGTTAATTTGAGCAAGCCCTAAGGAAAGCTCTTGAAAGTTGTAACCATTAATGGTTGGAAGTAATTATCTAATGACATTTTATAGAGACATATGTTGGAACTACATTTCATTTGCACTAAATGGCATTTTCAAGAGAGGCAATAGTTGGTGAATGGAAAACAAGTCATTATTACTCACACCACAAAATGAAACATTTAGGCCTATGGAATATATCTTACTTTCATGTGCAATGATAAGGTAGCTTGAGAACATGTCCTTGTCCCCTTACCATTAATTTATCTTGTAGCATCACATTAGTCTGTTCCTTCACCTTTTTTGATGATATAGAAGCCTAGAGGAAAATGTTTCTTCAAAAGGGGGTTGTAATTTGGAAAATTAAATATGACAAATAACATTCTTTTGTTAATTATGTCAATTTTTTCCAATGCAATATGGGAGTTATGCTTGACTTTGCAAAGAGATCAGTTATCCTACAAAAGTTGGGGTGATGAGTATAGTAGCATTTTGACTTTAATAGCATTTTCTATTTAGGGAATGGAGTTTGATTTTAATTGTTGTGGAATTTGAGAGATGTTTAGCTATCAGAAGGGTCTCTCTTTTTTCTATTAGTCTTATGTACTAGTGTTTTGCAGCTGATTTGAGAAAAAAATTCCTTGAATTTGAAGCCAGAGCTGCAATTGTGCTTAAGCTATTATCTTTCTTCATTCTTGGTGGACTACCATAGATGTATGTAGGACACAATTATTGGGAATATTAGAGCATTTCCATCTCTTTAGGGACATAATAGCTATTTGTTAGTTTGTTAGGACCTGTGAACATTTATTATGATTTGTTAGGAATCTTTTTTAGACTAGAATGGGAGAGGCTATTGGAACTCTTCTATAACTAGGAGATGAATCTACCATGAAAAGGTAATGAATATGATTGAAAAATGTAAAGAAAAGAAGACTCTTATTCTGTGTGAAAAATATTCTTGCTTCTATATGCTCTTCCCAAATTCTAAAATTAATTACATGATATTAGAGTGGATAAGGGGATAGATTTTTTTTCATGCACTAGAATTAGGAAAAGTTTGATCTGCCAACCACATCACAGTTATTGAACACAAAATTTCCATATGATGAAGGATTCAAAGTCACCTTTATGACTAGTTAAAATCAAAACGTTGGTGGCTTGAGCATGAGATTTGTTGGTCCAATAATCTATCCTTGGTAGTGTCCTTAAATCCATCTTCACTAGGCTCTATCAATGGTTTTAGAACACAACTAAGTATTGGTGATATGGTGCAACTGTTTTCAAAGGGCTAAGTACTTGCTAAACAAGAAGCTCAAGATAGAAGCATTGATTGCATTTGAAGAAATTAGAGAATGTGACAATGGTGAAGGTGGTGATGATGTTGAATGTATTGATCGATGGCTGCACCTTAGCATAAAATGTCCTTGTTGTTGTCTCTTTGTTTCTCCCAACTTGGACCTTAGTGCCTTGGAAAATGCCCAATGTTCTCAAATTGGAGACTCTAGTAGATCTTCTTAGGCATCTGCAAATGCCCAGTCTTCTCAAACAGGAGACTCTAGTAGATCCCCCTTTCTTTGAAAATGTGGTAATGTTTAGGTAACAATGCTTCCTGGAAAGAAAATATGTCATTATTGTATTGATAAAAAAGTTTTGGATGGTTTGATTATCAAGTATAATACTATAAAGTTAAGAGACAAAATTCTTATCAAACTAAATGTGGTATAGGTTTTAAAGTCATAAATCATGGAATGAGTGTCTACAAGACATTAATGCACAGTGAGTAGAAATAGATCTTGAAGACCTTAGAAGGTAAAATATAAAACAATTAAAGGCTGTGAGACTATCATAATGAGGATAGTCACATATTTCTTTTATTGTTGCCATCAAATATAGTTCTTTAAAATGATGGAACATTAATAAGTAATCCTAAAAGAAAGACATTGCTATCGAAATTAAGAGCAGTAGACTAGGATATCCAAGACAAAGTGGAGGTATTAATCAAAGCAGTCATGGAGGACACCATTATGAGGACATGAAAGAAATAGAGAGGTCTATTATGTAATAGAAAAATATGCACTAAGAAGACTAAGGTCTCAAATCTTTCCATGAGCTCAAAGGGAATTGTCATGATGTGACAGACCTATGAGGTCCTCCTAATAGTTTTGAAGAATGGTACGGTGAGCATGCAAAGGTTGTAAAAGGGATGTATAAATAAAAATGATGAAAAAATGATAACTACACTATTATGATAGTGTTGAAGGTATCTTAATAGTATAAATTAACTTTAATCCAAATCAACGATGTAGTAGCATGTAAAGGACACTGGTCAGTGAAGCATCAAGGTAGTTATTTAAAGTGGTAGACATGAATGACCAGAAAAGATGGAAATTTTTTTCTTAATAAACATATGAAATCTTAAAGTGGTTCATTAGGAAGACTATCAAAGGTAAAAACACTGTAAGGGAGTAGTCAACAAGAATTTGTGAAGGACTGCTAGAGCACAATATAAATAGAAAGCACCATGAAAGTGAGGAGTGATGGAGGTGAAAGGAACATAGATTCAAAGCTATCAACAAAATTTAAGGGCCCATCATTTTTTTTAATCAAGGTCACAGCTAAGAAACAACTTTTCTTGAGAACAAGGTGGATCAAGTGAACAACATACCAAAACACTAATTTGGGAATGCTAGAGGAGCAACAATTTGGAGGGTGGCACAAAAACAATGCTTATGATAGTCATATCTCAAAATGAGGATCACCTACAGGAAAAAATAATCAGAGGCAGAGAGGATCATTACATGACAATCATCTCAACACAAGCTTGACCTATAGGGCCAAACAATCATAAAGGTGGAAAAGATTATCAACTGATGATACTGGTGACCATGTAATTAGTACTAGTGCATGAAATCTATAAGGAGTAGTCATTATGCTTTTAATACCATGAAACAATATAGAAAAATAAGTGACAGACTTTTGTAATATGAAGCATCGATGTACAATAGTGGCAAGCACTATGATTGAGTGTCAGTGAAGGAGATCATTCAATAGGTAGATAACAACCTACTAAGGTTTTGTATGAGCTTTGAAAAGGTAAAAGATCTCGTTGAAAAGAAGATTTGTGATAGTGGTTGATCATGTTTAGGGATGTGGAAAACTTACAAGTAGTGGTGTCATTGAGAGTGCATAGTATATGACTAAATGCTAATCTAAGCAAGAGTTGTTTTTTAGTACCTACAAGTTAGGTTTGTTATATAATGAAATTGAGCGAAATCTTCTAAGGACAATTTTAGGGTGCAAATATCAAGACTCTGGAAAAAAGCATTTGATGAAAGTCCTAGTAATAGTAGAGATTGTAGAACCTCCAAATAATCACCATGAAGAACATATTACAAATCATAAAGAGTGATTCAGTTGCAGGTCAAAGCATTATACAATAAAATGAAGATATTTGACATGCCTAGTTGACATGTGATAGTTAAGAATATGATATATGAAGGTATCATGAGGAATAGCCTTGAAGGAAACACTAACATAATAAGGGTGGCAGTCATGGTCTTATATCTTTTTTTGGCCTTTTCCAAAGATTAATGACAATGCAAAAAATATAATAAACCCAATAAACACTACAAACTAACTACAAACTAGAGCTATGAGCTAATCAGACTACAGTGACCAGGATACATTTTTATGTGATATGCAGTGCTCTTGATGTACAATATAAAAGTAGGTTACTTTAGACATGGATATTGCTATTACTATAGAATTTGACCTTTAAAGATGACTGAAGGAAATCATAAATCAGAAAGTATAAAAAGAGCTCATTGTCTTCCAACCATGCATACCTTATCCAACAAGCCCATGTCGAAGCCTCACTTTTTTTATGTTGAATAATGATCTTTGATGGCTCACAAATGCTTAATTAGGTTAGTAAGTGTCATGTGCCTTGAAAATGCAAAATTTCTCCTTTAAGACAAAGGACCCACTTTTCAATATCACTTGGTAAACCCTATAATAATCAATTTACAAACACCTAATCTTGAAATAAAGTGTGAACCAATCCTTCCCATTAAGTTATGCTCTGTTCAACACCCAACTATCCCTCCAATGCAGGCTATGGTCAACCACCCGAATACTATTCACTCTCACAAGTTGGTCATAGCTGGTATTGAAAGAATGGTTGCACACTAGACCAGGTCAAAATAAGGAAATAAGTAGACAAATACATGCATGATTCATGACTACCTGCAAGAAAACTTGTTCATGGGCAAACCCTATGCGAAATTCGAATTCAATATTTGCACTCACCAAAGTTTAGAAAACGTGGGCAAACCCTATGCAAAATGCCAATCCGATATCTACACTCACCATAGTTTAGAAAACACAGGTGGAAATATTATGTGTTTCTAGTCTTTTGCATTGACTTTATCCAAATTTGGTTAGTCAAAATTTTGTTATGACCCACTTTGGGTAATTTTATGTTGGTCAAAATTTTGACCAAATGGGGAATTTTTTTTATTTTTTTGGTGACCAATAAGAGAATGAAACAAAAAATAAAGAGGATTCATAGCTTTGGTTGAAAATTTTGGTAGAGAAATGGGTGCAAATGTACTAGTGTAATATTCTCATGTGGACAATCATATAATATTTCTCACAATATATATGAACTAATAATGATTTCATATAGATGTGAAAGCTAGAGAATCAAATTACTAGATTGATATTACATTTAATAAAAAAATACTAAAATTTGAAGAGTAAATAAAAATTAGCAACGATCTTCATTATATTGCACTATGGCTCACAAAGCCTTTGATGTTCATATTGAACTTCCTAAAATTAGTTTTGGAAATAGTTCCTATATACCAATGAACAAATTGAGCTAATTTCTATTTTTTTAACTTGGTCTCAAAACATTAAGGAAATTATATAGTTAAGTGCACTCAAGATAGAGTAGTATTGGGATGGGTGACCTCCACGGAAGTCCCAGTACTTCACCTTAGTGAGCATCAACTAGATACAATCTATGTTAAGTATTCTATTTATTCTCATAAGAGATAGATTTGTGTTGAATCACTACTCATGAAATATGGGTCAAAGAGTTTGACTCAAAAACTACATAGTTAAAACTTGATAGCAATATCACAACTCAAACCATCCAACTTATGCAATATTCTAAGAGAAAACTAAGATGGCCCCATGAAAAAAATGGGGTTTCAAGCATGGAGGAAAATTTATAATTAAGTGTGCTCAAGATGGAGTATTTCTAGGATGGGTGACCTCCCAGGAAGTTTGGTGCTTCACCTATGTGAGCATAACTTAGATCAAATGAGTGCTAAGTATTTCATTTATTCTCATGAGAGATAGATTTGTGTTGAATCACTACTCATGAAATGTGGGTCAAAGAGTTTAACTCAAAAACTACATAGTTAAATCATGATAGCAATATCACAACTCAAACCATCCAACTTATGCAATATTCTAAGAGAAAACTAAGATGGTCCCGTGAAAGAAATGGGGTTGCAAACATACTGGGTTCAATTGTGGAGGAAACTTTGCAATTAAGTACACTCAAGCTGGAGTAGTTCTAGGATGGGTGACATCCTGGAAAGTCTGGTGCTTCACCTCTATGAGCATAACTTAGATCCAATGAGTGCTAAGTGTTCCATTTATTCTCATGAGAGATGGATTCATGTTGAACCACTACTCATGAAATATGGGTCAAAGAGTTTGACTCAAAAACTACACACTTAAATCTTGATAGCAATATCACAACTCAAAGCATCCAACTTATGCAATATTATAAGAGAAAACTAAGATGGCCCCATGAAAAAAATGGGGTTGCAAGCATAGTGGGTTTAACCATGGAGGAAAATTTATAATTAAGCACATTCAAGCTGGAGTAGTTCTAGGATGGGTGACCTCCTGAGAAGTTTGGTGCTTCACCACTATGAGCATAACTTAGATCCAATGAGTGCTAAGTGTTCCATTTATTCTAATGAGAGATGGATTCATGTTGAATCACTACTCACAAAATATGGGTCAAAGAGTTTGACTCAAAAACTACACAGTTAAATCTTGATAGCAATATCACGACTCAAACCATCCAACTTATGCAACATTCTAAGAGAAAACTAAGATCGCCCGATGAAAAAAAATTAGAGACATAATAATAGAATCATTCTTATGAATCTTATCCCATTAGATCATGTTGTGATTATATTAGCCTTAAAACATATACAAATATAACCATTTGTGAGAAGTAAGAAACAATGAAAAGGTACCTTGATGAAATATAAGGGAAAAAATAAGAGTAGCCTAAGGGTTGAAAGGCCCAACTAATTATAGAAATGAAATAGAAATATATACTTGGAAGAAGATAACATCCAACAAATGAAAAGTATATATATATACACACATATACATGCATTAGAAAGAAGAACATTTATATAGGTAGATTAAGATCACTAACCCTTATTCAAATGACATAAAATCATGTGTGTGTGTGTGTGTAATTCATACTTACGCTAATATTCTCAACAATTTTCAAATTAATATCTTCCCTTATTTGCCTCTAAATTAACTACATATTTAAAAGATTTGCAATTTATAACTATTTCATTGATGAAATATTTTTTCATTTATAGGATAAAATGAAAACAATAATGTAAGTTTTATTTTTTTGAAATAGATAGCTTCAATTAGCTTTTATAAGTTTCATGCTATTGTATTAGCCTAAATAAATTATTTTGATTTTAATTTATAATTTAGTTAGCAATTAATATGTGGAAAATTAATATAAACCATTGGAAAACAACCTTTTTAATAAATCATTTCAATGTAATGCTAAGTCATATTGATTAAAACATCCTAGCTTTGTTACATATCTACAATAATTATGCTTTCATTTCATCTAAAAGTTTGCATACTAATATCAAAATAGTAGAAGGTATTGAGTGTGAAAGAAGTCTCGTTAAATGTAATGAAAGGTGATTTAGTTATGTCCCAATTAACTTTCCCAGCATGTCACTTTGTAGAGTACAATTGGATTAATAGAAAAGATTTTTTTTAGTTAAGTTTGATTGCTGTCTAAAAATCTTTATTTAAATTGGATGTATGTTATCATTCTATGTACATTAAGAAATTTTTTTGGTAGTGTTGAAAATAAAATAATGTTATCATTGCCAACAAACGTAGTGTTTTTCCTAGTCATGTGAAAAAGTTTGTGCATTTATCACTAGTGGTGACTTAAATTGAGTTCTTTGTTTGTACTAAGTCATATGGAAAAACAAAGTTAAAGGCCTAATGTGGCATCCCAAATCTGTATATTACAATAATTTTTCTTAAGGGTACATTTGGTTTCTGAAATACAACATGAATAGTCATTGAAAATTAGAATATGTTTTTTATTCTTCATTTGGTGGATGGAATTGGAATGGAGAATAGGAATACGTATTCCCATTTTAGACCCAAAATGAGTTTTTCTCCATTCCCAAAAATACTTGTTATTGCAATAGCTATTCCTATTCCAATTTTGACTTTCTTTTATTTGATAATGTTTTAAGATATGTTGTTGCAGGCTTCTTACATGATACTTCACTTAAACATAAGAATAAGTTGTCTTGAATCTAGGATGAACACCAGTGTGTTGTGTTGAATCTACTAGCATATTGATTTGTGTTTCATGTATCTGGGATTGTGAATTGGAAAGATTTATCTATCTACTACTGCACTTGGAGGAAGATAGAGTTATAAGGTTGGACACTTATAATTTCTAGCAAACACTGTGTCAATATCAGTACTAGGAGGTGACAATACAAGTTGTGATTTATCTTGTTGAAGTAGTTTTGAATTTGGTCTAGCTATGTTGTGGTTCAAATCTAGGGAGGGCAATTGATTACCACAAGACATTGAATTAACATCTGCAACTACAAATCATGATTGCTACATCAGTTATATCTAATAGGTTTATTTGTAATTGAATTTCTATATTGTAAATTTCTTTGTTAATCTTGCATAATAAAAGCTAGTCAATAAAGTCAATAAACATATTTCTAATAAAACTCCGCACGAACCAAACAACACTGGAATTGCAATTTCCTATTCCCATTCTCCATTCACATTCCCATTCTCATTTCCATTTCCAATTTCTATACCTGCGACCAAATAGACCTTAAAGGTGTTGAATATAATTGAGTTCACATTGTCTAATACAAGAAGAAAATATGATTTTTAATATACAAGAATTTTCACCATTGATAAAAATTTAGGAAGAAAAACTTCTTTAATCTACATTTATCTCTCTATTAACGAATTTCCTTCATGACATTATGAAATTTTTTTTTTTTGCTTAGTATAAAAAAATTGAATGACCTATTAATACAAAATGTATAATTTGTATATTAAAAAAAACATTGAAAGTAAAAACAAGTATTAACCTTGAAAATAGACAAAGCTCACTTTAATTAAAATTCTTAAATCACCATTATACTAAGCAATAACAATAACAAGTGAATATGTTTACAGTGATCATCCAAATCTCAAGAAGTTCCAACAATGCTTTAAAGAACTCTAAAACCCCAGCTTTATTTCTTATGGCATATACCATCTACTAGAATCAATGATTATTTCCAAAGTGATGATAGGTGCATGAGCGGTGTCGATCATGAGAGTGGTGCTCAAAAAAAATTCATGAGAAGTGCCGTAACAAATTGAAGGTCTAAAATATCTTCTTGTTAGACGTTGCTTTTTTGCGTGGGACAGGGTTTGTAGAGATTTAAAAAGACCTGGTGACTATGTTACGTCAATCATGACTTTATTTTCAACCACTTCTTATTTTATTCCCGTGGACATTGTTTTTATCGTTTTAAATTCAAAGTGTTGCAATCATATCAAATCTCATTTAAAATATAATTAAAAGGATAGTTTGTCCACATATCATAATCATTTATAATATATTAAAAGGAAAGTATGTCTATATGTACAATCATATCATATATATTTTTTAAAATTTAAATATCTAATATCTTAAATAAATCTATTTAAAGAAATGTGAATAGATATCCACTACAAAATAGTTATAATTTAATTTAATACTACATCTAAAAATATTTATATTTCTTTTATCTCCATTTATTTAGTTTTTTATTAACTTAAACATTTTATTTTAATTTCTAAAATAATGAATGATTTATATCTCCAAATATTATAATTTAAATAAATATTTTATGTGGCATTTATTAAATTATTTTAGAAAGTATATTCTATTTTTAATAAGATTTAAACTTTTCACATGTAGATGGTTGTCAAATTTAGCTTCAAAGAATAAAATTTAACCTGAACACACTCACACTATCTCACTCCATCCATTTTGCCATTGTAAAATGTCTACCGGCATTAATAAATTGATATTTATTTAATCTATGACAATAGACTAATTTTTTAAATATTGTTACAATTTCTTCTATCTTACAATCATATCATAACCATTTATAATATAAATAAAAGGAAAGTCCATCCAATCATATCATATATCTTTTGAAATATATATAAATTCATATTTATTCAATCTATGACAATAGAGTAATTTTATCGACAATGTTACAAATTCTTTTTAAAAATACTTAAGACATGACTAGTCTCTTTGGTGAACATGTTGCATCAATTGGATAGGATTGAGGCTAATAAAGAAATGAAAAATGTTTGCTACAAAAATGTTACAAAGTCTTTCCAAACAAAAAATATTAAACATACTTAGATTTTCTTAAGGTACCTAAAGATAATAAGCAAGAAAATTCTTAAATCACAACAACAAATTGTACTTTTCCCACCTCTAATAAATAAATATACAATTTTTTTAAAAGCCAGATCCTTGCACTATATAATTATTTATAATGACCATAGAAACACGAATTTGTTTTTGTAAAATGCTCATAGCCTACATTAAATATTTCTATAATAAATATGTACCAAAATATTATATATATATATATATATATATATATATATATATATATATATATATATATATATATATATATATATATATATATATATATATATATATATATATATATATATATATATATATATATATATATATATAATATATGTTTGTGTGCCTGTGCATGTGTGCTTACATACGTACGTACGTACGTACGTACACATATACATGCATATACATATGATGTAGCAGGCTAATCTCAACTCATAGAGAAATTAATAAATTCATAACAAAACACAATACAGATTCAAACTCTCAATTCTTCATTCCTAAAAACTCCTTCTACATGGATTTATAACTCCATTAAATAACAACTACTACAAAAAATAGGAAATTTTTGAATTTGGCAGATTTTGATAATAGGAAAAACATGCCATTTTCGATAACTTCTAAAAAACCTCTAAAAGCAATTTTGAAGTTTCCTAAATCTACCCTTTAAACCAAAGAGGGGAATTGCCAACTAATCTCTGAAATTTAGAAAAAAATTTAGAAGTTATTACAAAGCCGAAAAATTAAAAAAAAACACCTAAGATATTTTAAAAATGAAATTCAGAGTTCAAGATGGAATTTCCGGCTCTTAAAAAAATAATCGAAATGGCCCCAATAGAGCTAACTAAGTTGGAATCCACCTCAACTATAGATTTTGCAAAAAAACTCAAAAAAATCTAAGAAAACCCAAATTTGAGTCAAAAGTTATGACTATCCGGACTCCCTGCATCAACACACACACACACACACACATCTAGATTTATTTTTTATTTAGACAAAATCTACATTATAACATTATTATAAAGTTATTCACAAATAATCAAATTGTTAAATAATTTAGTAATCATAACTAGTTTTAAAATATAGAAACTAGATAAAAATTTATATTAAGCTATTAAGAATGGAAGTGACTTATATTTATATAAGTCAATTAATTCATTATTTTGATTATTTTTTGTCACAAGTAGATAATTTTAGATAAAGGTGAGTTAAGAATTGCATATTTGTTGAAGCTCCTTGGTGTAACCATTATGATGAAACAAGGTTCAAATGAAGGAAAATTATAGTATGTGTTCCCATTAAATGGAGGCACAAATTCCCTTGTTCCTAATCTTTGAGTTCATTTCTCATCCAGTCAAAGATCTAATAAATGTGGCTGAATGATATAGGTAGTCCTCCAATGGTTCGCAATCTTAATGTTTAAACTACAACTTTACTAAGGAAATTTTGTTTTTTTAACAAGAATATTTTTTCTATAATTTAGTTGGTATAAAAAGATTTCGATATTTATAAATAAGAAAAAGATTTGAACTTAATACTATTTAATTGTGTAAATCAAATGTCTATTAGCAAAACTTTAGAGTTAGATCATTCTTCTATATACCTGATAACCTTGGAGCTTTAGCAACTACAAAGATGATGCCAAAATTAACAATAGCGATGTGAGATAAGTAGTCATCATCATGGTATAATTGCACTCAATTCCTCCCCCAACATTCACCAAAAGTTTCACATCTTTAAATTAACCATAACTCATCAAAATGATCTTCATTGAAACAATTGAAGGACTAGTGATAGCAAAATCAAATATTTCCCCTAGCTAGTTGCACTTAGTGAAGTAGTAATACACATTCTTTATGTAGGCCTTTTTAAAGGGCACCAAATTTTCCTCTAGAACAACTTTTTGAAGTTGTTGAAGCATCTAAGGATTGGATGGCTCTACACTGAGAAAATACAAATAAGTCATTAAGACATATTACTCCTACTTAGAGGTTGTTTATAACCAAAGTTTAATGCTTATCACTATGTAACTGATTTGATTCAATTTAAGAAAAAAATCTATAATACATAATACTTTAGTAATTATCACATTTAAGCACTACTTCATTATTCTCCTTCTAAAATCATCCCAAGGAGAACATAGAGTTACTTGTCATAGGGCACTTGACACCATTATATTCTCTGAGCCTATTATGTCTTTCCTTACACAATACCAACCATCAACTCTCAAGATTATAGAAAGAGTATAAGGAAATAAATTGTAAACATCCTAATTTTTTTTGAAGTACAAAAATATTCATATAATGCTTATGATTATAAATATAATTATTACATAAATATCCCCTACTTTTTTTTAGATTAAGGGTTAAAAAATGTTTTTTTATAGGGGACCCAAAATTCCAAATGTCATTAAAAAATAGAAAATAAACTTTCATAGAAGAAACTATGTTGGAACACAAAACCAACATCCTCGCACAACCAAAATCCCACTAGAGACCATCAAACTAACTATGACCAACAACAAAACCAAATAACATAACTAAGCTAAAAAAGAAAAAAGGTAAAAAAACCAAAATACAAAAGAACCAACCCAACACTAAGATGGCTCCATTACTAGCTCCTCCTTCTTTTCCTTGATCTTCTCCATGACTACTTTGACATCATCTTTGATATGTTCTTCAGTCTTATTCTTCATCTTCCTAGTAGAAGATTTGGTTCTTTTATTGTTTGTCATCTTTTATATGTCCTTAGCCTCATCAAGGTCCAACACAATGATGTTGCCAACATGCATGTCCACATTACCAAAAAGTTTATTTATACTTTCCACTAAGGCCTCCAATAAATTTTGGTAAATTTTAACCATAATGTAGGTGTTTCTTTCCAAATTTTGAATTTTATCAACTAGCCCTTGAATCTTAACCTCCACATCATTCCTAGCATTGCCACTCCCTACCTTCTCTTTGAGCTTACTCTCAACTTCCTCCATTTTTGTATTTAAGGCTTCGTAGTTGAGGTTGATCTTTTTAATGGAATTAAAGGTCCATTTCTCCATTCTAAAAGTGTACATAGAAATAGGTTTTTCCCTTTGCATCACACCCTAAAGATGCTGAATTTCAATTCCTTTAAGATCTTCCTTGAACAATTTAATATGGACCTCATCCACAACCTCTGTATTAGTGACATGGAACTGCCTCTCTTTGTTTTCCTTATTTTTTCCCTCCAAATCATTAGGGGCCATATTAGGAGGAGAATTGACCAACTCAATCTACACATCATGAGTCACATTTTCCTCAAAGGAGTTATAGCATGAGGCCTCTATGTCATAATCCTCCTCTTTTTCAGCAAACTCCATATTTTTGTCTCCCTCCTCCTCTTCACCATTGTCAACATTTTTGCCTCCCAACTCCTCCTTCCTTTGTGAACTATCCTACATATCCTCGAAGTGAACAAAGACAGGGGAGGGACAAGTGCTTGAAGGTTTGAAATTTTTTTCCACTAACCTACCAAAGTATTCACTCTCCACATCCTCCTCTTTTTCTAGGGTTTTGGTTTTCTCTTCACTAACACCTTCAAAGTCCGTCATCATTTCCTTGTAGTTCACACTCTTCTTATTCCTTTTCACTGATTCTATTTTCACATATCCTAGCTCTACCATCAATCTCTAACATTTCCCTTTTCTACTGCAAGATGTTTTTAGGATTTTTAATTTTTAAACATGGAGAGACAAAGAGAGAGTTTCCTTTATGTGTTCCATCATGAATTCAAAAATTAACCTCATCAAACCTTGATGAAGAATGGGTTTGCCCCCCTTATACTCCTTTATGCTATGAACACTAGATCACAATAGATAAAATAGGAAGAAAACTCTAATCTTATATTTGAAGTAGTTTAACAAGATGAAATGATAATTTGTGCCCTATCATACCTACCATCGTAAGTCACAAACTGGATACAAGGTTTGAGAACAAGTTTCCACAAAGTTTATAGAAGAAATGATCATACCCCCATTTTCTCTGACAAGAGCCCAATCCTTAACCTTAGGAAATTTACTCACCACTTCCTCAACCATCTCTTTATTTCAGTAGAAATTCATACCTGTACCTTTGAGGTCTATAATCAAAACCATAATGTTGATATCCAATTTGAGATAATGCCCAAGAATAGTGATTGTACTCGCTTCCCAACTATTGATGAATGCCTTTGTAATCCCTAGCTTAGCATCCTTCATTCTGGTCATATAAGACACTTGATCACCTTTGCTCAACATCTCCAAGACTTTCGGTTCTTTTTTTTTTTCCCAAAAATCATAGTTCCCTGGCTCCCTTCTCTTCAATGCTCCACCCATTGAACAAAAGAAAAAATGCCCACAAAATGTGGGAAAAATCTTCAAAATTGAGACATAACCTCGAAATAAGTACACCATTATTCCAATTCATGTCCCTAGACATGCTTTTCATTTATAACAAGATTCTTAAAATCCCCAACTTTACAAAATAGTTGGTTACATGATATCTCACACTTATTCAGTCTTTGGGGATCCAATGATTTCATGATTACTCTTGGCTATAGGGTGGCCACGATTACCTTTGATTTTATTTTATTTTCTCCTGGTGCATATCTATGGGGCTGTGATTGCGGTTCAGTGGTTGGGAATTAACGTGTGGTATCCAAGTCAGCTCCATTCCATTTTCTCTGTGGACAGTGGTCCTTCAGTGCCGGTCAAATGGTGCCTGTGTAAACTCTGTTTTCATGTTTGACAAGCTTTGATATGGTGTCTGGTTGGAGGTTTTCTCCAATTTAATCATCCCAACTCACTGTAATCACACATTTCATTATAATAATCTGGATTATCACTACCCATATCATTATGATCTCATATTTCATCTTAACAATCATCAATATAAAGTGGTGTGGATTAACAATACATTGGCCATATGGCCAACATTTTGTGTTATATGTGCCCATTTTTCTCATAAAAAAGTTCTGATGGTGGCATGGCTGTTGTGCCAAGCTTCTATAGAATGGTCCACATCATGCTTGGCAGACAAATAATGGGAAAATATTGTGTTCTTGTTTTCTACTTCAGATTTAGGTGGCCGCTGAAATGCACAAGCCATAGGTTTTGATAGATCAAGGCATTTATCTGTAATGTGGCTAATGTCAAACTAACAGCTCTCCAGGTAATATTCTTGCTACTGTTCGTCCACATAATCCATTCTACAGTCTGGCAGGGCACTGCGGTTATACAGTATACTTTTGCAAAGTTTCCACTGTCAATGGTATTCTGAGGTAGATGATGATGCCTTGTAATGATTGGGGGCCTCATGGTTATCCTTGTATCGGATTTTCTTTCTCAAACAATCACTCACCGCTCATGTTTAGTTCCACACTCCCACTCTGGCAATTTTGAGGAATAATTCCTGTCTGTGTCAATAAATGAAACAGAATAAACATGTATCAATGGCAATGGAATTTAGGAGCATTTAGTTTATTCTAGTAAAAAATTGATACATATAGAATTTAAAGAAACAAATTCAAATAAATAATCATGAGTTTCCATAGTGAATGAGCATGGTATATAGCGGATGTGATAGGGCCTGATAAATCCAAAATAATTATTAAAACAACATTGATAAGCATCAAAGTCTCGATGAACAAAAGTTGCGTATTCGTGTAATGGACAAGAGAATGGTCATCCACATTGGGATTTTTACATGCAAGAAGTGCTAAACTTATCCTGCACAAAGCTAAGTACATGTAAGAGGGAAATCACAAACTTAAAGCAACGATAAAAGAGGGAGTACATCTGATAACAACTTCAGACTAGAAATTAAAGGGAGGACCAGTCAATATCGGGAGCCATTGATTTGGAATTATTTGAGAGAATTATGCGAAGATCATATCAGATTCGAATACCGAGTTACATTGGTATATACAGTTTCCACTACACTAATAATCCCAATCAGCAAAATATATCTCTTCAGCCAAGTGATAATAATAAAGACAACATATTTGTTTAAGCAACAAGTGATGGCTCCATTGATAATGGCAATGATCGATGTTTAAAAGCAGTTGAACTTACTGAAACTCATACCATTGATGAAGAACCAGAGAAAAGGCACAACCAGAAGATATCATGAGTTTTGTACAGGCAGATGACAATAAAAAAAGTAAAGAATTTCATATTAGCATAAATTATTGTGAATAGAATTTGTTTATATGAAGATAAACTGAATACACTCGCACACCCAATCCATTAGTGGGATTCATGAGGGATGAGAAGAAGCGCAAGGATTAATATCTATCACTAAAGACGTGTCAGAAATTAGAAATGATATCCTCAAGATCAATTATCTCTTCAAGCTTGAAAGTCAATCTGGATGATTATACCAACCATGGATACTGAAATAAACAATTAAAAGAAGAACCGCTGATGAAGAATAATCGAGTGCAATGATAGAATGAAATCACAATATACTATACAGCGGTGGATTTGAAAAAGGAAATTTTATATGAGAATAAACATAGGAAGAAGCCCGATAATTAAAATGGTTAAAAGGTGTGTTGAAGAAAATATGTGTCGTCCTCTCCCATTCCACTGTCTCATAAGCTATGTGTTGCCAATCACGCCACATGATAATCTTCCAGAAATAATTCTCTTGATTTTAAGTATAAAAGAAAGAAACAATTTGTGGAGTCTTTGCAGTTGCGATTAAATTTTGATGCAGTGATATTCGATGAAGAGATAAAACTGAACATTGTTGGGAAATATATCTCATGACCAAGTATGTGTAGGGATCAGGGCATAATATTATATTTCAATATTTGATCTAATATTTTCTGAAGTTCCCTCTACATACAACGATCTTGAAGCCATCGACAAATTAAAGCTCCCAAATTATATTAACAATCATACTTTAGGAATAATTAAGGACTTGGTTCTATATTTGAGGAGTCACATTAATCGAATGTAATCAAGTGACTATTGAATATTATATAAGTATTAAGTGCAAAAGGTAGGAACATTACATATTCGACAGACAAGAAAAAGTATTTCAGATTTACTTGTATGGAGGGATAAGAATTTAGTATGACTTTGTAATATGGATTCAAATATTTTATTTTAATAATAAAGTAAAATGTCTTTAGAAATCAACCTTTATGTCAGAGAAAAATGAGTTGTTCTACTTCATAACAAAATTCTTGATGTGCTTTTTCTAAAATTTCAGAGAAACATGTTTGTATCGCGTGTAGTGCAATTTGTCAATGGTGAAATGAAATGTATTTTATTGAGTATACATGGAGTGATGTGTTGATGTGAAATATTTTATTGCACTTACATCCCATCCTTTGCTAGAATGATTCTTTCTCCTTTTTCGGTTTTCTTCACTTTAATGGTGCTCACATGCTCAGGTGAGGTTTTCTAGGATGAAATGAAGGATATGGTTTCTTTACTTCCATCTCGCTATTTCATTCCATCGTAAACCTGGAAATTTGCTAATGTGGTGATGCTTGTAGACCATTGAAAATAACTCATAGATTCCCATTCTTGACTGTTGAATTCCCACTGCCTCATTATTGACAAGTGCAATGCTGCAGCAACAGTTTATACTAAGATGATGAAGCACCAGATTAAAGAGATCAACAAGATAAAATATCATTCTCAACCAAGATAGGTTTGTAATTGGGCATGCTTATTAAAAATAATATTGCTTAATTTTATTATAAATTCTGAACGGAACAAGCCAGAACTGATAGATTTGATTGATACTGCTGTATATACATTAAAATAATCTGAGAGGTCTCCTGTTCAAAATTCATAGCCGATTTTAACTTCTCGAATTTAGTCTAATGGGAGAGGTTCTAATTGTAGTAATTGACTCAGTTGAGTATGACTGTGATTATTTGGCCAATGAAAAGATGAATACCATATCTGAAGATAATAATGATTTATTTGAAAGTTTGCTTATTGGGGTGGGGTCAGTTGTTGCACCCATAGAAGCTCTTCAGGTTTAGAATCCAGGCACAAAACCTGAAATTGCAGTCAAGTCTCAATCATTGCTTTTCTCCATTTTCTGAGCCTTGAGTAAATACAAAGCACCTCAAAGTGTTCAATTTGAGTCCTGAAGAGTTATTTACATCGTCAGCCCATGGATCACAACACTGTGTGGAACATAGAAGCAACACAAGTATTGGATCTATATGTCGATTCTCTAGCTAAAACATTTCTGTAGATGACTTCTTTGTGATGTCCCAATCATGAACTTTGAAATAGATCAGTAATTCTTCCTCCACATCAGCTACAAAAAGAAGCATCTTCAATTAGACTAGATTGGGATCCAAGAAAGGTAAGAGTTCCTCTGGCAGTAGTTTTTTCAAATTAATCTATTGTCTAAAAGGAACCAGTAATTCATTTGTGAGGCGAAAAGGGCAACTTCAAATCTTATATTTCCTGGTTACTTAAGGTCGTTGTCTAATTTACTTGAATCAAAACAAAATTATATGACCTATAAGATCTATAGAATCCTCTCAGTTAAACCTTGTCTCACCCCATCAAAAGTTTTTATTCGTTGAACAGTAATTTCAGACCTCTCTAGTGTATAAAAGAAGCTTTTAATAATCCAAATTGGGGGAAACTGTTTGCCATAGTGCAAATTCAAATATGGAAATTCTTGATCATTCTTTGCAGAACTGATAAGGTTTCAGTCAGAATCATCATATATGCAATAGGCAAATTACTGGAATTGGAAAAGTATTCTGCTTCCTTCTGATCCCATTATTCTGCAGTATCTTTTTCTTAGTTAAATTGATTTCATTAATAACATGAGTTTTAGAAGAAACTATGAAAAGAAGACAAAATTATCTGAAGCTTCAGAATTCACCTCTACTTATTAATGTCACAATAGTTCACATCTCTGTTGTGTTGTAGGAATAAAGCCATAATTAAAGAGTTCTAATGACCATGCATATTTTGATCCCTCTTCCCACGATGAAAGTTGGTTGCAGTGTGACATTATATTTTTCAGGCTCTAGTTATGAATGTCCCAATAGTTCGCATCTCTATTGCGTTGTAGGAATAAAGGCAGAATCAGAGAATTTTAATGACCATGCATATTCTGATCCTCTTCCCAGGGTGAAAGGTGGCTGCAATGTGACATTAGATTTTTCAGGTTGCAACTTGTTAGATTCCTTTCTAGCCATTTTATTATTGATATATTTCATTGATCTTATTGGGCGCTTATAAAATGAATTTTAAGACAATTGAAAATTGGCGGTTTTCCAAAAAAATAGCTAATGTACATATATAATTAGCTAAAATTGTTACTAAATAGTTCAATATGGTGAAAAGGATTTATAAATCACCAGTGACTTCAAGTGAGTATAGTATTTATTCTAATCAATGTTTTCTTATCAATATTTACAATATTCATGTCAATATTAGTTGTTATATTAGCAATATTTGCAACATTCATGTTAATATCAGTTACTAGATATTATTTATTAAAAGATTTAAAAATAATTTATGAGAAACTAATTTCAATCATATATATATATATATATATATATATATATATATATATATATATATATATATATATATATATATATATATATATATATATTCATGATGTGCTTTATATAGGATCCCCTATAAACACATTTCTAAGTATTTCTAGATTAATAAACTTGAGATCTGTTATTTTAGTGGCACGAGACATTGGTGAATTGATCAGCTCTATTAATTAAATGAGGCATTCTGGTTTTGATAAGCATATGGAATCTATACAAATGACATATAATCATGTTACTAAGATGGATGAGGCAAGTGTTTGGATTTTGAATAATAGAAGAAGAGTTGTTGTGGGATATGACAATTAAGAACAAATATCTTCAAGCCTTTCTTGTTTTGATGATAGAGGAATAAGTAGTAATGAGTATGATGTATTGGAGTATACTAGGGATAAAGATTGTAGTTTTAAATTTTAATTGTAATCTTGATTATTTGTTGGGTCTCACTGATAATGACCTAAGTATTTTCTATAGCCCTTCACTGACTATTACAAAACATTGTTTCATGACCTTTCATTCCCAAACACAATAATGAAAAAAAAAACAATCTTTATGGTAGCTCAAATTGGAACTACATAAAGACAATGAAAGAAACCAGAACATAAAACACAATTAAAATCTTATCAAGCCAATTTGTCCATAAAAATTAGAAACTTACCTCTTAGATTTTGTGGAGAATCATTGATGAAGCATTGGGTAAAGCAAAAGAAACATGCAAACTTAACACAAGTAGTGGAAGGCTGCATAAAATAAATGGTGTTGGCTGCTCTTGTACCAACTTGAAGTAGATAAACAACACAGTTTTATCGACTTTTCTTAGAGATTACAATTTTATTCAACAACCAATGACATATATATATATATATATATATATATATATATATATATATATATATATATATATATATATATATATATATATATATATATATATATATATATATATATATATATATATACTGTTTAAAACATGTATATAAATCACTAAAATTTGATTGGTTACTTGAAAAATATATTGCATCTGATGGATCCATTAGCATAGTTCAGGTTCTATACTTATTCACTACAAGTAATGAATACTTTCTCTTTTTAATGTGATTTTCATGTTAGCATTATAAGTTTATTCTTGCATGTTTAAATCACACCTCTAGATACAAATCTATTGAAATTCAAGTTTTCAATCTCATATAATGTTCTTTTTTTTCCATCATTAATATTGCCTAAACTCCACAATGATTTTCAAAAAATGTTTGTGATACACTTTGTACTTTCTATTGTAGTGGAGTTGTAGAGCACATTTTAATCATGACTTAAACCTCTTCTAGGGATAATTATTATTAGTTCATATACAATGAATTAACATGCATCAATTTTTGTCTACGTGACACCAATAACTAACTATTCCAACTAGTTTATTTTTAGTTATCTGTTCTAGTGTTCATTATAATTTGTTAATTCTATTGATGGATTTTGGCATTATGAGAAAATTCATTTAATTATTCTTAGATTGTTTTTGTGGATCTTTAGTTACATTATATTCTTACACATCTTTTTCTTATCTTTCAGGCTATCAGAGAATCTTATGTGTTTCTTGTTTGATTAAAAAAATGATGGGTTATTGTATCTACTAGTGATCTTCAACATATTGAAAATGAAGCATTTCTATAATTTGTCTTAAAACTATTGCAACACTACGTGAACTTGGTGGAAATATTTTGTATGAAAGGAGTTTTTAACTAGTTAATTGTAAGGTTGAAATGTTTGATGAATTAGCATCAAATGTTGTGTTCATGGTATATTCATTTTCTTGTGGACAAACTCCCACATTATTTTGTAAGACAACATGGATAATAAATGCAATAAACATGATTTTTTTAATTCATTTATTTTTATGCCATTTTGTTAAGTGCTTTGCAACAATAAAATATAAGGAATAATTATAGTGAATATTCTATTGTTGATATCTAAAAATATTAAATGTTAAAAATTATATTAAAATTAAATTATTGATATTGAGAAACTTCAAATGATAAATATCATAATAAAATTAATTTTCTTTTTATATATTCATTCATTTTGTCTCTAGAGATAATAGGTGATATTTAAAGGCATATTGCCTTTCTAGAGACAATAGTTACAAATAAAGAACTATTGTCTCCAACAAAGACACAAGTGAAATTGTCTCTACAAGACAATAAGTACCTTTTTTTTATATTGTCTTTAAGAGACAATAATTAAAGACAATATTTATGACAATAAACAACTTTTATTTCACCTCAATTTAAGACAATTATCTCAACAATTGTCTCTATATTTGTCTTTAATCCACCCTTTATGTAGTAGTGCTAGAATCTAATATCACGACCCTGGATGCCTTACTTGATACATTGACTGACCAGATAGATGTGACCTTTGCATTAAATAGGTCCAATTTACATTGTCTTTGCAGCTTCAAAATGTCAGGCTTGTTTCTCGCAAGAGTCTCTCTGTTGGCCACCCAAATGATAGTCTTCTATGGCATATTGGCATACCATATTCCAATGTACTAGTTATTGGTTCCACTTGGGTTGAAGAAACCCAATTTAAATGTGCCATTCTTTGTGTAAATATAATAACAAGCAAAGAAATTGAATCAAAGAAGACGAAACACACAATAACACATATTTATTGTGGTTACGTAAAACTTTCCTACACCCACATTCCAATAGGGAATTACTTATATTAATTAACCAATATATTACATGGGCTACACAACCATTATATAGAGCTCTGTGAATACGAACAGTTGAGGGAGAGCGAATAGTCATGTGACTGTTGGAATTCATAACCCAACAATCTCCCCTGTGAAATCCAACTGGCATAGCCATGCACAGTAGCATCCCCTACTACCTATTTTGAATTTCAGAGAAGAATGAGTCCTTGAGATGATCTCAAGGCTGCCAGACTTTGCTCCAAAACACTCTGAATGAATCTTCTCCACATTAAATCAGAATTATAAATATCTTCTCCACTAATTATTCCTGCAATGTCCTTAAATGAGAAATTGAGATTCTCAAATTTCATCAAACTCCATCGATGTTCACATCACAAAATATATGAAAGAGAGGGCTCCTCTAATGTAGTTGAATTATTTATCTTATTTTCTTTCTCATACTCCTTACTAGGCTCCACCATGTTGAGATCACCAACTAGACCTGCAATTACTCTCTATGAGGAATAAATACAACCATCTTGTGGATTATAGTAGATGCAATAATTGGAGCAAATATTGCTCTTCCATACCCCCGCATTGCACAAAGAAAACCATAGTTATCAAATTCAATAACTTGCACACCATGAGGAATGTTTCTTTGCTGGAAAATAGCAGATACATTCAGATTATTTGCATCTTTGGGAAAATTTGATGACCTCGACATAACTATCTAATCAGTCAAATATGGATTATTACAATGACCAACTATTTCTATAGTGTCGATCCTTCCCTCTTCTACGCCAAGTAAGAGACATACACAACAAGTATTGCCATGACTGTGGTCAAAATTATCAAAATTTATAAATTCTCCGTTAGAACCCAATTTAAGTCTGACATCGTTCCCAGCTCTCTGCTGTTGTATCTAACCTATAAAGCCAAAATATATTCCAGCCAAGATGAATTTGACTGATTCTTCTACTGCGATTTTCCTCTTCCCTTTTTCAAATCTCAGCAATGCCATAATCATCAACTTTGCCTCAAAACCAATACAATTCACTGCAGAATCCTTATCACGCATAATTTTGCCTAGGTCATCATTGTTTTCTTGTTCGAACACATAAAAGACATCATTGTTCTATTGACTGCCCATTGTACTGCCTTGCTGCAGAGGGTGCGATCCACCTACATCCTCCCAAGGGTGTTATCCATGCAGGAGACTACTATACAAGCATGGATCAAATCTTGTGACCCCCAAATTTACCAAATTATGTTCGTTGCCTTCATTTGTTTTGAAAGTATGAACACAATCCTCGATGGATAGTCGACAGACTTCTGCACACTCAATTTTGTTGTAATAATTCCCATAATTAACCTTCCATCATCGGCTCTGACTTTATGACTTCCTCAAGCCAGTGGTTCTCAAATGTCTCAACAACACCCCTGTCCATTTTGTATTCACTCAGGTGTCTATACATCTACCCATTGCCCTGGTTGCAGGTTTGGTCATCCCCGTCCCAGCTTGATGTGTCATGCATCACAGAGCATCCATAAATTTTCTTGGTAAAATCATTGTCTTTCGCATGTGAAGGAAAATTAAACCTCTCACTTACCAATATCTTGTGAGATCCTTTACCTAGCTCGCTTTGAGCTCCTTCATTTTCAGAAGACAACATTGATAGATTATATGCCTCTTTTTCTTGCTGATGAGTAGCAGTTTGCACTTCTTGACCTTCTCCTTGGTCGATATATAGGCCTCTCCTTTTGGCCTCCACCAGCTTCCTATGCCTAGCAGCATGTTTGCAAGTTGCATCCCCCTCAACTTGAGAGGCAAACTCCATATCAGTATTGACCCGAGACTCTAATGGAAAAAAATTGGAACCTTCATATTTTCCTACAACAAACCTCTCACATGCCCCTTTATCTTCTTTCATAACAGACGTCTACCCTTCCATCTTCTTTCAGTGGAAACATGGCATGCTCTTCAAAGTATTCAAGTTGCAGCATCCTATGAACTCTGGATGCAAAATTATTTGTGTCATCGAAGTTGGAATCAGAAATAAGAGAATTTATTTTATAATATGTCAATACTAAACATTTTGCTGATCTTATCTTCTCTTGTCTGCTTCCGCAATTCATCCATGACAATTTTCTTATGCATGCCTATGCACTCAAGAATTGCATTAAGCTCAAATTTAAGAGATTTTAAATCTTCTAGTTCATCTTCAGGCTTATTTTCCTAGCCATCCCACTAGTGCACATGGTGGATTCTTTTGCTCTTAGCATGCACAACCTCATTTTCTACCAAGCCTAAATTTCTAAGAAATTCATTGATGATAAAATCAACTTCATTGTCTTCCATCTTTGCTCTAGCTTCACCTTGGCTCTGATACCAATTGTAAATATAATAACAAGCAAAGAAATTGAATCAAAGAAGACAAAACACATAATAACACAGATTTATCGTGGTTCGGCAAAACTTGCCCGCATCCACACTTTAGTAGGGAATCACTTATATTAATTAACTAATATATTACATGGGCTGCACATAACCATTATACAGAGCTCTGCAAATACAAATAGTTTAGGGAGAGTGAACAATCATGTGACTATTGGAATTCATAACCCAACACTTTGAAATCAATGTCTGATTTCCACCCAGTGAGGTGCTTGAGGAGAGAGTATCTCTGGTGGCCAGGACTGAAGCACCATAACTCTTTAGATGAATAAATAGAGAAACTACAAAAATAAGTCTTAACCACTTCTCATCCATCGCCAAATTGTGAGCGATTGAATGTGTTGCCCCTTCCTTTAATATAAGAAGTTGGAAGAGCTTAGGAAAAAATACACCCTTTCCCTTGAAATTTGTATAGCCTTGTAAACTGAGAAAGAAAGCATAGTCCACTTCACTTTTCCCCTTTTTCTCTCCATATGATTACATCAACTCACACCTTTGATTTCTAACACAAACCATAGCTTAATTTTGTTCTTAGTGAATATTAACTTGTCCATGTTTTGGAATATCAAACTAGGATTGAGGTAGGAGTGAATTCTTCATCACATTAAAATAGAGAGGAAAACTATGTCTCCTTAAAATGATCAATTCCTTTTCTTTAAATAAAATATGGACAAATAATACTACAAGAAAGAAATAGAAAGAAAACCCTACTTCCTCATTGCAATACAATTAGAAGACATGAGAAGAAAAGAGAATAAAATCCCATTTCATAGTTTATTGTTTATTGTTTTATGTGGGAACCTAAAGTAAGATTTCATCATAATTTTAATTCTATCTAGCATCAATCTAGAGCTATTGGTATGGATAGGTAAATTTCTATTTATTTCATATCAAAACCATCCAATTTGTTTATTTTCTTTTTCAATTAGTGTTTATGGTAGCTTTTGTATTTCTACAATTCACATGTTGTTCTTCATGGTGTGCATAGTTACAAAGGAAAGCTTTCTCAATAGCTATCTTTGTTTAGGTAGCATTCTATTCATTGTTGCAGATTTTGAAATATTGTCTCTTCACCATGTGGGTGATTTTATCATGTTGTAGTTGTTATTTTTGCACTGTCTTCACTCAGTAATATAAGCACTTTGTGGTTTGCTAACTCTTGAAACTATTTTTTGTCATCTTTTTTATATCTGTAGAGAGGAGGCTCAAGAATTATTATGCTTGGTATAGGTATGTTCCTCTAAAAGTATAGATTTAGAAATAATTTGAGCTAAGTATGTGAGTCTTTAAATCATTGGCATTGAGTAGAATGGTCATACAATTTTCATCCTTAAACACTAATTTCACCTTATATATTTTCTTATTTGGTATTGAGGATTCTGATAGTTGTCTATATGATAGTGGTGAGTTATTTGGTATTTAGAATACCAGTAGTCATTTATATCACAATTTTTGTGCCATTGAATTTATCTTTCATCGATTGTTCATTGTTATGTGAAATTTCTCTTCGAATACTTTACATGTCCTTACGATTTTGGGTTGTAGAAAAGTTTATCTTTTCTATATTTGTCTAACACAATTCAACAAGGTGACATTGGCTTACTCTAATAACTCAAATTTTTTATACATATAAAAAATGAATAATAAGATAAATAATTTTCAAAACTAATAGATTTTTGTTAATGTATATCACACTTAAGAAATAAATGAATGCTTGTTAAATAATTTCAAGTGTTCAGTTGTTCTATTGTTTCTCCCTTGATTTGTCAATCAGTGCTATAACTTTGTCATTTCTCTTCTTCGCACTTTTTTCTCTTCTTCATCTATGTGGATGAATTTTCTTACTCTTCTAATTTTCTAGGTGTATTTGATTTAGGAGCATCATCTTCTATGTCTTGAATGTCTTTATTTTCAACGTTAGTTTTCCTTTTCTTAGAAATAGCCTTGTCTTCTATTTCAAATATTTGTGTTTTTTGCTTCTCTTATTTAAATGATTCAAATCTCCTCTTTTGTCTTAATACTACTATTCCTCATTTATAGAATTTTGAATTTGGGCATGCAAAGAAATTCTCTACCCCATGCCTGATGGAATGGATTGTTCTTTAGTACTTTCCAAAGAATCATTAGAATGGTAAGAAGACCAAATTGGAATACCCAAAACCCTTTTGAGTTGAAGTTTTGAAATGCACAATAGTATATTCTTCCTAATACAATTTAGTTGCCATATGATCTTTTTAAGTTTTCCTTGGACTAGTTAAAAAGTGTTAAGTCATAATACTTGGTCTGATTTTTGACTCGTATATGGCTAGTTACATTAGAAATTGAGAGTACCCCATAGTAACATATTTTTTAAAAAGATTGAAAAATGATATTCAATGAGTCAACTTCTATGGAGAAGTCATTTAAAATATAGTTGCATGTGATTCTTGTGTTTTGTTTCACAATTTTCAAATGCCCATGAGAAATCATAGGTCAAGGCCATGAGAGGAATGAGTAACACTAAATGACATAGAGATCAAGATTTTTAACTATTAGTCTACTTTTATTTTTTGCAACCAAAAAGAATTGTTTAGAAATTTGTTTATGTCTAGCCTGAGATTGTAAATATGTAAAGAAGTACAAGGTAGAGGTATTAGTTCATTAACAATTACACAAAAGAGTGCAATTAGTAAAAATAAATAAATTATACAATCAGATATATTTTATGGAGAAAATAAATTATATTCTTAAGTGTTTGAGGACATCCATTAGTAACAAGGAATATATAGTTTCTGGCCTACAAAATCTCAGCAGACCAGTTCTTGTATATGCAATCCTAAGATTCAAGCTGTATGTTTGGGAATTTTTCTTGCTCTTCACTGATTATTCTTTCAAAAGTAACTTCTTTGATAACATGAGTTAGAGAAGATGAGACTAAACCTAATCCATCGATAAAAAATATTCAAGCTTCTACTTTAAAAATGTCAATATTATAATTTCTATCTAGTAATTAGGTGTGTTGTGCTTCCTCTGTCTAGCTAATTCTAGATTTCTTGGTGCTCATGTGTTTTAATTATATCTGACATCTAACCTAAATTTTGTATTTGTAATTTCTCATGTAGACATGTATGCAAAATATGGACACAAATTAGGCTTTTCTCTTATCCTTGGAAATTTGTGGTTTTAAATTTGATCCTAAAACTAGTACAACTTATGTTTGTCAATAAAATATTTACTGAAAGTTGACATGATTACAATGCAAAATCATAATTTGGACTTAAATTTTATATATGGATTGAATATAATACAAAAATAGTGTTATGACAGTTCAAAACTATAGTATAGGTAAAAAATTCTTATAGAAATTTAGAAAAATGTAGAAATTTTATTGAGACATATAGTAAGCATCAAAAAATCATCAAAATTGAATCATATTAAGGTGATGGATTCAATGATAATTTATTTCTCTCAAGTCTATCTGCTATTCTAAAATAGTTAATCTATGTTGATACTAGTGTTCAATCACAATAGATTTTAGGCTTCCTTTGAAATAGAGTAGGTCATAGATAAAAACACTTTGGTGTATTTGAATCATTTTAATCTCTATGTACCAAGTTTTTGAAAAGATCTAGAGAAAAAAATTAAGGTTTCATAATTAAAGAAAATCTGCAGAAGACCTACTAAATTTGGAAATCGTCAATCAAAGTATAATATAGAGTGAAAAAAGTTACCCAAATCTTGAATTGAAGCTAGGATCATGATTCCAAGCTCTTTGATTTGGTGAAGTTCTACAACATCCTCAATGAAGACATATCTTGTAGAAAAGTTGGAGGCATTGAGGGTTGTTTTGAATTGACTCTTTTAATTTTAAGCTCAAGAAGGGTGTCTTCCTAGAGCAAAGGACAAAGGAAAAGAAAAAGTGTTTAAATGCATGGACATATTTTCCTTTTCCTTGATCATTCTATTTGAGATCTAAGGCCTTGACATGATGGAAAAAGGGAATGACTATTTTATCAATTTTGAGCATGAAAGTTAGCTTAGCCAAGCATGATACTGATTGGGCATAGTTAGGAAAAAAAATGACAATGTTTACTCTATTTTGAACATATTACTATCACATCTTAAAGGTTTTTTGTTTCAGTATTTGTTTGGAATATATCTTTCTTTCAAAAAAAAAAAAATTGAATCAGAAATTACATTGAACTATTGTTAATTATTAATAGGAGTATAATATACTAATATAATTAGGATAGTTTAAAATAGTAAAGAATGTTAACAACTTTAAGTATCTTTTTCAAATATAATTATCAATTGTTGCAAAAAATTTAACCATAATGAAATAATTATTTTTGACACAAAATATTTTTCAAAACTACATTTCTAAGTTAATCCCACATTTTCATATTAGCAAATTTCTCTAAGTTATTCACGTTTTCATGAATACCGATGGATTTCTTAAGATCACTTGGACTATAAAGGAAATTTATTCAACAGATGCAGCCATGGGGACAATAGTGGAGGGAGGAAATGAAGGAGATTAGTGTATAGTATGATACAATCCCATGAACCAATTTTAATTACTTGTATTATCATAAAGTGTAGGGCATGTACTTTATGGCTAATGCAAGGTTCATAAATTATTACTATCTTCATTATTTGTCGAATATGTAATAGAAACACATAGTTTTGGAGAACCATTTAATATGGCTTAGAAAATAATCAAATGTATAGCTAATATTGATTGGCAAATCCATAATTCTCACAAAAAAAATCCTTTGAAATGTAGAGCTGCACTACATAGGCTCAGCTATACAATTTTATAATGAGATTTGTAAAATTCCCTACGAATTTGCCAATGTGGAAACTTAACCAAGTCAAATAGACAAGGGCCATTGGCAAGAGAACTGGTAGCCAATAAACCCCATTTTAATCACTTAATGGTTAAATTATCAAAATATCAACCATCAAAGTTAAATCCTTCAATTGTTACAATAACTCAAAGTATTTACAAAAAATGTTTGCATGGTTTGAAATATTAACCTTTTTATGTAATCAGTTTGTTTCACAAGAACCTTACACTAATGTAGACATTACTGCAATTGATGCACTTTCTTCAAAGCCAACTTTCCTATATTTGATAAGGTTTGCATTTTAAATCTGTTTGGGTAATATAGGGGATGTGATATCTCATACAAAAATTCAAGATTTTGTTTCTTTCCTGAGTCATGATTTTGAATGTTATTATAGTCATGCTTTGAAATACCAATATCAATATACTAGTGCCTATGAAAGATGGAAATGTATTTGATAGATATTCATCCACTATTTCTCCTTTGAGCATTGTGGTACTTGATAACATGTTTTCTTTTAACTTATGATTCATGATTTAAGCTATATATATCTTTCCAATAATATTTTAAAAATATGATTTGTCCAAGGTAAATAATTGCTAACCATAACAAATTTATAATTGGAGAAAAATTTAAAGATGTTGGGAGTGATGAGTTGTATGTCTGGTGCCATAAATCAAGTGGGTTTCCTACTAAGATGTGAATAAAGTAGGTTAACAATATCAGATTTCCACAGTTCATTTTTTATAGTTTTTATTTCTGGATTTGATTGTGTATTTTTTTTTGACATCATGGCTAAGTCTGCAATTTTTTTCATGCACAAATCAAATCTAGATCTTTTTATTATTAAATTGTAGGTTGTTCCGTTAGCTTTGAATAAATTAACTGTGGGCTTTTTCCAAGGTGATTTTCTGAAAACAAGTTGAGAAAAAATTATAGTGCAAAGTGTTGTTTGAAAAACTATTACAATTTAATATAATATATATTATTGTTTTAATCTATTCTTATAGAGTTCATTTATATATTTATTTATAGAGTTTGACTATTCTTATAGAGTTTGACTATATTGACTATCTCCGGCCTGGATTACTGTTGCACGATAACTCCTCAATTGAATAAACACAGCAACTGCAAAAAAACAAGGCTTAACCGGGCTTTAAGGCAAGAAGTTGGTGGATTGATTATCAATGGGGGCAATACAGGTGGTTATAAAATAATTCTTGTAGGTAAGTGCCAAATTATTGGGATGAATACTGAGGCATCGAGTCTACAGGTTTCCTTTTGTCATTATGGCTTCAACGCAAAGCATTGTCAACGCACTAGTCTTTTATAACAATTTCTCCAATCTGATAAGAATGGGTATATCAGTACAAGACCCTTTCAATTATTGACACCAAAATTCATAGAGAGTAGTTGAACTTAATGGTTTGATTGTGTTGATTTTTAAGGAATGAAGAGACTGCTGCCATCGAGAAGCCAATCATTGAACACCACCTCCAAAGAATGGAATGACAACCAAAACAGTAGAAATGCAAACTCCAAACGGACCCTCAGTCGAGGAACTTGAGTTCAGAGGTAGAATAAAATATGTCGCCTATAACATTAGCTTCTACTTACAGTGGATTTAGAAGAATAAAACTATCTCATTTCGCAACACGAGGCGAGCCTCCTGTCATTGCCATTGCTATCGCTAGTAGTTTCTCTTCGGTTTGTTGTATTGTCCATCTTTGAAGGAGATGGAGGTTATGTAATTCATCTTATGAGTCGTAGTCATTCGTACGTACATACCAGAGCTGGTAATTCCAACACTGACATTGTAGAACTCTTTGTTCGCCACTTGTGGATTATGACTGAAAATTTTACCATCCCAAACTGCATGCGCTCTCCCAATACTTCACAGAATTATTCCAGATCGGCTCGCTTGATGGGAGAAAAGCCCAGGAGCGGGATCCGATGAGCTTTGTCCTCTTTTCGGCCATCTCCAGAGCGTTAGCTGTTACATGAACGTCCACTGCCATTAAAATAAAACAAGAAGTCTTCAAGAGAAGTATTTCCAAAGTGATGATAGGTACATGAGCGGTGTCGATCAGAGTGGTGCTCAAAACAAATTCGTTAGGAGAAGTGTCGTAACCAATGGAAGGTCAAAAATATCTTCTTGCACGTTGTAATGTTGCGTGGGACAGGGTTTGTATAGATTTGAGAGGACCTGGTGACTGTGTTACGTCAATCGTGACTTTATTTTCACCCACTCTTTATGTTATTCCTTTTTCCCGTGGATAAATACCGGGATAACATTTTACACTCTTTTTACGGTTTTAAATTCTCAGTGTTATTAATCATATCATATGTCATTTCATATATAATTAAAAGGACAGTGGGTAGAACCATATCATAATCATTTATAATATAAATATAAATAAAAGGAAAGTTCATCCATCTTACAATCATATATCTTTTGAAAATATTTATTTAATCTATAATAATAGAGTTATTTTTAAAATATTGTTACATATTCTTTTTAAAAATACTTAAACATGACTAGCCTCTTCAACAACATGTTGTATAAAATGGGTAGGATTGAGGCTAATAAAGCAATGAAAAAAGTTTGTTAGAAAAATGTTACCAAATCTTTCCCAACAAAAATATTAAACATACTTAGATTTTCTTAAGGTACCTAAAGATAGTAAACAAGAAAATTCTTAAATCACAGTAGAACTAGATTCCCACAGATTGTATTTTTCCCACCTCTTAAAAATAAATGGACATAAATTTTTTTACCAAATCCTTGCAGTATATATAATTATTTATAATGACCATAAAAACAAGATTTTTTTTTTTTTTTGTAAAATGGTCTTAGCCTACATTAGATATTAGTATAATAAATATGCAAAACATTATATGTTATTAATTATAAAATAATATTTTAATCTATGTAAACAAATATGATTTCACTAATATATTAAGTTGTACTTTAAAATTGATCAACAATATTAGATTTATTTTTAATAAATAAGAAAAATCTGCATCATAACATTATTTAAAAATTACTCATTAATAATCAAATTGTTAAATAATTTAATAATCTTTACTGACTGTAATGTCCCCATTTTAGCAGTTGATCAAGTGTGTGTGCGTTAGCCTTGTTCTACATGGTCCCGAGGGCTAACGAAGGGTTTAATGGAATCCTGGAGTGTTTTGGCCTAGTCATTTCCAGTTTGGGCCAAAACGAAGTTGATTTACTCAGTTTCAGGCATACTTACTATTTTTAGTAAGTCAGCAGGACATAGTGCAGGTCAATTTTGGTGATTGGATTTGATACTCCTCAGTGAGAGCTTTCCGATGAGCTATTACTTGCATTATTCAGAGTTCGATTGCTAATACATTTTAATGCCTGAAGTTTTATTAAAGTAACGTCTAATTTAATTGTAAAATATTAAAGTGTTACTTTAATATTTATTTTATGGTGATGTGTACCCAAGGGAGACATAAGGGGTATTTTAATATATGTTTTATATATTACACATCTTTTATCCCACATTGCCCATATGAGTTGAGCGGACCCTTGGAAATAGAATAAAAGGAAGCATTTGTGGCTTCATTAGGCAGGTTGAATATGAGAAAAAATTGGTGTGCGAGTTGCAGCTCCGTTCTTGGAATTTGAGGACGTCTATCCTCTCTTGTAACATTCTAGACGTCATTCCCTTGGGGTTTGGCCTTTGAAATTCTTTGTTATTGGCTTCATTATCAAGCAGTTTAGTTGCATTTCTGGCTACAGGCAGATTTGGTATTTTGCTCATATCTTCTTCACTACTTGTCCGACGCTTATGCCGCTTTGAGGGAATGGTATTATGAAGGTAGTGGACTGATTGAAGGACAAAGTATTGTAGCAGCAAGTTCGAAAGCATGGGCTGGAGTATTATGTCAATACTACTGAAGTAATTACAATTTGGTTTAGTTTTTTGGGACATCCAGGGGTGCCCATTACAGTGGTATCAGAGCTATAAGTCTTGCCATCCTATGGAGGTCTTATAGGAAATTTGGAATAGCCAGATAGAGGGAAAAAGTGTTTGATGAAATGTCAAAACACTAAAATCAGAAATAAGTAAAAAACACAGGCTAAGCATTTATGTTTGAGCATGCGACAGGGGTCTTATAATTTCCGCGATACCAAAACAAGACAAAATAGTATTTCAAACTTGCAAAGCAAACAATCTAGTACGTCCATGCAGGTGGACATTGAATCCAACCATACAGACACAGAGGAGATATTCTTTGATCAGGACAATAATATGGGTGATCGAGATGACAGGAATACAGGATTAGACGGAGGCAAAAAAGCTGGTCCAGATTAGGGGGAGGTACTGTTCAGACAGTTACTGGATACATTAGAGCAGGGGCAACGTATGCAGCAGGAGCAGAATAGGCGAATGGACATGATGTTGTAGCTCATGGCTAGACAGATGGGTGTCAATATTAATCCAGGTGATGCCAACAACAGAAACAATAACAACGAGGGAAACAATAACAACAGGGGAAACAATAACCATGGAGGCCAAGGCAACAACAATGGTCCTGAGAATAACATTAATGGTAATAATGGACATAGCAACAATGGGAATGAGGCTGATAACTTTAGACACATTGCACGCCCAGCACGGATTGCGAGCTCGAGACCTCTTCTACCCACTTTCCCACCCAGAGATCCAGTTCAACCAGTAAACGAACTACAGATTACCGAGTTACAGGATCAGTTCAGGAGGCACTGGGAGGCTAGTGGACCGGAGTTTCAGGTGGATATTTCCCTTAGAGATTATATGGACTTGAGGATGAGACACATGCCTAAAGCAGGAGGGAGGAATCAAAACTTTGAGCTGAGGAAGAAAGTTGGAAAACTTTCTTTACCTTATTATGATGCTTCAGGGAAGATGACTGCACGAGCTTGGGTGCAGAAGGTAGATACATACTTGCAGCTAAATCCTATGCCTGAGGAGGAGGCTATCAAGTATGCGGCTATACACTTGGATGGCGTTGCACATGAATGGCGGCATCATGGCATGGTGACTTTGGGGCATAATCAGATTACATCCTATGAGGAATTCACCGAAACATTGATTGAGAGATTTGACACTAAGGATCCAGAGTTACATTTCAAGGAGCTAGCACAGTTAAAACAGTCAGGTTCTGTGGATGCTTACATTGCCAAGTTTCAGCGTTTGTCTGTACTTATTACTGATATCTCTCCTAGGAGATTGGTGGTGTTATTTTGTGATTGTCTTGCTGATCCATTACGAGGTTGGGTGAAGGGACATGATCCACTCACCTTAGTTGAAGCAACTAAAAAGGCACGAGATTTAGCCCCTTCGGTATACAAAGGAAAAAACCATTCAATAGATTCTTCCTACCGCAAGGAAAAAGACAAAAAACCATTTCAGAAAGAGTATAGCAAACCCAAAGAAGGATCAAAAGGACTAGACAATGAAACCTTGAATGAACTTCGAAAGAAGAAGCTGTGCTTCCATTGTAGAGAGCCTTGGGACTTATCTCATAAATGTTCTCTCAAGGCTAAGGCAAATCAAATGGAGTATTTTTCAGTAGAAGAGTCAGAGTTAGAAGGGGAGGATCAGCACTCTGATTCAGATGAGGGTAACACTATAGAGGAGAGCAACATTCCTAAGGATGATAGATCATTGGCATGCTTGACAGGGGCCCAAAAGGAAATCACATTTAAGGTCAGGGGTACTATCCAGGGGCAAAAAGTGATATCTCTTATTGACACTGGGGATACACATAACTTCATAGATGCACAGTTGGTAGCCAGGAGAGGGTTACAGATAGAGGAGCATGATGGGTTTAGAGTCATGGTGGCTAATGGTGATAAGTTATTATGCACTTAGAAGATATCTAATCTTCGCATCAGGTTTGGAGATGGCTACGAGTTGGAGGATGAGTTCTATGTTGTGGACATGGGAGATTATGATGTCATCCTCGGCATGACATGGATGGCTTCACTAGTTGAGTTCACACTCAATCTAGCGAAATTGGAGATGAGATTCCAGCATGAAGGTAGAGCTGTGGTACTTAGAGGACTTTCAGATGGAGGTTGCAGAGTAGTGTCCTTGAGGAGAATGCAGAGATTTTTTCGTCATGATGACATAGAGTGGGCGACAGAGTGCTACATTATGCCAACTTCACCAAAGGCACAAGAAAAGAGTCATCCACCAGATATCTAGAAGATACTTGATAGACACGCTAAAGTATTTAGCGATATTCCTCATGGGGTTCCTCCTAACAGAGGGATGGAACATGTTATTGAGCTCAAGGAGGGAGCCAAACTAGTTATGATTACTCCTTATTGTCATCCTAAGAAACACAAGGATGAGATAGAGAAGACGATTAAGGATTTGTTGGAGATGGGGCATATCAGGCCCAGTAAGAGCCCCTTTGCTTCAGCAGTAGTATTGGTAAAGAAGAAGGATGGGACGATGCACATGTGCATCGATTACAGGGCACTGAATAAGAAAACAATTAAAAACAGGTATCCCATTCCTAGGATTCATGAGCTGATTGATGAGTTGCATGGGGCATGCTTCTTCACCAAAACTGATTTGCAATCCGGATACCATCAGATCAGGATGAGAGCAAAGGACATTGAGAAAATAGCCTTCCAATGTCACTATGGCCACTTTGAGTTCATGGTTATGCCATTTGGTCTAACCAATGCACCTGCTACATTTCAAAGTTGTATGAACCAGGTATTCAGGAAGCAGCTGAGGAGATTTGTCTTGATCTTCTTTGATGACATCTTGGTCTTTAGTAAGACCTGGGAGGAGCACTTACATCATCTGGAGGAGGTATTATCTATTTTGGAGAGAGAGTCATTGTATGCCAAGGAATCTAAATGTGAGTTTGGCATGACTGAGCTCCTTTACCTTGGGCATATCATTAGTGTAGATGGCGTTCGGGTTGATCCTGAAAAGATTAGAGCTATTGTAGAGTGGCCTACTCCCACAAACCTTACATAGATTAAGAGATTCTTTGGTTTATGTGGTTTTTATAGGAGGTTCATTAAGGGATTCTCACAGATTGCTACACCCTTGGCAGATCTTACCAGGAAAGGAGCCTTCGTGTGGACAGGGGCAGCACAGAGGTGTTTTGAGCATTTCAAGCAGGTAATGTCTTCATGTCCAGTTCTAGCTCTACCGGATTTCACGAAGCCTTTTGAGCTTCATTGTGATGCATTAGGTGATGGGATTGGAGCAGTATTGATGCAGGAGAAGCATCCCATTGCATTCGAGAGTAGGAAGCTCCGGGGAGTTGAGAAAAGTTATTTTGTCTATGACCGGGAGATGTTGGCCATAATGCATGCATTGGCCAAATTTCGATCATATTTGGTAGGTGGAAATTTTGTGATCAAGACTGATCACAACAGTATTAAATACTTCATGAGCCAGCGTGATCTTAATGACCAGAAACAAAAATGGGTGACTAAATTGCAGGCTTATGACTTTGACATAGAGTTTGTCAAAGGTAAGAAAAATGTGCTGGCTGATGCCTTATCTCGGAGACCTCACTTATGTGCTCTGGCAGAGATTTTAGGAGATTGGAGAGATCGGATTATAGCAGAGTATGTTGGAGATGCTTGGGCTTCTGGATTGATTTCAGGTACCATACAAGATGATCGCTATGAGGTGATAGATGGATTGATCAGAGTTCAGGACAGGGTTTATTTGATTCTGTCATCACATTTGAGAGAGGCGATACTGAAGGCATTTCATGATGCACCCACAGCTGGACATCCAGGGGTCTTCAAGACCTACAGGCAGATCCGAGAGTGGTTTTCATGGAAAGGGCTCAAGGATGATGTTCAGAGGTATGTCAGGGAGTGTGTGGTTTGTCAACAGAATAAGGGAGATCACACATTTCTTGCAGGTTTATTACAACCCTTGCCCATTCCTAATAGGAAATGGGAAAGTATTTCGATGGACTTCATCACTGGTTTACCACGAGTGCAAGGAAGGGATTGCATCTATGTGGTGGTGGACCGCTTGACGAAGTTTGCTCACTTCTTTGCTATTCTGTCCACTTACACAGCAGCACAGGTGGCAGCTCTTTTCTTTAGAGAGATATTCAGGTTACATGGGCTGCCCAGATTCATTGTCAGTAACCGGGATAGTAAGTTTATGAGTGTTTTTTGGCAAGAGTTGTTTAGGTTGTGTGGTACAGATCTTACACCTAGCACTAGTTATCATCTGCAAACAGATGGGCAAACAGAGATTATGAATAAATGGGCGGAAGGATATTTGAGGAACTATGTAACTACACAACAAAAGGCTTGGATCAGATGGTTGCATATGGGAGAGTATTGTTATAACACCACTTATCATATGTCCATCAAGATGACTCCTTTCATGGCACTCTATGGTTATGAAGCACCTAGCTTCATGGATTTAGTTTTGGGGGACAATAGAGTGCCCAAAGCCAAAAAATTATTACAAGATAGTCAGGACATCTTGAAAGTGCTCAAAGAGAATATACAACAGGCCCAAAATCAATAGAAATTGTATGCTGATCAGCACCGAATAGAGCGTAGCTTCGAAGTAGGGGATATGGTTTACTTGAGGCTACAACCATATAGATAGTCATCGCTCAAGAAGAGCGGAGCTGAAAAGTTGAAACCTAGATTTTATGGTCCCTATAGGGTGATTCGCAAAGTGGGCAAAGTCGCCTATGAGCTTGAGCTTCCAGAGGGCAATCAAGTGCATAATGTGTTTCATGTGTCTAGGCTTAAGAAAGCCATTGGTCAGAGTGTAGTGCCTTCTGCAGATTTACCCCCTTTGGATGAGGAGGGGAAGCTTGTGTTAGTACCTGAGGCTATTCTGGACACCAGAGAGAGGAAGCTTAGAAATAGGATAGTGAAGGAGTATTTGGTCATATGGAAAGACCTGCTGGAGGAAGATTCTACATGGGAGAGTGAGCAGGTTATTCAGCAGGCTAGACCGAGATTGCTTGAGGACAAGCAATTTCAAGAGGGGCAGACTGTAATGTCCCCATTTTAGCAGTTGACCAAGTGTGTGTGCATTAGCCTTGTTCTACATGGTCCCGAGGGCTAATGAAGGGTTTAATGGGATCCTAGAGTGTTTTGGCCTAGTCATTTCCAGTTTGGGCCAAAAAGAAGTTGATTTACTTAGTTTTAGGCATACTTACTATTTTTACTAAGTCGGAAAGACACAGTGTAGGTCAATTTTGGTGATTGGATTTGATACTCCTTGGTGAGAGCTTTTCGATGAGCTATCACTCGCATTATTTGGAGTTCGATTGCTAATACATTTTAATGCCTAAAGTTTTATTAAAGTAACGTCTAATTTAATTGTAAAATATTAAAGTGTTACTTTAATATTTATTTTATGGTGATGTGTACCCAAGGGAGACATAAGGGGTATTTTAATATATGTTTTATATATTACACATCTTTTATCCCACATTGCCCATATGAGTTGAGCGGACCCTTGGAAATAGAATAAAAGGAAGCATTTGTGGCTTCATTAGGCAGGTTGAATATAAGAAAAAATTGGTGTGTGAGTTGCAACTCCGTTCTTGGAATTTGAGGACGTCTATCCTCTCTTGTAACATTCTAGATGTCATTCCCTTGGGGTTTGGCCTGTGAAATTCTTTGTTATTGGCTTCATTATCAGGCAGTTTAGTTGCATTTTCGGCTACAGGCAGATTTGGTATTTTGCTCATATCTTCTTCACTACTTGTCCGACGCTTATGCCGCTTTGAGGGAATGGTATTATGAAGGTAGTGGACTGATTGAAGGACAAAGTATTGTAGCAGAAAGTTCGAAAACATGGGCTGGAGTATTATGTCAATACTGCTCAAGTAATTACAATTTGGTTTAGTTTTTTGGGACATCCAGGGGTGCCCATTATACTGACTTATTATATTTGAAAAATTATCTTTATTTAAAAAAATTGTGAACTATGGTAGACATTTCAGAAGCAATGAATATTTTGAATAGCAAAAAGTATATGGTTAAAATAAAATACATTAACACTATACATCGATGAGCACATCAGACAAAGGAGAAGAGTTTTGTGACAACAAAAGTTAAGACACAAAAATGCCCTAAAATGAAGTAAATCCCACTTAATAATAAATTTAACATTCTAATAGGGAGGCATGAAGAGTGTATCAAGGAAATAGTAGCACAACATTAGAAAAATGACTTAGGAGCATCTCGAAACCCTAACCCTCAATCAAATGAACTAATAAATCAAAGAAAAATTGTGGCAAAAGAGGAAGGGTGGATGCAAGTTGAACCCTGAAGAAAGAACACTTCAAAGAAAAAAATTATCAAAGGAGATTGAGGGAGAACACATTAGAATCATAGTCAAAATAAAAAAGAAATACTAAAAAAATAAGTTGTCTTCTTCAAAAAAACTAGGTATGCAAAGAAGGCTTAAGAATTGAATTTAGATTTTGGAAACCCATCAAAAAAGAAACATATGCTAAATCACCTTGTTGCTCACATTTGCTCCAAGACCTCTATTATCTCAAAAGCTAATAGTATACCATTAAATTCTAACCCTTGCATAATCACAAAACTATCGTCAAATGGCCTCCCTGCAGAGAAGCCCACAAATCCTACCAACCAAAATTTCAATTTGGTGAATTTCATTATGAAAAAATAGTCAATCAATTGCAAGCAAACCATAAAATAGAAACAAAGATGGAAAATATGATCATCATTAGTAACAAAATAATAGAAGAAAAATTATTTGAATGTGAAAGAAATAGACTATATGTTGTCTGGACAGGTCCAACAATAAAGAGATCAAAAATGGTGAAATGGCTCAAATCTATGAACTCAAACCAGGTAAGTATATCCTTCCTTTCAGATTCTTTAATTTATATGAAGTCTAAAGATTTAAAATATAGAACAGATCTTCTTAGAAGCGAACTACAACTTATAAAAGGTTATAGTTTAAACTTCTTGAAATGGAAGCCCAATCTTAATGATTATAGTAGTAAAAAAATCTTAATTTACCGATATGTGTAACATTAGATAATGTTCCAGCAAAACTCTATGACATAGATATCTTATTAAGATTGGAGAGAAACTAGGAGGAATCAAGGGATATGAACCAAATCATTCTAAATCCTCAAATGTTAAATTACTAGTCAACCTCAAATAAGATCTTTATGAACAAGAGAAAATTAAGATCATAATAAATTGATCATTATATAAAATCAACTATACCATCTACACTAGAAAAATTAGATATGTAAAATATCTAAAAGAAGGAAGAAGAATGGCATCAAGCAGCTTAGATTTTAAGGAAGTAAGAATGGATGACAATACAAAGGAATAGATCATAGAAGAGGTTATGAGGGAATAAGACAACGCGTACAAAAAAGGTAGAATATAGAACAAAATAGACAACATAATAATCACAAAGAACAAGGAGACTAAAAAGGGTGAGATTACAGACCCACAAATCATTCAGAGTGTCCTTAGAAGTATTGAAAAGAAATTAAAAAAAGTAGAGGAACAAGATATCAACCAAATTACTCAAAGAAGATATAGGGAAGGAATCCAACTCCTAAATGCAATAGGGAAAAAAGAAGAAAGTTTAAAAGGAGACCCCAAGCAATTAGAATTAGAAATTTAGGAACTTGAGGAGAACATTAGAGAAATCAAAACACTCAATGAAGAATTAACACTAAAAATTAATGATGCTGTAGATCAAATAGAAATCATACAAATATCAGAGGATGTGGAAAACCATAATAAAGATAAAACTCCTTCTAAAATTAGAAAGGATTAGAGGAAAATAAACCTGCAGATTAGAGGAAATGAACAACAACAATAAAAAAAAGAATAGATTCAAACATGGCATCTAAGCAATGAAAATTATTTGGAACAAGAGAAGAACAAGAAACAAATAATGAAGGACATAGAAAATTTATGGCTCTTCAAGTGATGCAGGAGCATCTTGCATGGAAAAATTATTGGGAAAAAAAAAAATTGAAAAGAAAAAAAAATTTGGAGGAGAGAGAAAGTGACGAAAATTAGAGGAGAAATAATTAAAAATAGAAAATAGGAAAAAAGGGAAAAGAGGAATTTCTATTTTTGAGGTGCATGGGTGACATAAATAGGAAAATAGTTGTCATTCCATTAATTGAGGTGTGTAGGTGGAAATTCTAGAAGGTTTTGGATAAATCATGTATTTAGTATTTGTTGGGTGCTTATTTGTATTTGGGTGGGAATTTAATATTTATTTAAAGATAGTTGTATTTACCTTTTATCCCACATTGGTTGTGTTTGTAATGTCTTGGGTTAGAAGTGTCTATTTAAGCAAGACTTATTATCATTTGTAATCAAGCTTGAGGAGTAGAAGCTTGAGAAGTAGAAGTTGTGGAAGGAGAAGCTCAAGGAGAAACTTGAGTAGTGGAAGCTGGAAGGTGTGAAGGCTTCAAGGTATGAAAGCTTCAAGGTGTGATCTCTTCTTAGTAGAAGCTTGGAGAGAAGGAGGAAGCGAGGAGTGAGTTTTCCTGAGTTTGTGGATAGAGCACCGAATGCGAGGTAGTTTACACTTGGATCTTGGATTAGGTTTGTAAGAAGAGCTAGTAGTTGCGGTTTAGAAACAAGGAGGTTGCTTGGTGGCTTGCGAGAACAAGTTGAGATCTCAGAGGTTTCTACCAGAGTGTGGATCTGGACTAGGTTAGGCTTGGATTGGATCTTGAGAGATCTTGCAAAAATGTTATTGTAATTACTATTGAATTTTTAAGTATAATAAAATTGCCTTCATATTGTTGCAGTTTTGGTTGTGAGTTGGTAAGGGTGGTGTGGCCCTTTTTTAGTGGTATCAGAGCGTACCTTCGTCAGTGGTATCAGAGCGTACCGACATCAAGTGGTATCAGAGTTGTACCTTCATTAGTGGTATTAGAGTAGGAGATCCTGAGTGTACAAGCAGATCACTGAGGAGTGAGGCAGTTTGTACCAGGACCTTGGTTGGGTGGAGTTTATTAGAGTGGGAGTTCTTGAGCATGTAGACAGATTGCCAAAGCTGAGGCAGTTTGCACTAGGACCTTGGGAGGACATGTAGATGGATTGATGGATGCAGAGATGGAAGACTGAACTTGTTAAGACATGATCGTAGAGAGCTTGTGGATTGCAAATCCGTGGTCCTAGACTTGTGATGTGGTTCCTGATTGATCATGCGAGGTGGTAGGTTGCGATCTGACTTGCAAACAATTCAAGGTTGTCACAAGGAGCGTAGGAAGGATTTTTTGCAAAGGGTTTACAAAGATCTTGGGAGATGGCTCCGAGAGGATTGGACCCTAAGATGATTGAGAAAATCCATGATATAGTGGAGAGAAATTTTTCTAAGATGATTTCTCAGGTGGATGCTAGATTGGCTAATCAAGCTAAGAAGGTCAAGGTGGAAGAGGTTGGTTTTGCTGATCAGTTTGTGGAGCCTGATGCAGAACCTGTAGAGAAAATAGAGGTTGTTGCTGAGGATATTCCTAATGTTGTTGATGTTGGGATGGAGATTGGTTTTCATGATCAATTGGTTGAGTCTGACCTAGAGATTGCAGAACACTTGGTCGTGGATGATCCAGTTGTTGGAGTTGAGTTATGTATTGCAGAGCATCTTGTTGTGAGCAATGAGGTTGTTGGTGTTGAGAGTTTGGCATGTATTAATGGAGATCTACATGTTGGTGCTGATATGGAGTTTTTTGTGGCTGATGCAGGGTTTGTTGCTACTGGTGTGGATTCACTAGTTGTTGATGTGAATGAGAGTTCAATAATGAAGCATTATGTTCAGTTTGTTCTTGGGAATGAGCATGTTGATTGGATGGTTGAGATGCTGGTGTGGAGGATTTGCATGGTGGTTTTTTTGTCTCTATTGAGGTGGAAACCTTTGGTGAAGATGAAGATGGTGGTAGATCTTTCTTTTTTGGTGTCAAAATGTGGGACACACTTTTCTATCTACTAGGGGAGTCTGATGTAGGAGCATCTTGCATGGAAAAATTATTGGGAAAAACAAAATTTGAAAAAAAAAAAAAATTGGAGGAGAGAGAAAGTGACGAAAATTAGAGGAGAAATAATTAAAAATAGAAAATAGGAAAAAAGGGAAAAGAGGAGTTTCTATTTTTGAGGTGCATGGGTGGCATAAATAGGAAAATAGTTGTCATTCCATTAATTGAGGTGTGTAGGTGGAAATTCTATAAGGTTTTGGATAAATTATGTATTTAGTATTTGTTGGGTGCTTAGTTGTATTTGGGTGGGAATTTAATATTTATTTAAAGATAGTTGTATTTACCTTTTATCCCACATTGGTTGTGTTTGTAATGTCTTGGGTTAGAAGTGCCTATTTAAGCAAGACTTATTATCATTTGTAATCAAGCTCGAGGAGTAGAAGCTTGAGAAGTAGAAGTTGTGGAAGGAGAAGCTCAAGGAGAAACTTGAGTAGTGGAAGCTGGAAGGTGTGAAGGCTTCAAGGTGTGAAAGCTTCAAGGTGTGATCTCTTCTTAGTAGAAGCTTGGAGAGAAGGAGGAAGCGAGGAGTGAGTTTTCCTAAGTTTGTGGACAGAGCACCGAATGTGAGGCAGTTTACACTTGGATCTTGGATTAGGTTTGTGAGAAGAGCTACTAGCCACAGTTTAGAAACAAGGAGGTTGCTTGGTGGCTTGCGAGCACAAGTTGAGATCTCAGAGGTTTCTACCAGAGTGTGGATTTGGACTAACTTAGGCTTGGATTGGATCTTGAGAGATCTTGCAAAAATGTTATTATAATTACTATTGAATTTTTAAGTATAATAAAATTGTCTTCATATTGTTGCATTTTTGGTTGTGAGTTGGTAAGGGTGGTGTGGCCCTTTTTCAGTGGTATCAGAGTGTACCGACATCAAGTGGTATCAGAGCCGTACCTTCATTATCAAGACACTACAAAGACTGGATAGGAGCATACCAAAACAAAATAAAGGAAGAATGAAAATGGTATCATTAAATGAGGCAACTAGAGAAGCAAATGAAGAACAAAATTCACATGAAGAAATTCCTCTAGCATCATCCATTCAATGGTGCAATGCTACCATAAGAAAAAGATCTAAAAAAAAAAGTTATAAATTTTGGGAAACCTGAGCAAATGGGGTAGATCCATTTGAAGCACATGATAACTCAAAATCAAAGAAGGAAGGAGAGCCAGTAGAAAAATTAAAAGATTGCAGTCCAACAAAAATGGAAAAATTATCAAAGTATCTAGAACAAAGCAATGGTCAACATTTAGCAAAAGAGAATGAGAAAGAACTATGACAGAGTTGGGAAGAATATGGCATACTAATGGATATAGAACAAAGAATACCATATGAATTAGATAATGAACATAGTATAAAAAATGATTAATAGAGGGAAATTTAAAACAATTTGAATTTGAAACTATGTTATTCCAAGAAACTAAATTGAACAAAGAAGAAGGTCTAAAATTAGAAAAGAAATGAGATAGTTGGAACATAATTCCACAAGAATCAAGAGGAACTTTAGGAGGGTTAGGCATGATATGGAACATAAGGAAGATAAACCTAGATTTAATAAACTCCAATCAAAACTAGGTGAGTTGTAAAATTAAGAGTGTTAGGAACAATCTACAAATAATTATAATTAATGTATATGGCATGATTCAGAGTGCTGACAAAAAATAGTTATGGGAAGAAATTAGCTTATTCATGAGAGATCATAGTAATGAATTCATACTATTAGCGTGAGATTTTAATGTAATTTTAAATTTAGATGAAAAATATGGAGATATGCAGAAAATCTCACAAACTTCTATAGACTTCAAAAACTGGATAGAATTCAATAAATTATTAGATATCCCTATCAAAAATTGAACATAAACTTGGAACAATAGGAGGAAAAACTTTACCTATATAGTAGAAAAATTGGACAAATTCTTTTTCAATGGGGAATTAGGAAATAGAGATATGGATCTACAATCAACCATTTTGCCTATAGTAGGATTAGATCATTATCCAATAATAATTGAATTAACTAAAACCAAAAAACCACAAAGAAACCCATTTAAGTGTGAAAAAATGTGGTTCCTTGACAATAATTTCATGGACCAGATTAAAATATGGTAGAAACAAGGTAACTTTAAAGGTTCCAAAATGTTTTGCTTTGTGGCTAGAATGAAAATGTTAAAGAAATACATAATTAAATGGAATAAAACACACTTCAACAATATATTTAAAGAAAAATTAAACAACGAAGAAAAGCTAAAATTCTTAAATTAAGAAATAATAAAAAAAGGGAATGGATAACATTATATATATATATATATATATATATATATATATATATATATATATATATATATATATATATATATATATATATATATATATATATATATATATATATATATATATATATATATATATATATATATATATATATATATATATATATATATATATATATATATATATATATATATATATATATATATATATATATATATATATATATATATATATATATAAGAAAACAAAACTGCTTGCTAAATAGGAGATATTGACAAAAGAAGAAATTTTTTAGAGGCACAAATTGAGAGAAACTTGGTTAATAGAAGGGGGTCATAATTCAAAAAAAAATCATAATAGTATAATGTTTTAAAGATCCAGGAATAAGATATCAAAAATCAAAGACTCAACATGTAATGAAATAAAAAATCTGACAGATATAGCATAACTTTTTGTAGATTATCTCAAAAACATTCTTAATAATTATGATAGCTCTATAGGTCTACACAAATTAAAATTTTAGAATAAATTCAAAAACTAATATCTACACAAGACAACAAATTGTTGAACAAACCCATTTCCCTTGAAGAAGTTAAATCAACACTTTTTACTATGAATCCAGATAAACCACTAGGGCAAGATGGATTTCATACCTTTTCTAATAAAAAGTGATGGGATATCATTGGGATAGATTTATAGAGAGCTATAAAAGCATCTAGGAGTGGTGGATCTTTATTATTAGAAATCAATCATGCTTTCTTAGCACTCATACCCAAAAAATCTTAATATGAAAATCCAGGGGACTTTAGAACCATAGCTCTTTGTAACACTTTATAAAATCATATCTAAAACACTATCCAGATGCCTTAAGTTGGTTCTTCCCAAAATTATTTTAGAGGAACAAATAGGATTTGCCCCTAGTAGATCTATTTTAGATGTTATAATTATTATACAAGAAATGATGCATTCAACAAACAAGAACAAATGGGCAAGTATCTTTATGAAATTGGATATACAGAAAGCATATGACATGGTGGATTGGAGATTCCTATGCAAAACACTAGCAGCTTTTGGTTTCTCCCACCAATGGATAAATTTCATTTTCAAATGCACTTCTACATAAAAAATATCACTCCTCATTAATGGGACCCCAAAAGGATACTTTGACATCGCAAGAGGCATTAGACTAATATATCTCTATCTATTATATTCTCTTCTTGGTTCTCCTTCATTTGGTATCAATGCATTCAATGCTTCTTTGTCTGTAAGCTACGATGGAAAGGGAAATGATAGATATTGATCCCATGTTTGGGTAGATATTTGTATATAATATTGATTAACAAAAACTAGCTACGCCACTCTACACAAAATAGAACATCCTCTAATTTAAATTAGTGTTTTAATGGTTATTTGGTTTTGTTTGTTTACTTGAATATGGAAATTGCTGCTATTTTCAAATCTACATAGATGTGTATGTTTCAAAATAAGGTTCATAATCATGGAAAAAGCTTTTGGGAGATCAATAAAAGAACACAGATAGAAGGTAGAATTAATGGAATCATAGTGACAGACAATGTCCCTAACATGACACACCGACAATTTGTAGAGGATACAATTCTACTAGGAGAAAGCTCATTAGAGGAAGCATAAAACTTCAAAAATATAATCTAGATATATATGGAAACATCAGCTCAGAAAGTGAATGCTGAAAAATCATAAATCTTCTTTATCAATACAAAACCTAAACTAGAAGATCAGATTTGTAATATAATGGGTTATAAAAAATGAACATTTCCATGTAAATATCTAGGTGTAGAACTAGAAAATAGTTTGGGAAATAATAAAGGCTAAAAACAACATTCTAGAAACAATAGATAAGAAAATGGAAAGTTAGAAAGGGAAGTTGCTAACAAAAGTGGGTAAAGTAACAAAGATAAAAGTAACTTTCTTTTAGCTCTTCCTACATATCAACTATCATGTCTCCCACTAAATAAAAAAATGAACAAGAATATTGAAGAAAAGCTAAGAAGCTATTTTTGGATGACACAGAAGAACATAAGAAATTGGCATTAATAAAATGGGATAATATAAGGAAACCCAATTAGGAATTAGGTGGTTTAGGGATAAAAAACTAAATTGGCAAAATGAAGCCCTAGGAGCTAAATTGGTGTGGAGAATATCATGAAAGGGACCAAAAATGGGCAAAGATTCTTTACAACAAATACTTAAATGTAACATATCCTACCTCCCTTTATAGGATATACCATTTATCCAAAGGTTTAGTAAGTTGGAATTTCATAGTCAAATGTAGAGTACTGATTAGTGAATATATTGCTTGGGATATAGAAAGGGGAGAAGAAGCTCTCTTCTTAGAGGATTCATGGGATGTTCACCCCACCTGGAAAGCTTAGGCATTCTGATCAATGTTAAAAATGTATTAGTAAAGTTATGGAGGACAAAAGTTTGCAATTATAAATACTTGAAAGAGGAAAATGAAAGAGAAACATAGGCATGGAAAATTCTATAAAATATAGATCTGGACACTTTAGAAAAAGAGGTATTTGAAAGTACCCTCCTAAAGAGAAAAGTAAATCAAATGGAAAGAGGAGATAAACTCATATGAGGAGCCTCCAAAGATGGAAGATACAATGTGAAAAAAGGTTACAACCTTATTATTCAATCATAGAGATGGGAAGAGGTAGAAATTCCATTTAAAATATGTTGGGATTTTTCTTGCCTTCTAAAAGTAGGTATATTCCTTTGGGTTGTCCTCCAAAATAGGATTCTAACAGCCAATAGACTTAGGAAAATAGGTTTTGAGGGACTGTCAATATGCGTTCGATGCAAGAAAGACACTGAAACTATTGATTATGTATTATTCCAATGCAAGTACACTAAAGATTGTTGGGAATGGTTAAGGAAAAAGCTTTCCTTGTCTGTGCTTTTACCAAGCAATCTAGAGAGTAATTTGAATGGATGGCCTAATGATAAACCTCATAATATCTATGATAAAATTTGGAACATTTGTCCTTCCATTAGGGGGAAATTTGGAAATAAAGAAATAGAAGGATTTTCTATGAAAAGGATGTGACAAGTTACATGTTAATTAATAAAATAGAAGCATGCATAGTAGAAGTTATGGAGACTCATCTAAGAAAAACAACAAAGGAAGAAGGTGTGTTCTCAGAATGGGATGCTATAATGAAAAAAAAATGGAACAAATTGATCAACACCACTAATTTATAAAAAAGGTAGTCAAGAGGCAAGTGATAAGTGTAAATGAGAACCACCCCCAAATGGATGGATTAAACTAAACTTTGATGGGGCATCAAGAGGCAATCCAGGTAAACTAGGTATAGGTTGTATCATAAACAAGGGTTCTAGAAAATGGATCATCAAAAGAGCTAAATATATGGGAAACATGATGAATAATTTAGTAGAACTAGAAGCCCTCGTAGAAGGACTCTGATTATGCATTAACATAGGTATTAAAAGACTTATAATAGAAGGGGATTCAAAAATTGTGCTCAACACCTTAAGGAAAAGGAATAACCCAAATTGGGTATTAAACTCAAAACTAGAAGAAGTTTTAAAGTTATTTGATCTCATTGAGGAAACTAAAATTCAACACATATTTAGAGAAGGAAACTAAAAAGTTGATTATTTAGCAAACAAAGTGGTAGGTCAAGAAGAAATAATAATATTTAATAATCAAGAAAATTGAATTCAGTATTAAATATCATAATTAATATAATTACCTAATATTAATAAAAATTAATAAGTTTATAATTAGACATCACTAAATAATAAATGGAAAAAAACATTATAAATTGGTAAATTAGAAAGGATTGAGAATAGACATCATTAGGTGTTAAGCCTTCTAGAGCTTTCGGCTCCTTCTAATTTATAAAGGAAGTGTCTCCTTCCTAAAGTGGAAAGTGTAATCTATTATTATAGTTTTTTAGCATAGGTGTTAGCATGCAAACTATTGTCATCATTTTCCATGAATTTGAAGCTAGGACTATGGCTTTCAGAGGAAATGTAAAACCAAAAAGGTTGAATAAGATTTTGAATTTGATGGATGGTCTCTCTAGGGTAGTTGTTAGTAGAGTCTTAGGTAAACAAATTCTCAACTATTACTATACATGGAACATGAATGGTTTAATAATTGGGTGATTCATAGCATGTCTAGCCATGGAAAACATAGAGCAAGGTCTCATCATAAACCTATGGCATGACATTTTTTACCTAACTTGGTTGAAAGGGCTGGAACATGCGGTCTTAATCATTGTAAACCAGGAGATTCCACTCTCAGAGGTCTATATGAGCCACCCACCAAGTAGTTTAGGTCAAGCTAAGGTTTTCAATTGCCCCATACTAACAATTAGGGACAATGTCAATTTTTATCAAGCTTGGCAGAAAATAGAGGTGAATATTTCCTTTCTTCTACGTTGGAGAGGAATAGTGGTTGAAGAAAATGTGGAATGGCTCCAAAGCTAACTGAATCTCTACGTTGTCTATGTGGAGCCTGAGGTTGATTTGAAAAACTTTAAGAATGTAGAATTCATTCTCCCCAATCTATACAAATCTAGTAAAGAGTAGAGCACCTTCACCTTTCCTCCTAGATGCCCTATGACTAACAATAGAGAAGCTTTAGATGATATCATGGTATACATTAAATAGGATGGGATATAGATAGTTGGTTTTCTATCTTTTTCTTAAAATAGTAGCAATGGCTCCTATGTGTAGGGTTTTGTTATTTAGGACATATGTTTAAACCTGTGTGGTTCCCAAATGTTAGGCCATAGGCTAGTTTTTCTCTATTTTTTGCCCCTATTAACCCACAATTATTAGGATTTTTGTAATTTGGTATCGGTAGTTATGTAAATCTTGATATATAAGTTTGTGAATGACTAAGTTGAGTGATTCTCCTTATATGGTGATAGTTGTTTGGTAGCTCTCCCTTTGGCATCTTTGATCAGGAATGGATATAGTTGTTCGAATTATTTAGAATAACTAAGAGACGTGGGAGGGGGGTGTGGGGGGTGGGGGGGTGAATCAGTTATCCAAGGTCCAGATGTATAAATAAAAATTTTCACAGCTTAGTGAACCCATAAAACATTTATCATCATGCATGCATCCATAAGATTATGAAATCACTTAAAACTTGTAGGTTACTATCAAATCAATTTGTAGAAATGTAAATATGAAACATAATAGATTTAGCAACACACTTGACACAATGATTTACATGGAAATCCAATTTGGAAAAAACCACCAGTAACATGCTACTCTTTTTCACTCTTTTGAAGTGATGCCTTATGAAAGGCCAACCCTGTTAAAGGTTACAATATACATGATTAAATGTGACCCTTTTAAAGAATTTCAATCACCCTCTTAGGAATGAACCTTTTTAGAGGACTTTAGAACATTCACTTGGAATGTTGCTCGGTTAAAGAATTTACAAATGACTATTAGGTCAACCTTAATCCAAAGGATTTACCTTAGACATATATAATTGTTAGAGAGTAACAGTAAAGCTTGATCTAATTAAAACTTACAACTCCATTTGTAGATTACAAACTTGTGTTTCAATCCTCCATTTTGCTTGGCTTTTACACATTTAAGCTCTGGCAGCTTGTTCACCCTTCAAGCATCCATAACCTTAAGCCTTCTTTCTCAACATGCCAATGCAAACTCTCAATTAGGTCACTGAATGAAGCAATACCCTTGACTCCTTGTCTTTCTTAGGTTCTCACACATGACAACCCTTGCTTTTGACTAGCCACCCCTTTAAATAGAGAATTAATATCTTTTTTTATTCATTCTCCATCATCCAATTTAGGGTTAGGATAGATTAGGTAGGCTTCAATGAATCTACCCCTCATTTCATATCACTTCTAGAAACTTCTCCTTCAATCCTCTTTGAATTCATCTCAAAATGGTTTACCATGAATTCTGTGCCACCAACTCATGAATCTTATCTTCCACCTAGTTCACACAATCCAAGAAAACAAACTTTTAAGCTCAGATCCATCGAATTCACGATATTTCCAATAATGCTGACACTCGGCACTAACTACCTTCTAACGCTCGACACATACTATTTTTGGTTGACATCCTTTGTAAAATCACTTAGCATGAGCTAAAGTTTACTAGTGCTTGACATCAATTAAACTTTACTCGACATCCATTGTTTTTCTCATAATACACTAAAATAGACTTTTACTCGGCTCCAACAGATTTTTTGCTCAACTTGCACTAACTTTGCTTGACACCTACTATCCATTCAGTCAAGCTTGACATAATTTTTTTTTTTTAACGTGTTCTTTTGAACTTGCCTAGAGTAACCAACCTTTGGAACCTTGAGTATATTATCAATGAACTATGATATCACTGTCTTAACTGATTCTTGTACTCCTTTTTATATCATAACTCAACCTTTCCTCTAGGTGCGATTGTTACATCTTTTGATCAAATCCTCTTCATCAATCAAATAAGTGATAGCAATTAAATCATATAAGGAGTAGTCTTACTAGCAAAATAACAGGTTTGACATTAATAAAATAATAATAATTGAAACACATTTATCATACTTGTATCAATCTATTTTCAACAATCTCCTTCTTCAATAGTCTCCCTCTTTGACATTGATGGAAAACCAAACTAATCAACCAAACTGACTAGGTTAAAATAGTAAGACCAAAAAAATACCAAAAAGAAAATAATTCCTTGTATCAAAATCTCTTCCTCTATCAATAACTTTCATCTTCTTAATAGGTTACAAAAATCTATTCTATCATCCTTATGACTCCCTCTGAATTACTTGTCTACATTATCTTCCTTTTGCTACGTAAATATAATCAGTAGATACACTGTCAAAATTTCTCCTTCATATTGTGAATTAGGATTTCTCCCTCTTTGTTCAATCTCTTTCTTGCATTTCTCCCCCTTTAACAACAATTTCAAAGACTTGTCATCTTAATCTGTAGATATGAACTTTTTCAATTTCTCCCTTTGTCACCTTGCTTGTGATTGATTTATAGTTTCAACTCTTTGACTACTTTAGGTAGCTCCTAAAGTAAGATCCACTGCATCAATTTGTAAAATAGAGAAATTAGTTTTTTTGATGTAGGGCATGTCTTTTGTTACTTAGATAGCCTTTGATAGGGGTATCATTTACCTCTTAGATACTCATGAGCATCCTTAGGTAATGTTTTTGTGAAGATATCAACAATTTTCTTTTTTGTGTTAATGTATTCCATCTTCACCTCTTTATCTTGAACTAATTCTCTCAAGTAATGATACTTGATTGCAATGTGCTTAGTCATGGTGTGCATGATAGGATTCTTTGATATATTTATAGCACTTGTATTATCACAATAAAGTATCAATGGTTTAGTGATCTCTTCCTTCATACCTTTGAGTAGCTGTTTGATCCATATAATATTTGTACAATTTACAACAACAACAATATATTTAGATTCAATAGTAGATTGTGAAGTGCAATTTTGTTTCTTACTAGTCCATGTAACTAGTCTCTTTCCTAAGAAAAATCCTCCTCTACTAGTGTTTTTTTTCTATAATCAATGTTTCTAGACCAATCTACATTAGTATAGGCTCTTAATTCAAATTTCTCATTTTTCTTATAGTATAGACCATATTCCTCTATTCCTTTCAGATATCTCATTATTCTCTCTACAACCATCAAATGATTCTCTCTAGGATTAGTAGAGGATCTTGCAACTATCCCTACAAATAATACAATATCATGTCTACTATGTACTACATATTGTAATTTGCCAATCATAGACCTATATAATGTTTGATTCACCTTAGCTGAATCATCATTCTTTGACAATTTACGTCTAATCACCATAGGTATAATTACTAGTTTAGAATCCTCAAATCTAAAAAATTCCAGTATCTCCTTGACATACTTTGACTGGGTGATGTATATATCATATTTCATTTTATGTGTTTGCAAACCCATAAAGAACTTGATCTCTCCAAACATAGACATCTCAAATTCTTGCTTTATTTCATTTCCAAAAGCCTTACATAAAGCACCTTGAGCTCCAAATATGATATTGTCAATAAAATTTCAGATAAAAAAAAACCTTTTCCTTTCTTTATCTTCATGTATAGATTGTTGTTATCATCATTCCTTTTAAATCCAATCTTCACAAGATAATTATGAAGTCTCTCATACCATTCTCTTGGTGCTTATTTCAAACCATATAAAGCTTTGTATAATCTACATACCATGTTCTTATTGTTAACATCAACAAATCCTTTTGTCTATTCTATGTAATCCTCTTCCTCTAATATGCCATTCAAAAATGTAGGTTTAACATCCATTTGATAAACTTTAAAACCTTTGTATGTAAAATAAGCAAGTAGAGTTTTTACTCCTTTCAATCTAGCAATAGGAGAAATTGTTTCTTCATAGTCAGTTCTTTCTTTTTATTCTTATCCTTTATAGACCAATCTTGCCTTGTTCCTCATGACTTCACCACTTTCATCTAGTTTATTTATGTATACCCACTTGGTGTCAATAACATTTTTGTCTTCAGGTCTAGGAACTAGAGTCCATGTCTTATTTTTCTCTATTTGTTCAATCTCTTCTTCCATGGATTTTCTACATTCCACATCTTCTAAGGCATCTTTTACTATTTTAGGCTCTTTCATGCTCAACAAGCATGTATCATTTCTCAACTTGTTTATTTTCATTGGTCTAGCATCTTTATTTCCAATAATTTGTGTAGTAGGATGATGTCTCTTGACATATTTAAGGACAATCTTGGTTCAGCTCTAATTTTTTCATTTGGTCTATCTACTTCAGAGTCAATATGTACATCTTTGTTAGGTAGTTCAGCATCTCTCTCATGTACACTAATCTCTGAATCAAAATGTGCTTCAACTTCATTCTATAAGTTAGCATCTAAATGTAGCTCAGTTCCTAAATGCAACTTATCATTCATAGTAGGTGATTTAGCAGACACTAAAACTTGTTGAACTAATTAGTGGCTTGATTTTTAGCATCTTCTTCAGTAGACATACCTTCATAAAAATATACAAATGATTTGTATTCTTCTAGTTCTTTCATAGGTTCAGCCTCATATACTTTTGTATATTCATCAAATTTCACATTTTCACTTTCGACAATTTTATTAGTGCTAGTATTTAAACAGTTATAAGCTTTACTTCATATGGAATAACCTAAGAATATACCTTCTTCACTTTTTGCATCTATTTTGCCATTCCTGAAATCTTTGAGAATAAAGAATTTGCTTCCAAATACTTTAAAATATTTTATATTGGGTGAGTAATCATACCATAGTTCAAAAGGTGTTGAATGAGTACCTTTCTTGACTTGTACATGGTTCAAGGTATAGACAACTATACTCACAACTTTTCTCCACTATTTCAAAGCAACATTTTTCTCCATCATAAGTGTCTTAGCACAATCCATTACAGACCTATTCCTCCTTTCAGCAATTCCATTTTATGGAGGGGTTCTAAGAGTAGATGTCTGCCTTTTGATACCTTTTTCATTACAGAACATCCCAAACTCATTTGATGTAAATTCTCCTTCTCTGTCAAATCTCAAGAATTTTAGACTTTTACCTTTTTGCTTCTCAACTCTTGCTAAGTACCACTTAAACATTTGGAAAGCATTGAATTTTTATTTCAAAAACATAAATGTCATCATTCTAGAAAAACCATCAACAAGTAGCATAATTTACTTATCTCCTTTGTAGCATTACACTTCAATTGGTCCACACAAGTCACTATGAAAAATCTTTAGTATTCCTTTAGAGCTATGAGTTTTACTCTTAAAACTTGACTTTGTCATTTTTCCTAACTGACATTCTTTGCACATTGTATTATTAGGCTTCTTCAACTTAGGCAAACCTCTAACTTTTCTCATGCTACTTATACTAAACAAGTTATCAAAATTAACATGACATAACCTTTTGTGTCGTAGCCATACATCATCATATTTTACAATTAGATAAGTAGTATACTCTATATCAAGGTAGAATAGATTACTTCTAGTTTGATCACCCTTGCCAATCAATTTTCCATTAGTATCATATATCTTAGCAATCTTTTTTTCAAACTCAACCTTACATCCTGAATTATTTAGTTGTGACACATTCAATAGATTATAGTTACATCCTTCAACATAGTATACATTGTCACATAAAATCTTTTATATGTGTTTGATAGAACCTTTTCCTTTTATCAAACATGGTGCATCATTACCAAATATTAAACTACTTCCATCATGTAACAATTCAAGGTAATAAACTTACTATTATCTCTAGTCATGTGATGTGAACATCCACTATCAATGATCCATTTATTAATATTGTTCACACAAGACACAAGTGCAATTGCCTCATCCTCATTAGATTCATCTTTCATTGCAAGATACACCACTTCATCGTCATGTTCATCACAATTATCTTTTGTTTCCTCTTCAGAAATGTAGTAAGACTTCTTGCCTTTGTCTTTGTAATCATTTCTATCTTCATCTCTTCTAACTTTTTACTTGTCAACACCTCTATAGTTCTTCTTTGGACATCTAGCAGCAATATGACCAACTTCATTGCAATTGAAACAAATGATAGGTAATTTACCTTTAAACTTGCCTTTACCTCTATGAAATCTTCTTGCTTATAGTGCTTCAAGTTGATCTACATCCTCCTTATTTGTATCACTATCAGGTAAAAACACAAACCTATGTCACACTTTTGTAAAGGAAAAGGCTAACAAAAGTATAATTGTTCATCTTCAATGACATAAAATTGGTAGTATTATTTAGAATTTAAAAATAAAGTAAAATAATGAAATGTATAGAAATGGTTGAAGTTTAAGATTATAATTTTTAATAATTATTTGGAATAAGAAATGATTTAATTTCCTAATTTTTATAGACAATTTTTTAGTTGTTGAAAAATTGTGAAAATTAGGGGTTTAGTTCCCACTAGAAAACTATATAGAAATAAACTTATTTTCATTTGAACACGTACTATGTTATAGATAACACATATAGCTAGAACAATAAAAAATAAAAATTGACTTTAGACCTATATTTTCTCCTTTATAGTTATTCAAATTTCAACTCACCTAAAATCGATAGTTTTCATCTCCCACCACATTTTTCAAAACAAATCTATTCTAACAAGAAGAAAAATTATACATTTTAAAAAAAGATTCTCTCCTCTAGAACGTCATATAATTTTTAAATTTTTTTGATGTGATTAATTTTTTTTTTCTCAAAATCAACATCTTTTTGAGTGTTAAAATACATCCTTGTAGAATTTTTTAATACAATATACTATATCTAATTAAAACACTCTAAACTCTATATGATAATATGCTTGAGTTTGAGATCTATGAAATGTTGTTTATATTTTACTAAGAACATATCATAAAAAATACTAAGAGTTATTGAAATGCCAATTTTTTGAAATAACTTTATTTTTTTAGTAATTCGATACAAACTAGTATAAAACATGCATTTAATAGACATTTCCAATTGGAAAAGTGTGAGACCATATATAACTTAGCTAGAATTAATTTATCGAGATCATATGTTTGAGATTAGGATGTGTGGGAAAGAAGTTGGAATAGATTTTGAAATGCTTTTGAGGTATTTCAAAACTACATATTTTTCATATTGCCATTCTTTAGCACATCACGATCCTAAACATACCCATGGAAGGTGAGGATGTTGATCATACTCTATATAGGAAGTTGGTTGGTAGTTTTATGTACTTAAGTCATACTCGACCAAAGATTTATTTTGCAGTTGGTGTAGTTTCAAGGTTTTTAAGTTCTCTTAAGGTTCCACATTGGTTGGTAGCTTAGAGAATATTGAGATATGTGCAAGGAACTGTGAATCTAGGTATTTTTTACTCTTCTATTGGAGATCTTCAACTAGTTAAATATTTAGATTTAGATTGGGTAGGTTGTGCAAATGATTAAAAATCAACTACATGTTATCTTCTTAGCCTTGGTTCTGGTCCTATTTCATTGTGTAGTAAGAAGAAAAATACTATTTCTTTGTCTACAAAAAAGGCTAAGTATACCATTGCAAATGAAGAAACAAAGGAAATAACTTAGGTATGAGCTATTTTATTAGCACTTAAACAACATCAAATGGCCCAACCTTCTTTGCTTCATCATGACAGTCAAAGTGCCATGATATTGTCTAAGAATCCAATCTATCTTGGTTGAACAAAACACATTGATGTGTATCATCATTATATCCAACATTTTATCTAGCAGTAGCTAATACATCTTCAATATTGTAAGACAAAAGATCAACTTGTTGCTATCTTTACAAAGGCATTATGTGAGACTAAGTTTACATATTTCTTAGAAATCTTTTTGGCTTATGAGAAGTCAAATGACTATCTCATGGTTGCAAGTGAATAAATGATTTTAAAAGGGAACCTAACAAGGCTTTAGGCTAGGACCCATCTTTTCTAGATTATGGGGTGATCTTTTAAATAAATAATATAATTAATTTATGGGAGAATGTCAGAATAAATTAATTATAGGCTACATAGGTGTTTGAGCCTTCTAATGCATTATTTAATGCACTTGCAAACTTCATGTTCTTAGCCATAGTTGTTTGATATGGAATCATGCCATTGGCATGCAACTTAATGTAGTTTTTCCTTATAAATATAATTATGAGCCTGTCTTCATCAACACTCATTTTGGTGTGTTCTTTAGTGTGCCTCGTAGTTTTTATCTTCTCTATTTTTCTCGGATGCCACATCCATTTTGGAGGGTTTTAGGTGTTATTATTGTAGGAATATCACACATCATAGACTTAGAAAATGGTGGGGATCAAAGATTCAATCCTGATAACAGAGAATGGACTTCAATTGATAATTATATTCCTAGAATACAACATATATTTGAATTTTTATATGCATTTGGGAGATTCTTTGGTTTTATACATTGAGAGATTAGAGAATATGATTTAGAAAGAAGGACTTGATTTCTTTGGCAATCTCTCTTTTCCATTTTAATGAATTTCTAAAGCTTATTTTGATTTATGTCTAGCCTTTCAATTCCACCATAACAATTTTTCTAAGGTAGTCTTGCAACTTCACTAGTTCAATCATTTTTTATTTTTTTTCTTTTTTCTTTTTTCATTTTCATTTTCTATTTTCATTTTTAATTTCTTTTGAGGATGCCACAAGAACTAGATTTCTGAGTTAATCTTGTATTTTCGTATCGGTAAATTTCTTTAACTTATTTTCATTTTTGTGAATATGGATCAATATCTTAAGACGATCTAGACTGCATAGAAAAGTTTGGTAATTGTTGTCGCCATGGGGCAGAAGCAGAGGGAGGAAACAGGGGAGGTTAGTGGATAGTATGATACAATCCTATGAATCAAATTTAATTACTCATATTAGCATATAGTGCAGAGGTTGTAGCTTGTGGGTAATGCAAGGTTCATCAAATGATTACTATCTTTATTATATCTGTCAAAGATGCAATATAAACACATTTTTTTGGAGAACTATTTAATATGGTTTGGTAAACAATCAAATTCATAGATAATATTGATTAGTGAATTCATCATTCTCACAAAAACATTCCTTGGAAAATTGGAGTTGCACTACATAGGCTAAGCTATACAATTTACAACGAGATCTCTAAAATTCCTTATTAATTTGCTAATGTGGAAACTTAACCAAGCCAAATGAACAAGGGCAATTTGGCAAGAGAACTAGCAACTAATAGATCCCATTTGAATCACTTTATGGTTAAAGATATTGACAAAAATTATTTGCAAGGTTTGAGATATTGTATTTTTCATGTAATTAGTTGTTTCACAAGAATGTATCACTAATGTAGACATTGCAATAATTGATGCACTTGCTTTAAAGCCAACTTTCCTATATTTGATAAGGTTTTCATTATTAATCTATTCGTGTAATATAGAGGATGACCTATCTCATACAAACAATCAATATTTTTCTTCTTTTGTGAGTCATGATTTCAAATGCCATTATAGTCATGCTTTGAAATACTAATGTCAATATATACAGGTGAATGTGAAAGATGGAAATGTATTTGATAGATATACATTCACTATTTCTCCTTTGAGTATTTTGGTACTTGATAACATGTTTTATTTTAACTTATGATTCATGATTTAGAGAACATACATCTTGTCAATTATATTAAAAAATTACACTTTGTCCTAGGTGAATAATTGCTAACAGTAACAAATTTTTTATTGGAGAAAAATTTGAAGATGTTGTTGGGAGTGTACCAATAATCCTAAAGTATAATAGAATAATGTATTTGAAATATTAAAAAATGAGTTGTATGCTTGCTAATGTAAATCAAGTGGGTTTCCCACTAAGATGTGAATATAGTAGGTTAGTGTTTGCTTCTCTATTATGTGCCTATAATGATCTAGGACAGATATGATATGTGCTCTTTGTTTTTATTTGGGTTTAGGACCCTCTTCCTAGCTATTTTAATAAAAACAATATCAAATTTCCACAATTCAATTTTTATGATTTTTGTTTCAAGATTTGATTGTGTATATTGTTTGGCATCGAGACTAAGTCTGCAATTTTCTTCATACATAAATCAAATCTAAAAAAATAAATCATTAAATTGCAAGGTTTTCCCTCATCTTTGAATAAATTAATTGTGGAATTTTTCCAAGGTGATTTTTCTCAAAAACAAGTTGAGAACAATTGAAAGTGCAAAGTGTTGTTTGAAAAACTATTACAATTTAATATAATATATTATTATTTTAATCTATTCTTATAGAGTTTATTTATTAAAAATTCTACATGCTCCATCATATGGAAATAATAAACTACATTATTGGTGGAGGCAAAATATTTCTTTATTCTTCAAATGTAATTAATAAAAAATAGTATTTTGACAAAAATAAATAAGATGACTACTAAAAAAATCTTTTTTTCAGTCCCTCTGGACCCGATATCTACTTTCAACATCCAAACTTCACAACAACCAAGTAACAACTTGATATTTTTGAGTGTCGAAACCTCACAACAACCAAGTAGTACCTTGACACTTTCTAATGACCCCTTCTTGCATTTGGATTACTCATGTTCGCATGCATACCTCTGCTACCACTATAATGCATGGATAGAATATAATTTGGATACTTTCAATACGAGGTTGCTATTGAAAAAAAATCTAGACTTCAAAAATTTATATTTGTTTATGAGAATAAAAATAGAAACTTATAATTAATATCAGGTAAAATCTTGCACTGTTTAGTACCAGTGCTAGTGACTATAACTTACATGTAAGTTGTACATTATTCTAAATTAGACTTTACATAATGATACATGTTTATAAACCTATAATTTATTCACTTTGAAATCAAACATCTATCAAACATTTTCCTTACATTTCATTTGAATACTAAGTGCTAGTAATTATAAATCTGAATAGCTAATAATTATAACTATAGTTTACATGTAAGCTTTACATTATTCTAGATTAACCATGTCACCAATACTATCACTCATAACTTTACATTATTCTAGCTTAACCACGTCAATGAAACTATCACTCTCAATCTAGCTAATAACTGTAGCTTACATATAAGCTTTCCATTCCTCTAGATTAATCACATCGTTGAAAGTGCTTACATTAATCTAGATTAACCATGTCACTCTCAGTAGTGTAGCTCTGATTTATTCGATTGTCAACAAGCACAGGGGTTTTAATTTTCAAAGGAGATGGCTCCATCTTCCCTTCTAGCATTAGCACCACCTACCCCATAGTTGGCCTAATCTCCTCATTTCTTTCAATGCAGAGCAATGCTACAACACTTGCTCTTCTCACCTCTTCAATATCTTCGTCCTCAACAACACCCTTTTCCACAACATTAATCATGTTCCCCTTGTTAGTTTTGTTAGCTTGGACAACTGTTTGTCCATATGCTATTATTTACTATCTAATTGTTTTTGCTAACAAATTGGTTAGAGCAAGGACAATTATTTATTAAATAATTGACTTCTTTTAGAAGCAACTAGAAACCAATTTTTTTAGGGTTGGTAAGTTGTTTTATATCTCCACCGTCGATTGTAAATCAATCTCAACCGTTGGTTTACCAACGAGAGTAGTATAAAAGGGGGTCTAGGGGGCATTTGGAGAACAATGAAGTTTGGAGAAACGTTTGCAGTAATAGCAAACAGTCTTGCAGTGTTACCAAGGGCGTAGTGTTAGCGTTGGATTAGCAGTGGGGAATTTCAGCGGAATAAATTAGGAGGTTGTCAAAATTCTTCCACTGAGAGGTAAGGAATCTTTGTATCTCTTGATTTGCTAAAGTTTAATATAATTTCTCATCTGTAGAACTGGTTTTCCCTTAGGGGTTTTTCTAGGGACAATTTGTCCGAAAATATTGTGTTCATTGTGTTGCACATTTCTTTCCATATTTTATAAGTGAAGTTGTAGTTGTGTTATTTTTCGATATTAGCTGAGAATTTGTTTTTAGCAATTTAATAATCATTTATGATAGGAGATTAATAATCAGTGACTGCAATAGTTAGATTTTTCACATGGTATCAGAGCGTTGTTAAGGGTAGAAGAGTTTTTCCCTAGGAAAGAAATTTTGATCTCTTTAGATTTATTATTGCTTTAAACCCTTGGGATGGCTTCAGCTGGTTTGAGAGATCAGGATAGATTGGATAGTGCCTCAAATTTTGGTGTCTGGAAGGCCAGAATTTCTTTATTGTTGGAAGAGAATGGTATCAAAGATTATGCTACTAGTGTTGTACCTGTACCAATGGATGCAACATAACTTGCAGCATATAGGAAGGACGATGCCAAGGCGAGGAAGATAATCCTTGATGGTGTCAAGGATCATATTATTCCACATATCTCGGAGCTAGATACAACGAAGAAGATGTGGGATGCCATTCTGAATCTATACCAGAATGCTACCACCAACAGGAAATTGATTCTCAGAGAGAAGCTAAAGAAGACCTGGATGAATTAGGGAGAAGACGTCACAAGTTACCTCACTAGGCTCAAACTTGTCAAGGATCAGTTAGCAGCTATTGGAGATAGCCCTAGTGATGACGAGCTAGTGAGAATAGCCCTAAATGGGTTTACTAAACAATGGAGTGTCTTTGTTCAAGTTGTCAGTGGAAAAGATACCTTACTGAGTTGGGATTGACTATGGACTGATTTCACTCAAGAGGAGTTTAGACTAAGTCTTGTTAATGGGGCCAACAAGAGTCAGAAAAATGAGGTGGAACAAGAGAACATTGCCCTAGCGGGTAAAGGGAAAGAAAAGAAGGGATCTAGCAAAGCATCAAATTCACAAAGTGAGAAGAAGAAGAAGGACCTTTCTAAGGTCAAGTGCTTTGGATGTCATGAATTTGGCCACTATGTCAGTGATTGCCCAGAGAGGAAGAAGGGTAAGAAGCAGGTGGCAGCTTCAACAAGTGCAGAGGAACTCACCAGTAGAATGGAAAATGAGTTTGCACTCATAGCTTTTATGGTTAGCTCAACCTCACAGTGTGTTTGGTATATAGATAGTGGGGCGTCATTTCATATGACCGGAGTTAGAGAGTACTTCTCTAGTTACAAGGATGAGGACACCAACATCCAGATTTCTATGGGAAACTTGTCCAAACTCAACCCTGTTGGGAAAGGGACTGTTCAGTTTTAGAGGGAGAATGGAAAGATAATTCCACTTCATGATGTGTTATATGTGCCAGGCTTAGGTATGAATTTGATTTTTGTATCTGTTCTTCAGGATAGGGGGTATAATGTACTCTTTAGAGGGACAAATGTGTTGATTAAGCACAAGGATTGGAAATCACCCATAACTATTAGAGTTAGGAGTGGTCGCCTTTATAGATTGCAGTTTGATACTCCTAAGGCACTTATGAGCAACAATAATCCTAGAGATCTTGGAGAGCTATGGCATAGGAGGATGGGTCATATTCATCATGAAGCACTTAGATTGCTTTGTGAGATGGTGACAGGTGTTCCAGAGGTGAGCATAGAGCATGACGATGTATGTAAGGGATGTATGTTGGGGAAGTTTGCGAAAGCATATTTTCCAAGGAGTGACACCAGATCTAAGGGTGTTCTTGATCTAGTACATTCAGATGTTTGTGGACCGATGTCGACAAAATCTCTCAGAGGATATGAGTACTATGTTACTTTTATTGATGATTTCTCTAGAAAGACCTAGATATACTTCTTGAAGACTAAGGATGAGGTTTTCAGTTGATTCCAAGAGTTCAAGGCTCTAGTGGAGAACTCAACAAGAAAGAAGATAAAGGTTCTTCGGTCAGACAATGGAGGCGAGTACAAAGGAAATGACTTCTAGGAGTTCTGCACTAGAGAAGGAATCAAGAGAGAATGGACTGTTCCTTACAATCCACAGTAGAATGGAGTTGTTGAGAGGAAGAACCATTCTATATCAGAGGCAACAAGAGCTATGCTACATGACCAGGACATGCCCCATTACTTATGGATAGAGGCATGTAATAAAACAATTTACATTTAGAATAGAGTTCCACACAAGGTGCTAGGGAAGATAACACTAGAGGAGGCTTTCACAGGGAAGAAGCCAGATGTTAGTCACTTTAGGATATTCGAGAGTTTGGCATATTGTCATATTCTTGGAGATACACATACAAAGTTAGATCAGACTGCAGAGAGGGGGTACTTTGTTGGGTACAGTGAGACCTCAAAGGAATACATGATTTTCATTCCGGGGACTAAAAGAATTATTGTCAGATGGGATGTCAAGTTCATAGAGGACAAGGCATTCAAGAGATCCAGAGATTTGCCAGCAGATGATCAGAATGAGTAGCCAACAGAAGCTCCAAGACCAAGACAAGAGCAACAAAGCTCAAGTACAGTTACCAATACAAGTGTAGACTCAGTTAGTGAAGATTCACAAAGTATGGAGCAACAGGTGCAACAGGAAATGCATCTAGAAGAATTAGAGGTTGACATTTCATCCTCTATAGTTGGTAGTGGGAACCATGTGGTTCCAGATACACAAAGGGATACTCAGGAGTTTGTGGGAGCTCCTAGGAAGAGTACTAGATAGCGAAGACAACTAGCCAAGTTCAATGACTATGTGGCATTAGTTAGTCAGTTGGTAGATAGTGAGCCTTCTAGCTATGAGGAAGCTACAGAACAACTTCCTCGCTAAGAGGGAGTGTTAGTTTTGTTAGCTTGGACAACTGTTTGTCCATATGCTATTATTTAGTATCTAATTTTTTTTGCTAACAAATTGGTTAGAGCAAGGACAATTATTTATTAAATAATTGACTTCTTTTAGAAGCAACTAGAAACCAATTTTGTTAGAGTTGGTAAGTTGTTTTATATCTCCACCGTCGATTGTAAATCAATCTCGGCCGTTGGTTTACCAACGAGAGTAGTATAAAAGGGGGTCTAGGGGGCATTTGGAGAACAATGAAATTTGGAGAAACGTTTGCAGTGTTAGCAAACAATCTTGCAGTGTTAGCAAGGGCGTAGTGTTAGCGTGGGAATAGCAATGGGAAATTTCAGCAGAATAAATTAGGAGGTTGTCGGAATTCTACTAGTGAGAAGCAAGGAATTTTTGTATCTCTTGATTTGCTGAAGTTTAATATAATTTCTCATATGTAGAACTGGTTTTCCCTTAGGGGTTTTTCCAAGGACAATTTGTCCAAAAATATTGTGTTTATTGTGTTGTGCATTTCTTTCTATATTTTATAAGTGAAGTTGTAGTTGTGTTATTTTTCAATATTAGCTGAGAATTTGTTTTCAGTAGTTTAATAATCATTTATGATAGGAGATTAATAATCAGTGACTACAATAATTAGATTTTTCATACCCCTGACTAATTTGGGTTGCAGCCCATGGCGGAAAGTAATACATACTTTGAATCTTGCACATCTAAATCTAAAGTTCTTCTCCCAGAAATGATTTCCAAAAGCGTCATACGAAAGTTGTAAACATCGACCTTTAGAGTTATGGGAACACCAGAAATCCATTTCGGAGCTAAATAACCTCTCGTTCCCCTCGTTGTGGTCAGAATACAACTTAAATCCCTGTTCAAAAGCTTTGCCAACCTGAAATCAGGCAACTTGGGTCGGAAATCAGCATCAAGCAGAATGTTCTCAGGCTTTACATCACCGTGAATGATGCAATCTCTGCATTCGTCGTGGAGATAAAACAAAGCTCGAGTAGTGCCTAAGGCGATCTTGAACCGAGCTTTCCAGTCGAGTACCTTCTTTTTACTTTTGGAGTCGCTGGTGAAGAGTATGGAACTCAGTGATCCATTGGGCATGTAATCATACACTAGTAACCATACTTTGGCTCCTTGTGCACAAAACCCTCGAAGCCTTACTGAATTCCCATGTTGTATGTTTCCAAGTGAGCTGCTTTCCGCTCGGAATTGCTTCTCATCTTGGCTTGAACTGGACTCCAATTTATTCACGGCCACAAGTGCACCGTCCACAAGAGATCCTTTGAACACTGAGCTGAATCCTCTGCTCCCCAGCTTAGACTTGAAGTTCCTGGTCGCAATCTTCAACTCCTTGTAACTGAACATTCTAAGAAAAGAGTTAGAAGAATATTCTTCACAACGTTCAATAGTATATCGTAGTCGATCTTGTCACCTCCTCCACATTAAAAATGAAAAGACAGCTAAAGCAATGGTGGCCGCAGGGACAATACCAGTCACAAGATGCATGACGGTTTTGCGTTGGGATGACGATGGTGGATCAAACGTTGCACGGGCAGAGGCAGCGCCTACTCGAATGAAGACATTTGAATTGCTACAGAGTGATAGAGAATCACGCAAGTCAAACAGAGGTCTGGACCAAATTTGGCAGGGGCCCGAAGGTGGATTGAAAGCATAAGCAGCGCACGAGCAGTTGTTGAGGCAGGCTTTCTCGTAATCCGTCTTAGTGGGCGCTGGGAATGAAGAACCATAATCATTACACGATGTTGCGTTGGACTCGATGAATCAGTTGGTAGTGCAATTCAAGGGACTCTGGCGAACACAGCCACTGGACAACCACTCCCGTGAATCTCAGGCTTCATTGTCTTTTGGTGTGAAGCCATTAACACAGCTATAGAATTGAAAATTATTGGAGTTACAAACGCCGAAAGCGCTGCAGAGGCCATACACGGTGCATTCGTCACTGGGCAGAGACCAAAACATGCTCCATTTATTCCCATCGAACAAAGCAAGTCGAATATCTCCGAACTTGGTCAAGATGAAATGCATGGGCACATGCATCTTATGCATTGGTGTTAAACTGATAATACAAACTAGAGCTAGTGATTTCAACACTGACATTGATGTTGGCGGTAGTTAGTAATTTCTATCATTAAAAGCAGACAATCAACCCAACGTAGCCGTCCACAATCAACACTCCAGCCCACAACTCAGTCGTCTATCCACTACCCATAATGAATTACATAAAAGACACTCTGCCGTTCCAGCCGCCCATGTTTTTAATATATGAAATATTATATTTAATATAGTGTAACATGTGTAAAATGTGTTGTGTGTAGAGAGTTCTCATACCCTCTATAAATAGAGACCTTATGTAATGCATTTGTGCAAGGCAGTAAGGCAATAAAATCAGTTATTATCTCTGTGTATTTGTCTCTCTTTGCCTTCAAATTGGTATCAGAGCATGAAGAGCTGGGCCTAGGAGCAATAAAATTATGTGTTGATATATATAACTGCTGTAGCAGTGAATGGAGCTTCTAATGTTTTCTTGATTGCAGATCATTAGATCAGCTTCTAAAGTTGGAGACTAGTGGCTGCCAAGATTGAGAGAAGAAAAGATCCCAGTTTAATGTTTGAAGAAGGTATGAGCTGATTTCTTGGAGTGAAGTCTAATGTTAAAAAAAAAAAAATTGTTAAAAGGGGAAAATAAGCATTATAATGTTGTTTGTTTAAGCTATATGTCATTGGCTTAGACTTGTTTGGTGGATTTGCTTTGTAAAGCAAAGTTTAAAATTGTAAGGTGTAGTTGTAACTATGTATTAAAATGGCTTCAGGAAGTAGTATAGCTCAACCACAAATTCCAATATTTTCTGGTAAAAATTATGAATTTTGGGCTATAAAAATGAAGACACTATTTTGTTCTCAAGGCATATGGGATCTTATTGAAAAGGGTTTTATTGAACCACAAGATGAGTCTACATTAACACAAGATGAAAAGGATAAATTACAAGATAACAGGAAAAAGGATGCTAAAGCATTGTTTCTAATTCAACAATCTTTAGATGAAACAATTTTTCCTAAGGTTTGTGCTGCTAAAAAGTCTAAAATTGCATGGGATATTTTAGAAACAACATATCAAGGGACATCAAAAGTTAAGATTGCTAAATTGCAAACTTTAAGGCGTGATTTTGAAAATTTGTGTATGAAAGATTCAGACTCAGTTGATCAATTTCTAAATCAAGTAATGAATGTGGTTAATCAAATTAGATCATATGGTGATGATTTGTCAGATCAAAAATTTGTTGAAAAGATACTTCGTTGTTTGCCTAGAAAATTTGATGTCATTGTTGTTGCCATTGAAGAATCTAAAGATTTGACAATACTATCTATTGATGAATTGATGGGCTCACTTTTATCTCATGAATCAAGAATGAATAGAAATAACAATTCTTCTTTGGAGAATGCATTTAGATCATAGGTATCTTTTGGCAGAGGAAGAGGAAGATCAAACTATAGAGGAAGAGGAAGAGGTAGAAGCATAGATGGACGTGGAAGTCCAAATCAAGAAGAGAGAACAAATCAATCCATTCAGAGTTCTAATAGAGGACATGGCAGAAGTTCATTCCAACACCCATCATCAAGGTTTGATAAATCTCGAATTCAGTGTCATTATTGTAGGAGATTTGGTCATATTGCAAGTGAATGTAGAAAGAAACAAGAAGATATTGAAAAGAATGGTGCTAATTACTCAGATGTATCTGATAACAATTCAGGAAGTTTATTTATAACTTGTAATGTTGCTCAAGAAAGCTCTAGTGATATATGGTTCCTAGATAGTGGATGTAGTAACCATATGACTATAAATAAAGATTTTTATGCTACCTTGGATGATTCTGTAAAATCTGAAGTAAAGCTAGGAAATGATAGTAAAGTCTTTGTAATGGGAAAAGGTGTTATAAATGTCTTGACAAAAAATGGAGGAAAAAGATATATTCCTGATGTGTATTTTGTGCCTGGATTAAAACACAATCTCATGAGTGTTGGTCAACTAGTACAAAAGGGTTACAAAGTTTCTTTTGATAATGATGTTTGCACAATATTGGATAGAAATCCTAGTGGCAAGTTAATTGCAAGGGTCAAGATGACACAAAATCAAATGTTCCCCCTTCAGATTCATTGCATTCAAGGAGGAAAAGAAGTTAGTTTCAAGACAGTATACTTAGATCAGTCGTGGCTATGGCATTTGAGGTATGGTCATCTTCATTTTGATGCTTTAAGCTTATTACAAAAGAAGAATATGGTGAAAGGATTGCCTCAAATACTAAAACCACCAAGTTCATGTGAAAGTTGTATTTTGGCAAAACAACATAGAGAAAGCTTCCCAGTAGGAGGTTCATATAGAGCAAGAGCACCATTGGAATTAGTTCACACTGATATATGTGGACCTATGCAAACTCCATCTTTAGGAGGAAGTATATATTTTTTAACATTTATTGATGATTTTAGCAGGAAGATTTGGATATACTTTCTCAAACAAAAAAGTGAAGCTTTTGAAAAGTTCAAGGAGTTCAAAAATTTGGTTGAAAAACAAAGTGGTTACTACATCAAGGTATTGCGATCTGATAGAGGTGGTGAATTCAGTTCTAATGATTTTTTAGAATTTTGCAGATTTCATGGAATTAAGAAGCAGTTTATCACAAGGTACACACCACAACAAAATGGTGTAGCAGAAAGGAAGAATAGAACCATAATGGAAATGGCAAGGAGTATGTTGAAGGTCAAAAATCTATCCAATGAGTTTTGGGCAGAAGCAGTAGCATGTGCTGTATACATTTTGAATAGGAGTCCTACAAAGAGTGTTAAGAACACAATTCCACAAGAAACATGGAATGGTAAGAAACATACAGTATCCCATTTTAGAGTTTTTGGCTGTGTTGCTTATTCATTAGTTCCATCTAAATTGAGAAAGAAATTGGATGATAAAAGTGAAAAATGCATCTTTATTGGCTATAGTGAAGAATCAAAGGCTTATAGATTGTATAATCCTGTTTCAAAGAAATTGATCATTAGCAGGGATGTTAAATTTGAAGAAGAAGATTCATGGCATGAAAATGATAACAAACAAGTCACAAGAGGAGCACCAATATTACAAGGTGATGATGAATTAAACGAACATGGGACTCAATCAACACCCAACACTCCACCAAGGAACTTTGTGCAAGGTGCCTCACCTCCAAGTTCAAATTTAAGTGATAAATCTGATTCAACATTCTCAACAATAGGTTACAAAGGTAAGAAGACAAGAAGCTTAAAAGAAATATATGATCAAGAAGAAGAGAATGTAGATATTTACTCAAATTTTGCTTTATTTTCTTGTGATCCATTGTATTTTGATGAAGCAATTAAAGAAGATAAATGGATCAAGGCAATGGATGAAGAAATTGACTCTATTGAAAGAAATAACACATGGGAATTAATGGATTTACCTAAAGGAAAAGAATGTATAGGAGTCAAATGGGTTTACAAAACTAAATTTGATGAAAAAGGTGAAATTGTTAAGCACAAGGCAAGACTAGTTGCTAAAGGTTTTTCACAACAATATGGAGTTGATTATAATGAAACATTTGCTCCAATTGCTAGACTTGACACAGTTTGAACTATTTTAGCAATAGTAGCACAAAATGATTGAAAAGTGTATCAAATGGATGTAAAATCAGCTTTTTTGAATGGTTTTCTTGATGAAGAGGTATATATTAAACAACCACCTGGTTATGAGGTTAGTGGGCATGAAAACAAGGTATATAAACTAAACAAGGCACTTTATGGTTTGAAACAAGCTCCTAGGGCTTGGTATAAGAGGATTGATTCATACATGATAAGTAATCAATTCAATAGAAGTAACAATGAGCCCACGTTATATGTTAAGACTAATAAGGAAGGTTAGATTTTGATTGTATGCTTGTATGTTGATGACTTAATATTCACTGAAAATCTATCAATAGACATGTTCAAGTTAGAAATGATGAAAGAATTTGAAATGACAAATTTAGGGTTGATGAGATATTTCTTAGGTATTGAAGTTATTCAATGTGACAAAAGTATCTTCATTTGTCAATCCAAGTATATAAAGGATGTTTTAAAGAGATTTAAAATGATGAATTACAATCTAGTGTCAACTCCAATTGCAACAGGAACAAAACTTAGCAAGGAAGAAAAGGGCTCAAATGTTGATTCAACTATGTTTAAAAGACTTGTTGGAAGTTTAATGTATATGACAGCTACAAGGCCAGACATCATGTATAGTGTCAGTTTAATCTCAAGGTTCATGGAATCACCACAAAATTCTCATTGGCAAGTTGGAAAAAGGATATTGAGATATATTGCAGAAACAATGGGATATGGAATTCTATATTCCAAAGCTAACAATTTTGATTTGATGGGTTATACTGACAGTGATTTTGCAAGTAGCATTGATGACAGGAAGAGCACTTCTGGATATATCTTTCACCTTGGATCAGGAGCTGTATCATGGGCATCAAAGAAGCAACCTATAGTGACAATCTCATCAGCTGAAGCAGAATATGTAGCTGCCACTTCCACAGTATGTTAAGCGGTATGGATGCATCGAATTTTGCTTGATCTTCACCATCATCAGGAGGAACCAACGCCAATTCTTTGTGATAACAAATCAGCAATAGCATTATGTAAAAATCATGTATTTCATAAGAGGAGCAAACATATTGATACAAGGTACCACTTCATCAGAGAATTGGTCAATAATGGAGAAATCCACCTTGAGTTTTGCAAATCTGAAGATCAATTGGCAGATATTTTCACTAAGGCATTACCAAAGAATAACTTTGAATATCTGTGAGAGAAATTGGGTATTACTGATGCAAAAATTGTTAATGAAAAAAATTAAGGGGGAGTGTTGGTGGTAGTTAGTAATTTCTATCATTAAAAGCAGACAACCAACCCAATGCAGCCGTCCACAATCAACACTCCAGCCCACAACTCAGCCGTCTATCCACCGTCTATAATGAATTACATAGCAGACACTCTGCTGTTCCAGCCGCCCATGTTTTTAATATATGTAATATTATATTTAATATAGTGTAACATGTGTAAAATGTGTTGTGTGTAGAGAGTTCTCATACCCTCTATAAATAGAGGCCTTATGTAATGCATTTGTGCAAGGCAGTAAGGCAATAAAATCAGTTATTATCTCTGTGTATTTGTCTCTCTTTACCTTCAATTGAAAAACCTTTTGTGTGTCATTTCTGGAACACGACTGATAATTCTACCATCCCAAACTCCGCTCGAGTAATACTTGACAGAGTTATTCCACATTAGCACAAGTTTTTTGGCGTTAGATGGATCCAACTGGAAGGAGAAGAGTCCAGGAGCAGGATCCCACGAGCTTTTCCAAGACACCAGTTTTAGTTGTTCCCCAAATCTCATTGCAGGCAACCAGGTATCTGTCGGGTTGTCTAAACTCTGCGAAATCGTTTCAGAATTGTTTTCATCAGCGCTCAGCATCAAAAAAATTACCAGAATCTAGTATCACAGCACGGGATGCCTTCTTCGAAATGTTGACCGACGAAATAGACGCACCCTCTGCGTCCAACAGATCCAATTCACCTGCTCTTGACAGCTTCAAAACTCCAGATTTGTTTCTCGCGGGAGTCTCTCTGTTGGCCACCCGAACGATCATCTTTTGTTGCATATTGGCGTACCACATTCCAACGTACCAGTTATCGGTTCTGTTTGGGCTGAAGAAACCCAATTCAAATTTGCCATTCTCTGAAATCAATGTCTGATTTCCAACAAGCGATGCGCCCAAAGAAAGAGTATCTCCGGCCTGGACTACTGTTGCAGCATAGCTACTCATTTGAATAAACACAGCAACTGCAAAGACAAGTCTTAACCGGGATTTTGTCCACTTCTTATTCATCGCCAAATTTTCAGCCATTGATCGAACCTCCCCGGGGCGTTAAAGCAAGAAGTTAGAAACATAAATGTTCTTCGAGAATAAATGTCGTGGAAGACCATGATAGGAGCTTATAAAATAATTGTTTTCTTACATTCTGACAAGGTCAAAATTACCTAATCTGAAAGATATCTGACAAGACATTGTGTGTAAGTGTCACTATGACTTAAATTCAAACCATTGTCAACGGAGGCACTGGCTATAGCGGCATCAAATTGGATGCCCCGCCTGTCCCAATACTCCATACATCCATATATTTCATTCAAACGATTAGACCTGACATGTCAAGTTTTAAATACTGTCAGGTTCACTTCCTAATTTTTGCTTTTGTTTTTTGGTATGTTCCTGAGCGTATTTTGGTGGGAAAATAAGGTAAATTGGTGGAAAAATCACGGTTTTGTTTGGAAGGCTGCCATTCAATTCAATAAGTTCTTTTCACTTTCTAATTTTTGCTTTTGTTTTTGGTATGCTCCTGAAAATAAAGTAAATTGGTGAAAAAATCATGGTTTTTATTGGAAGGCTGCCATTCAATTCAATAAGTTCTTCTCTTTGATCTTTCTGCTAAGATTCATTGATTTAAATTCTAGATTATGTGAAATATTTTGTATTTGCTTATGTTATTATTACTTTTTATTTTTCAATCAATTGTTTTTATATAATTAATTATATGTAATTTTCTCCTAAATCAATGATTTTTCTGCAATATGAGGTTAAGGTTATCAAGGTTATCAGATTACAGTTAAATTGAAGACATAAATCTACTTTTTAAAAAAGTACCAATTTTTCCTAATAAATTTGTTTTATTTCATTCTTTTATTTTTTATTTTATAAAATGATTTTGATGTAATAATCTTTTCAAAAATAACATAATATACATAATACATATTGCTACTTTATATCATTTTTTATATTAATTTTTTAACTATTTTTAAACCAAATTACTTTTCAAAATAAAGTCTTATACACATTTTACATTACATGTGAGAATTTTTTTCATATTTAAGCCATTATAAATTCTTTTAATATATTATTAATCCAAAATAAAAGTTTCATATAATTCAAAGTTTTAATATATTAATAAAAATTAATATATCAAACTTTTAAAAATATATTAATACAATTTAAATTATTTTAAATCACTTTCATTTATAAATATAAAATAAATTATTATACCTAGGACTAAATTATTTTTCTCACTTTCTTATTACTCCATTAATCAAAGGTATTCAATTATTAAAAAATTAAGATAAATATGCTGTAACAATAAACACATAATTAATTTTTTTATCTCATTATTCAAAATAAAATAAATGTTTAAATATGATTATGATTAAAATTATTTTAAATAATTGCATACTTTTATTTAGTTATATTTAAGTTAAAATTAAATTAAAAGTTTAATATATTGATAAATCTATATAATTAGCTTATAATATGTATTTTTAAAATTTTAATATCCATTAGTGATTTGATAAATATTTACTAAAATTAAAATTTAATCAAGTTAATTTAATTTTTTTTCATTTAAACACATTAATAAAAATGAAATCATTCATTATGATAATTATATTTATTAGGATGTCATTATGATTATTATTTTTCATTTTCTTCTTAAACTTAGATATGACACATAATTGATTGAAAAGATTATTGAAAAAACTATAAATTTTTTTTTTCAAAAAGATTAACTTATTATAAAATGAACAAACCTTGCAATAATGAAATATGATATTTTATTTTATTTATAAAAATGATATAATTATAGATATTAGTAAAATATTTTATTTAATATATTTAATGGTATCAATATAGTTGTTCCCATATATTTTAATAATATAGAGGATTACTAACCATTTCAATATTACTTAGGATGGGTAAAAGGAATAAATGAAAATCACTCATTGAACTAGATGTGCAAGAAATTTCCAAAGAAAGAAATTATTTTTCAAGTGTTGACCTAGAGTGGACTCCCATTGGAGATGATGCCAGTCAAGTGATGGACTTATGTGTTGTCATCCCTCTTGAGAGACTCCCCATATTTATTAAAGGAGAAGGTTTATTAGATGATACCAAAACAACATTTATATGCAAATTGTGTGCAGAGAGTCTGAGTCAACAAATCCTTCAAAGAAAACTACCAAGTTGTATTTAAGGTTTGTTTGTGCTTAATATAATCATAAGCATGTCAACTTCATATTTTCATTTATTATACCATTTAACATATACATAATTTAACATGCATAAACAAATATAATTGTTCGTTTGGTCTCGAGGATAACAAAAATAGGTTACCTAAAAATAAGGAAAGAATATGAATGTTTACACATAAAAGGGGTTGTCAAACCCACTTTATTGTTAATGTTATGTATGGTAGACCAAATGTTTCAATAATTACATATAATGAATTTAGCCATTAGGATGCTAATGGTGAATTTTATCATGGAAAGAAGGACCCTTCTGTTGATCCAAGGACTAGAATTGCACCAAGGTTATCATAAGAATATAAGTCCTATAGTGAATCCTTTTTGTAAATGGGTGTTAGGATTGAGACCATATGTGAGAAACATTATTTAGATCACAATTTGACAAAGTTTATGAGTAAAATGGATACATATTTGTTGAGAAAAGATGTATTAAATGCATGGAAAAGAGTACACTCTATTCAGTCCCAAAAAAATGAAGATGATTCAAAAAGTGTAACTTTGTGGCTTCTAGAGGAGAAAGACAACATTTTCTACTATAAAAAACCAAACAATGTGGAAAATGTTCCATTTATCATCGGTATTCAAACACCATGGATGCAAGAAATGATGGTGAAGCATTCACATAACTCAATTATTGCAATGGACTCAACATTCTCAACAAATTAATACGGTGTAAGTATAAAAATGACAAAAGTACTTTTAGATTTTCATTTAGTTACTGGTCTATCTCATCAATATTTATTAGTTTTTTATTTATGTCTAGTACGAGTTATATACCATGCTTGTATTTGATGAACAAGGGGCCAATGTACCAATTGCATGGGTCATATCATTAAGAAATAAAATTGAGGATATAAATGAATGGCTAACCATAGTCTTTGAAAGAGGGAAGTAGATCAAACAAGATTGGCATGTTAATGCATTCATGACAGATGATGCTACTGCTAAGATTGAAGCAATCAGGTTTTATTAGCCTTAGTTTATATTTACATAAGATTATAATTGCATAATTTTTAGTTTAAAAGAATATATTTTTCCTAGTTGTGAACAATATATTAATATTTAGCAATCATTTTTGTTAGAACACTATCAAAATTTTATAATATAACTTGTAGATCATCCTTTGATTATCAAGTACTTTTATGTATTTGGCATGTACATAGTGCATGGTTTAACAATGTGTATAGGTACATCAAAATTTAATTAAACTATAGAAAAAATTACATCCTTATATCATCACCTAATATTACTTTTTACACTATAGGTTTGTGAGTAATAGGGATGTTGGAACAGAAATCTTTGATATATTGGGTGAAATAATATATGCAATGAGTCAAAATGAAGCCGCCATTACTCATTTCGTAAAAAAATTCATGGAGGAATTTAAAGATGAGAAGAAATTTATTGAGCATTTTCAAAAAAATTGGTGTAATCATGATAGTTGCATTGGTAAGTCTATCTAAATATTCATTACATGATTTATTTTTATTTACATCTTTTAACATTTTTATATTATATGCTTAGACTTTTTTTTCGTAGAGAGATGTGGGCAAATGTTTTTCAAAGTTTTCTTCATGCAAACAAAGAAACAAATGCATCTATAGAGTCATATCATTTTCACATTAAGAGTCATTATTTAAGTGACTATTCTAAGAAATGCACAAGGAGAATAAATTTTCTTATTCATACACTTCTCCTTAGGGTAGAGGCATACTATAAAAAAAAAAAATATTTGCAGCTATTTGGCTTCTTAACTAACTTCAAAAAGGAAAGATATTACATAACTGCTTTAGGGATATGAAAAACAATAGCAGATTTAGATTGTTATCTCGACATTCTTATTCCTAATACACATAGGATAAAAAGCCAAACTAATCCAACACAATGGTACATCGTAAGGAAATTTGGACCAGATTTGCATGTTTGTGATTGTCAATGGGCAAGAAAAGGAAACATGTGCAAACATGTGTTGAAGGTTCTAAATCTTTTAAAGAGAAACAAAATAAGCCAAAAAAGTCAAATTGATAGTAAGTTTCAATTTTTTTTAATGATTATTTATTTTTTAGAACTTACTGAATTATTTTTATTAAATTATAGATGATGTGACTCCATTAGTTAGTAAAAATGATGAAGTTAGGGGGAGTCCTATTAATGAAAATACTATGACTGGTAATGTTTATATCTTAACAATAAATAATTAAATGATTTGTGGTTCTAAAAATTAATAATAATATTTTTTCCCAATTATAGATGGTTGCATGCCATCAAAAGATCTAGATGTGCTTGGGGTTATCGATGTGGCTGAAGCTCAAAGTATTGGTAATATTAAAAACCATGATTTTATTATGTTCATTGTAAGAATTTATGTATATATTTTTAACTTGATCAAATTTATTTCTATTACAGATGTTTTGAAATCGTTTAATGCTTCGAATGATAACTTTCAAAATTCAATTGACTATATAACTTCATTGCTTCAAAATTTACCAACTAGAGAAGATGAAAAAAAAACATGCTTAGTCAATGTTTGATAGATTTAGAAAAGATGTTCATGCAACATTTGCTTCATCTTTCAAATTTGAACCAATCCCTAGCTCAGAGAACATGTCTATGAAATGCATATCACCATGGTTTAGTCCAAGTAAAATATGTGAACACCATTTTACTTAAAAAAACATAATTCTATGTCTACAAACTTAAGTAAACTAGCTAAGGAGCTTAAATTTTTTTAGATCCCCTCTATAATATCTAGAAGGAAAAAGAAAAAGAAGCTCACCAATCGATCAGGCATAAGAATACAAGAGGAAAGAGATGTTACTATGCATAAAGGTATGTGCATTTTCCCAAATGTATTTTAACAATTTATATATAACATAAGTTCTTTTCTATATGATAAACATCTATTATGTTGTAGGTTTGAATGATCAACAAAGTACTCAATGACATCAATTACCTTTCTCCATTGATATGAAGCCAACAATTATAAATGAAATACAAGTTATAGATGGTAATTTTTTTACTATAAATATTCCTTCTTACTATTATAAAAATATTAGTCAATTTTTTTATTTTGAAAATTACATTTTCATATTTAATGAACACACGAGATACATTTTTTGGAGATCATCAATTATAAATTAAATAATACAATTTTTTTAAATAATTTTTTTAAATCTAAGTTTATGTGTAAATGCAAATATTACTGTAGCATTAGATGACCAATGAAAAGACCAACAAAATGCATCACCTTTTTCAATTGATCTTAACCCAAAAATACCAGATGCAATGCAAATCGAAGATGGTAATGAAATTACGAAATCAAAAAAATATTTTTGAGCCCTTGCTTTGTATATTAATTTTATCTCATTTGATGTGTTAAATGTACAATGTTATTGCAGTGTTAGATATTGGACCAAAATCTCAAGAAGATATCCTACTCAAGACAACAACAATGGGTGCAATGCATGTTACTAATGGTAATAAAAATTTAAAAAGTATTTTCATAAATTATGTGTCTTTAATGCACAAGTTATGTTTTGTGTATTTAATATATATGTGTTTGTGTGTTGATTTATTAAATGTGAATGTCATTACAACAATAAGTAACCAAAACAACATCCGAGAACATGTATTATCCTTTCCTCTTGATCTTAACCAAACAATAACAATCATTGACACAATGCAAGGTGGAGATAGTAAGAAAATTATTTATTCAATGTTATAATGAATTCTAAATTTTTAATTTAGCAATTAATCTTATAACAAACTCATTTATTTGCAGGTGTTGATAATATTCATATGGAGGACTATGGCCAACATTTTTTTGGATAATCACATGTTGATCTCATATTTATATATTAATTACTTATTACCAAACTCTTGGGAGCACAATTTTTAGATAGAGACATCATTTGTTATGGAAGATTGACTCAACAAGTCATGGTTTTTAATTTTTTTGTAATACACGATGATAAAGTTTCTTTTGAATTTGTTATCTACATAGTGCTATAATTTTTTTTTTTTAATAATGTATAGATGTTCAAACTACCACTTTAATTTAGAGTTTTAAAAGAAATTACAAAATGTTTATTTTCTTTATCTTAGTATTCAATTATTAACATTTAATTAGCATGTAGGGTTTCATTCTTAAACAAATGATTTATTTTGTTTAATTATTTGTATTAGCTTAATCAATTGAATTGAGCTAAATAACATTTAATTTATAAATTAATAATATTATATGTATGTTAGCTATTTTAACTAAAAAATATCGATATTAAGTTAGCTAAATAATAAAAATACATTACATAAAACATTAAATTTTAATTATTAAGTATAGTAAAAATGAACATAAAGTTAAAAAAATAATGAAAGAAAACTAATTCTAAAACTAGTTTATTTAACCATTAAATATTATTGTACAAAAAATTATATACTAAAATCATTATGTCATTAAAAAATAAAATAATAATATAATAAACATAAACCCAAAAAATTAAAGAATTAAAACTAATTCTAAAATATATAATAAAAGAATTAAACATTATTATGAAATAATACATATACTAAAACTATTATATACACTCATGAGCATATCAAAAACAACAAAAACAAAAATTAGAAAGTGAATCTAACAATTTTTAAAACTGACATGTTAGGTCTAATCGTTTGAATGAAATTGATGGATGTATGGGGTACTTAGGCAGGTTGGGTATCCAATTTGATGCCACTATAGCTAGTGCCATCAACACACTACTCTTTTATAACAATTTCTCCAATGGGATAAGAGTGAGTGATCCATACAAGACACTTTCAATCATTGACACCAAAATTACAAGTAACGTTCATGTTAAGTAATTATATTCATAGAAAGTACTTGAATTTAATGAAAATGAAAAAATGAAATGAGTTTTACTAATGTTCACAAGATCAAAGGTCTATAGGATCAAAAGGGGATCCACTAAAATTACAATGGTTTGATTGTGTTAATCTTTAATGAATGAAGAGACTGCTGCCATGGAGAAGCCAATCATTGAACGTCAATTCCAAAGAAAGGAATAAATTTGATTGCATAAAGTGACTGTCTACTATGAAACTATTGAGTGAAATCAAACAGAATGCTAGTCAAGTCAAACTTATTTGAAAATAAATTAAAGAAGACTTGGTGAATATGCTATGTCAATCATGACTTTATTTTCAACTACTTTATATTTTATTCCAAAAAAAATTGAGAAGACCCGTTGAGTATGTTACATCATTTTCAACCACTTTTTATTTTATTCTTGTGGATATACACTGGGGAACATTTTACAATATTTTAAATTCAAAGTGTTACAATCATATCATATATCATTTAAAATATGAATAAAAGGTACAATTATATCATATATCTTTTGAAATATATATAAATTGATATTTTTTTAGTCTATAACAATAGTCATTTTTAAAATAATGTTAAAGATTATTTTTTAGAATACTGAAACATGACTAGTGATATAGTGCAAGGTAGGAGAATCCACAAAGGAGATGTCCTAGCCCCCAACAAATAACCACACCACAAAAGATAAACAACAATGCAAGATTTGGAGCCAAGTCACAATAATTTATTCATAGATATATAACTAATTACATGCAATGTGTCACGCTATAAGGCCTTCTCAGTTATGGCCAAATATAATAGCAATTACAATAATAGTTCTACAAGATCCCTTGAGATAAAATCCAAATCCACACTCTAGTAGAAACTTCCAAGGAAGATCGAACTAGTACTCGCAAGCCCACCAAGCAATCTCCTTGTTTCTAAATTGCAACCACTAGCTCTTCTCACAAACTCACATCTCCACCACAATCCTATTGTAAACTGCCTCACATTTGGCTCTCTATCCATAGACTCAGGAAAAATCACTCCTTGCTTCCTCCTTCTCCCCAAGCTTCTACTAAGAGATCACACCTTGAAGCTTGATTACAAATGCTCATATGCCTTGCTTAAATTGGCACTTACTACCCAAGTTGTTACAAACACAACCAATGTGGGATAAAAGGTAATTTCAAATACCTTACAACAAATATTTAATTCCCACCCAAATATGACTAAGCACCACCATGTGGCCCAACAAATATTAAATACATGATTTAAGAAAATTTCCACAAATTTTTAGAATTCCACCTACACACCTCGATAAATGGAATGACAACCATATTTATTTATTTTTCTATTTACAACATCTATGCACCTTGAAAATAGAAATTCCTTTTTTCTCCTTTTTTCCCCTTTTTATTTTTTTATTATTTTTCCTCTAATTTTGGTCACTTTCCCTCGCCTCCAGTTTTCTTTTTCTCTTTTTATTTTCTAATGCAAGATGCTATAGCATCTTCTAGCCTCTTCCTTGCATAAATTGGGTAGGATTGAGGCTAATAAATAAATGAAAAAAGTTTGTTAGAAAAATGTTCCAAAATATTTCCAAACAAAAAATATTAAACATACTAAGAATCAAAATACTAAATTGATATTCCAAATTTAAAAAAAAAAACTAAAATATAAAGAGTAAACAAAAAATAGCAACAATCTTCATTATATTGAACCATCACTTACAAAGCCTTTGATGTTCATACTGAGCTTCCTTAAATTACTTTTGGAAATAGTTCCTACATACCAACAAATAAATTTAACTAATTTCTATTTTTTTAATGTTCTAAAAACATCTAAAACCATCCAACTTATGTAATATTCTAAGAGACTATTAAGATGGCCTCATGAAAAACAAAATTAAAGACTTAATACTAGAAACATTCTTATGAATCTTGTCCCATTAGATGATGTTGTGATTATATTAGACTTAAAACTAGGGTATAATTTAGTGGCTAATATTCGTAAATTGGCTAAGTTTAGAATTTTTTGGCTAGTAATTTGGCTAATAATTTAAGATTTGATACAACTTAAATCACCATAGTTTTATAAAATTTAGTTCTAGAATATTTAAAATCACTCAATAATTTATTTTATTGAAAAATTTAAACTCAAATATTCGCCACAATATTCGTTACATGAATAGATTTGAGTTACCTAAATATAATATATTATTGGAGAAATTAAATTGAACTGACCAATAATTATCATAATTATTAGTTAATTTAGGTATATATCACCAATATTTATTATTCACTATTGATTTAAAGTATATATAACGACTCTCATAACATTCCACAAGGTAAAAATATGTTCAATTTTGATTTGTAATATTCCATGTTGATTAATGAACTTTCTATTATTATTGAGATTCGTCAATATTTTATACAAAAAAAATTATGATTAAAAAATAATCGCCAAAATTAATCATATTTAGAATAAAAAATTGAGAGTTTCGCCAATATAAATAATTTTGTTCTTTCAAAATAATGAAAGATTTGCCAATATTTTATATCTTTTTTTGGAGGCGACTTTCTTAAAGTTTACCTTGCAGTTAAAATGTATGTAGATATAACCATATTTGAGAAGTAAGAAGCCATGTAAAGATACCTTGATGAAATATAAGGTCAAAAGCCAGAGTATCATAAGGGTTGAAAGGCCCAAATATATACACAAAAGTAATAGAAAGAAAGACAAAATGTTGAGAGAGTAATAAAGAAAAAAAAAATTGGAAGAAGATAATATCTAACAAATAAGAAGAAGTGTATAAAAATAAATAAATATATGCATTAGAAAGAAAGAAAAAGGTAGATTAAGGTACTAACCTTTATTCAAATGTCATAAAGTCCTAAATTTACATACATACATACATACATACATACATACATACATATACATACATATACATATACATATACATATACATATACATATACATATACATATACATATACATACATACACACACACACACACACACACACACACACACACACACACACACACACACACACACACACACACACATATATATATATATATTCATTTACATGAGGAAACAAAAATGACAATGTAGGTTTTATTAGATAGTTTCATAATGTTATATTAGCCTAAATTAGTTATTTTGATTTTAATTAATAACTTAATTAGTATATGGAAAATTAATATAATCTATTGAAAAATAATCTTTCTAATAAATCATTGCAATGTTACAATAAATCATATTGATTAAAATTAAACATCCTACCTTTGTTGTGCATCTACAATAAAGATGCATTTATTTCATCTAAAAGTTTGCATTGTAATATCAAAATAGTAGAAGGTATCGAGAGTGTGTGAAAGGAGTCTCCTTAAAAGTAATGAAAGGTGATTTAATTATGTCCCAATTACCTTCCCTAGCATGTCACTTTGCAAAGTACAACCAGATTAATAGGAAAGATTTGTTTTAGTTAATTTTAATTGTTGTGTAGAAATCTTTATTGAAATTGGATGTATGCTTTTGACATATTTATATATCAGTCAAAAGAGAGGGGTTATGTACATTAAGAAATTTCTTTAGTAGTATTTAAAATAAAATAGTGTTATCTTGTCAACAAAGGTAGTATTTTTTTTTAGTCATGTGGAAAAAGATTGTGGATTTATCACCAGTGGCAACTTAAATTGACATATTTCTTTGTACTAAGTAAGTCATATGGAAAAACAAAATTAAAGGCCTAATGTGGCATCCCAAATCTATATATTACAATAATGTTTCTTAAATGTATTGAATATAATTGAACTCACATTGTCTAATACAGGAAGAAAATATGATTTTTAGCATACAAGAATTTTCACCATTGATAAAAATTTAGGAAGAACAAATTCTTTAATCTACATTTATCTCTTTGTTAACAAATTTCTTTCATCAAAAATATATTTCTTAACTACCAGCTATTCTCCAACCTTCTATACTATGGGGTCAACTCCCCTTGTTTTGACTGCTATCTAATACATCAAAAATAAATTTTGATCATGACATTATGGAAAAAGAAAAAGAAATCAGACAGTATAAAAAAAATGAATGAACTATTAATACGAATTATGTAATTTATATAAATAAAGATATTATCTATAAAAAATATAGAAACAAAACATTGGAAGTATGTTATAATGAAACAAAAGTATTAACCTTTAACCTTGACAACTATGTGTCCAATAGAGATACATTTTGTTAAAAAGAAGAATAATTATTCTTTTTATACTTAATTCATTGGGATTAGACTAAGAAAGATAGCCATTATATAAAAAATATTTTAATTAGAAAAAGTAAAAGTAATTTACCTTAAAATGTTAAGGAATTCATTATGAAACTAGACTTTCAATTTTGCAAAAATGTATACTGTTTTATATTGCAAAAGTGCCACAAATTTAAAAACTTCAAATTAGATGTCAAACAATTATGTTCAGACAGGGATAATGCTACTTGTAAATAGTTTAAACCAACCATAGTTAAAATAAAAATAAAATTATTATATAACATTACAAATCTAGTTCAATTCACATTATTCTATGCAAACTAATTGTAAAACTATAAGTAAAAACAAAAGTCTCTACCTATATAGGCAGGACTAATAATCTTTTCAAACAAGCCAAAAAGTAGTTCCAATCCTTTTGTAAAATTTTCACCCAAAATAATTAGTTTTTAAAAAGAAGTACAAAGAATATTTTCCATGATAGTTTAATTATATTTCTTCTCTTCATTGACTCCTATTATATGTTTATTTCCTTTGGGTGAAAATTTTCTTTTGATATCCATAATTTATTTTAAAGAAAAATTTCACCTACTCTTAGAATGATTAACCCAAGTTAAAAGGATTCTGAAATTATGATTTCCATCTTTGAAAAACTTGACAATTATCCAAAATCTTTATTTTAATGTTTTATATCAAGATCACAGAAGTAATAAATGAGTTTTCCTGATATGTAGATGAATTATACTTCATCGAAATAATTGAAAATAGTTTTTCAATCCTAAATTGATTTAGGGTAAGGGTAACATTATGACATTTGTGAGATTCTTCATTTTCTATGTATTATTATTGTGGTTGAAATTAGGCATCCCACTATAACATATCAATATTAAAACTAGAAAATGCTTCCTTGGTTATGTTACAACTAAGAAATGGCACAATGATGTGAATTACATGAGTGTTTGGTATCTGCAAAGAAAACTATCAAATTCTTGATTACTATGAGAAGTAGGGGTGGAGCAACATTTACCTTAGAGATCTTGTGAAAGTTGTGCTTGATTAAATTTAGATTTTTTCTACGTATGTCATTTTCAAATTGCACATTATATGTTTATATCTATGTAAGTGCATATGAGGCTCATTTTGAATGTTTTATTTGGTGGTTCCCATTCAAATGATAATTAACATAGGAATATTAACATAGGAATGGACATTATATGTAACGTTCTCTTTGCTGATTGGGTGAAGCCACAATAATGCTTCCCACTATCCATCACCAAGAAATTGGATGGAAAGTGGGATCACCCACATTGAAGGGCTTTGACCGAAGCCTGAGCTTCGAATGAAGGCCCCATAGAGTTTTTTTGGAAGCCTAGATAGTATGGGCTATGATCAAAGCCCTGGGCTTCAATCGAAGCCCTGCATGGCACATCGACAATGGGCTTCAATTGAAGCCCTACAAGCCATCAAAAATATAAATCACAAATCATTGATTTATTTGTCATTTTCTACTATAGCTTGAGGACCCAAGGGCTTAGAGCAAAGCCAATGACATCTGCAGTGGAAACAACATTGCCATCTGCATTTTTTACTTTCAAGCATTTCGATATGTATTTTGTTCATTTTTGTGTTTTTGAAAGAATATTTAATTATTATTTTTATGAACTTTTAGTTTTTTTTAATGAAAATTTATTTATTTTTTAATGAAATTTTAGTTGTTTCTTAATTATTTTTATATTTACATCTTAAATTGTAGTTAGGTTTATGTAAATTAGCATTTTTTTATATTTATGTTGCATAATTTTAAACATAATAATATAGTTAGTAAATATTGGAAAAACATCATGAAACATATAGTTGGAAAAAATAATAGGTTTGAAAAATGAAATAACTATAGGTCTAGATAGGAAATGAAAAATGAAAAAGTCAAGGTTGATAGAAAATGAGAACCAAAAATCTATTACTAGGTAGTAGAAAATATTTGAAATATATTAAGTATAGTTGAAAAAACATAGTTATTTATTGTTTTTTAATTAGTTTTATGTTTACATGTTAAATTATAGTTAGTTTTATGTAAATTAGTATTTTATTATTATTTTGCATAGTTTTAAAATTAACAATATAGTTAGCAAATATTGGAAAAACATAGTGAAACCAATAGTTGGAAAAAATAATAGGTTTAAAAAATGACAAAAAACTCTAGGTCTAGATAGAAAGTGAAAGAAAAAAAAAATTAGGTCAATAGAAAACAAAAAACAAAAATCTAGTACTATGTGTTAGAAAATATTGGAAAAATATAAAGTATAGTAAAAAACCATAGTTAAAACTATAGTTGGAAAAACTAAACCCTAAACCATAAATCCTAAATCTTTAACCCTAAACCCTAATCCTTAATCCCTAAACCTAAATCCTAAACCCTAATTCTTAAACCCTAAGCCAAAAACCATAATCCTAAAACCCTAAACCATAAATTGTAAACCCGAAACCTTAAACCTTAAACCCTAAACTCTAATCCTTAAACCCTAAGCCTTAAACCCTAATCCTTAAACCAAAAATACTAAATCTTATACCCTAAACCTTGAATTGTAATCCTATACCCTAAACTAATATCATAAGCCCTAAGCCCTAAACTGTAATCCTAAACCCTAATCCTAAACCCTAGATAGTAAATCATATATCCTAAACTAGGGTAAACTTTAAGAAAGCTGCCTCCAAAAAAAGATATAAAATATTGGCGAATCTTTCATTATTTTGAAAAAAAAAAATTATTTATATTGGCGAAACTCTCAATTTTTTATTCTAACTATGATTAATTTTGGCAATTATTTTTGAATCATAATTTTTTTTGTATAAAATATTGACGAATCTCAATAATAATTGGAAGTTCATTAATCACCATGGAATATTACAAATCAAAATTGAACATTTTTTTACCTTGTGGAATGTTATGAGAAGTGTTACATATACTTTAAATCAATAGTGAATAATAAATATTGGTGATATATCCCTAAATTAACTAATAATTATGATAATTATTGGTCAGTTCAATTTAATTTCTCCAATAATATATTATATTTAGGTAACTCAAATCAATTCATGTAATGAATATTGTGGCGAATATTTGAGTTAAAATTTTTCAATAAAATAAATTATTGAGCGATTTTAAATATTCTAGAACTAAATTTTATAAAACTATGGTGATTTAAGTTGTATCAAATCTTAAATTATTAACTCAATTAATACCCAAAAAATTCTAAAATTAGCCAATTTATGAATATTAGCCACTAAATTATACCCTACCCTAAACTATAAATTATAAACCCTGAATATTAAATCTTAAACCCTAAACCCTAAATCCTAAGCCCTAAACCCTAATCCTAAAACCCTAAATAGTAAATCCTATACCCCAAACTAATATCATACATTTACTGTAAGCCCTAAATCCTAATCCATTAATTGTAAACCCTAAATAATTAATCCTATACCCTTAACTGTAAATTGTAAACCTTAATCCTTAAACACTAAACCCTAGTTAATCCTTAAACTTTAAGCCCTAAACCCTAATCCTTAAACCTCAAACCTAGAATAGTAAATCTTATACCCTAAATTGTAAACAATAAAATTTAAATCATAAATCCTATACCCTAAACTAATATTTTAAAGCCTAAGCCCTAAACCCTAATCATAAACCCTAAATAGTAAATCCCATACCCTAAACTGTAAATCATAAACCCTAAACAATAAAGCTTAAACCCTAAACCCTAACCCCTAATCCCTAAAACCAAAATCGTAAGCCCTAATCCTCAAATCCTAAACCCTAAATAGTAAATCCTATAACCTAAACTAATATCATACATTTACTATAAGCCCTAAACCCAAATCCTTTAACTATAAACCCTAAATAGTCAATCCTATACCCTAAACCTTAAATCATAAACCCTGAACCCTAATCCTTAAACCCTAAACCTTAACCATTAAACTCTAAGCCCTAAGCCCTAAGCCCTAAGCCCTAAGCCCTAATCCCTAAATCCCAAACCCTAAACTCACTCTCCTCTCCTCAGTCACTCTCTTAAAATTTTCTCTCTCCTCTACTCTCTCTCTCCTCGCCCTCTCTTCTTCTCACTCTCTCCTCTCACTCTTTCTTCTCTAACTTTCTCTCTCCTCACTATCGAGTTCTCCTCTCACTCTCTCTCTTCTCACTTTCCCTCTCCTCTCACTTTCTCTCCTATATATATATCTCTCTCTCTTCTGACTCACTCTCCTTGCTCTCTCTCTTCTCACTCTCTCCTCATTTGTAGATGACATTTCATTTAATTTTATATGTACATTAACACCTATTTTGACCTATTAACCTATAATAAGACATAGATTAAGACATAATATAATTATTATCTCTTAATAGGATATACCTCTTAGGGCCTAATAGGACATCTTAATTTAAATAACATATTAACATGTCTAATAGAACCTAATAGTCCACCTTCAAAGTTTTACAATATGTGATAGGTATCAGAATTTAATAGGACCTACTTAACATTTTATTTGCACATGTTACCCATGTAGATGGCTTCACATGATAGTGATGAGCTTCAAGGACTAGATCATGGGTAGCCTTAGGATTAGGGACTAGGACATGAGCAACCTCAGGATTAGGGACTAGGACATGAGCAGAGTCAAGATCATGGCCAGTCTTACAGTTAGGGGCTAGGATAGGGGCAAGGAGAGGGAGAGGGATAGGGAGAGGAATAGGGATCACGTGTTCACCCTTGTACTCCTAATATGGATAGTATATTCCATTTTTCAACTACAAACATGACATGACTTAGACAATTGATTGATAGATCTGTCGATCATTTATATAGAGGTATTTTTGAGAAGATCTATATGAGTCTTCAAGTTCTTCGTCATAAACTGAGATCATGAACTACATTCTCAACATAATCTATTGAAACAATTTTTGCAAGCCTCAGAGTAGAGGTCTCGAGTGATATGTCATTTTCCCAAGTTTATACCCTAGTCCTAAAGGAGATTATCAAATGAGAGTTTTACCCATTTTATGAGGGTCGGGCCTAGGTGAAGGCCTAGCAGGTTACAAGATGTCTTGTGCCATAGATTGCATGCATCACATACCTTTGATTTATCACAAAAAATGGTGGTTATCCCAATAATGACCAAATGCCATTATATTTTTCCCAGAAACTGTATGTGGATTTCTATTTGGGGTAGAACGTCAACTATTTAGATCTTCTAGGATACTCTGGTCAAGAACATGGCAGAGTTGCAGATCATGATGAGTACCATTTGGCTGGTCAACCTTGATAGTTAATGGGTCAGAGGGTTCTAGTTGTGACCCCAGTGATGGCCACTATTGCCATTAGAGTTGTTATTGCTCCTAGAGGGAAGCAATTGATAGGATATGACACATTGAAATTGCTACTAGTAACATTACATATGACACTTTGGTTAGATATATGATAAGAAGACCTAGTCAACCTAGATCATCTTCAGAGGCATTTTCTAGTACTGCACCTATCGTGCTGAGTGATGAGGTTTACAAAGTCACACATCTTACTACTCTGAGAGATATAAGTTTCCTTATTGGAGAATGTAGACATATAGATATGACATTATATTTTTTAGATGATCTATTATAGGCATATTCATAAATTGTCGATATTTAGAGGATACCTTTACAAGAGGTTGCATATAGGATTAGAGATGCACAATAGGGTGCACAAGACTTTGGTGGTCATCACTTAGCATAACACACGATACATATATCAACTCAACACCCATTAAAACACTCAAATGCATTGCAAACTAGTGTAGATGTAGTTGAGGGGATACGAGTTGTTGATGTTACTATTAATCTTGATGGAATAAATAGTCTGGACAAGCAACTATGATAATTGAGTTAGATCGAGGTTGGCACTAGGGTGGGATCATGTATGGAGATGATATTTGGTCATAATAACAATGATTCTACACTGCTTCCATCTTGGTTGGTCATCTCTTTGCACTCTTCATTATTACAAAGGATTGACATGATTAGAGATGATGTTTCTATTGATGACACTGCAACTTATGTAATGGATGATCCTCTTGTTCCATAAACACAGGTGCCTCTTTTTAATTTTTTTTTTTAATAATAGTTCAATTCTATGCACAACTATGCATATACATGGACTACTATTTATCAATGAATAATATTTTTCTAGGCACAAGTAGTAGAGCCTACTTCCTCTAGTGTGGGATCTGATCATAGAGAGAGGGAAACTATGATAATTGAGTCATATTGAGGTTGGCACTAGGGTAGGATCATATATGGAGATGATATTTGGTCATAATACTAGTGACTCTACACCACTTCCATCTTAGTTGGTCACCCCTTTACACTCTTCATTATTACAAAGTATTGACATGATTAGAGATGATGTTTATATTGATGACACTACAACATGTGTAATGGATGATCCTCTTGTTCCATAGACATAGGTGCCTCTTTTTTAATTTTGTTTTTGTATAATAGTTCAATTCTATACACAACTGTACATATACATGGACTAATATTTATCAATGAATAATATTTTTCTAGGTACAAGTAGTAGAGCCTACTTCTTCTAGTGTGGGATCTAATCATAGAGAGAGGCAACTACGATAATTGGGTCATATTGAGGTTGGAAAGTTAGGGTGGGATCATATATGGAGATGATATTTGGTCATAATAATAGTGACTCTACACCACTTTCATCTCAGTTGGTCAGCCCTTTGCACTCTTCATTATTACAAAGGATTGACACAATGAGAGATGATGTTACTATTAATGACACTACAACATGTGTAATGGATAATCATCTTGTTTCATAGACACAAGTGCCTATTTTTAATTTTTTTTTTTGTATAATAGTTCAATTTTATACACAATTGTACATATACTTGGATTGATATTTATCAATGAATAATATTTTTCTAGGCACAAGTAGTAGAGCCTACTTCTTCTAGAGTGGAATTTGATCATAGAGAGAGGAGAGACATTGTTGACATGACACCTACTACTAGTGGGAGTACACATATCATGGATGTGACACCCACTAGTGCTTAGGTGAAATTTAAATTTAGACTTTTAAATTAAATTAATTTTCATATATATATATATGTATGCATATATGTATGTGTATATGTATATGTATGTATGTATGTATGGATATATACATATATGCATACATACATATATATATATATATATATATATATATATATATATATATATATATATATATATGTATGTATGTATGTATGTATGTATGTATGTATGTATGTATGTATGTATGTATGTATGTATGTATGTATGTATGTATGTATGTATGTATGTATGTATGTATGTCCATGTCTAACAAATTATTGTGTACACTAAATTTGCAAGGGTCAGTACTTCATAACCACATGATGCTCATCAATCTCGCTTAGAGGGTTGATCTATTCGTATGCGCTTGGACAACTATTTAATTTAGTATGTATGCATGATATATTTAG